>CM076258.1:8481833-8764333 GCA_038380765.1 Odontothrips loti | reverse complement strand
GGGTTCTATGGTATTCGAACCCGTCCACTCCCCCCTCCCTGTACGGTCTCAGTGCACTCGAACCCGTTCACTCTCCCCCTCCCTGTACGGTCTCAGTGCACTCGAACCCGTTCACTCTCCCCCTCCCTGTACGGTCTCAGTGCACTCGAACCCGTTCACTCTCCCCCTCCCTGTACGGTCTCAGTGCACTCGAACCCGTTCACTCTCCCCCTCCCTGTACGGTCTCAGTGCACTCGAACCCGTTCACTCTCTTCCTCCCTGTACTACGGTCCCAGTGCACTCGAACCCGTCCACTTTCCACACCGCACCCAGCAACTCTCCATGCAAGTTGCTTCCAAAACGTGTTGGACCGCGGCGCTCCGGCCGTAGCGATCAAGCTTACTCCCTCTCTCTCGCACCTCGTCGGCGCGCCGCGGCGAAAGGAGAAGGACAGACAATAGCGCCGAAGCTGCTGCTGGAGTTTGCTGCGGCGGCGGTAGCTGCGGCGGCGGTAGCAGCCGGCGCGCGGTGTGTATAAGGCGCCTCCGTCGGACTCACATTCGTCATGGCGGCGGCCATAAATATCAAATTTTAAACAGGGCCGAACGGACGAGGCGTATTCATCTTACGTCTTATTCCCGAAGCCAGAGCAGCGGCAGCGGTGGTGGTGGAAGCGGCAGCAGCAGTAGTGGCAGCAGCAGCAGCGACAGCAGCAGTAGTGGCAGCAGCAGCAGCAGCAGCAGCCCACGCGGAGCGACGCGATGACGCAGGCATATGCCAGCGGAAGGCCTCCTAATTACGTGGGTTCGGTTCGGACGCACACCGCGCGGCAAGGAAGCCCATGGCCCCCATGGCAGAAGCCGGCTGAACCACCGTACCGAAACCAAAACCACGGTGCGTTTTTGGTTTGCAAAGGCGGTGGTGTTAAAATAAAATTTCTAACAAGCAGGTAATATTTTTTCTAAATTTCTGATTTTTCATTTCTGTTTTTTTTTATTTTCCATTTTTTTCAATTTTTTGTCTAATTAAATATTTTCTCGTCATCAATACAAAACTGAGCTTTCAGCGAAATGTAGTGAAAATAAAAACAAAAATCGTCGTAACTTTATCACGCCGCGGCACTTGCGCGGCTCTCTGATTGGTCGCCGTGCGCGCCCGGCGTTCGCGGCGACGAAAACACGCAGCTCCAGATTTACGGTGGTCGTGTGTCACTTGCCTCGCGTGCCCCCTCCCCTCTCCCCCACCCCCTTCTATCCTATCCCCCTCCCCTCCCCTCCTCAGACTCATCCTTTCGTCTGCAATTGTCCCGGTGCAGGAGACTAGACGAACAGCAATACTGTCGATCAGATAAAGGCGGATTGAGATAATTTAGTGAACGGCTGAATCTAAAACAGAATATGTACCATTTTTCGGCTGCTAAGCTTTACCCGGAGTTTTTGAGAATGTTTGTCGATTTAAATTGCCATGCCTGAGCCCGCGTAAACTGTTGGGATTCATATCGCCGATGGCTCCAGGAGCCGAGAGCTAGGCGCCGCCGTAAGGGCATGTGTGTCCCGGGTGCGGGAGCGGGAGGGGGATGGCGGTGGGATCTGTGTGAGGTATTGCCCGCTGCCGTCCTAAGCCCGCGCGATTTATAGCACACACTTTAAGACAAATGGTGAGATTGTGCCTGAAATTTTTACTGACACATTTCCCTTCTGCACCCTCTCCGCGCTCAGGGCTTGCTGCTCTTCTTTCTCTCTTCCAGCGGCGCGGACCCCGAGGCTGGCACAACCCCTCCAGCAGCAACAGCGGCAGGCAAGAGGGCGGATTTCCTCGCGCCTCGTGACTCTTTTCCCCGTCCCCTGCTGGGTTTCATCCCTTGCGCACAGCCCCTCTGTGACTCACAAAAGCTACGAAAATCCAGGTGTTGAAGCGGTCTAGATCAGTAACACGCCAGCCAACAGGGCCCCCAAAATCAGAGCAGCAGGTGACCCCTTTCGGCCCCTACCCCTCTGCCCCACCATTTATGCCCCACTCGACTCACCCCGTGGCCCCCGGGGCCCCGCGTGGGGCCACACGAGCGTGTAATTGTTTTGACGGAAACGACTTTGCGACATGCCATCACGGGCATGGTGTACACGCGAAAAACCTGTGTACCACACTCTGCGCAATTGAGTTATGAGCGCAGAGTTGCTACGGGTTCTTCTAGCACGGAAGCGTTCACCATTTCGCCGCCGACGTTTCAGCCTCGAGTCTTTATTTCGGTAATCTGCATTGTCGACTTCTTGGGCGAGCAGCGTGGTTACGTTGGGCCTGTAAAAGGAAAAGTGGACCGAAAGCAGCGTTTCAGCACCGGTAGGGTACACAGGCGCTGCGCGGGGGCTCACCCGAGGTACAACACGGCCCCCGCAGCCCCCGCAGCCCCCGGCCGGGGTGCGAGCGGTTTTGGTTCCCAGGGCGGCTCGCGGCGGGGGGTCGGTTTTGTTTATGGAAACGCTGGGCATTGTGTGCGATGCGCCCGAACAATAGGCAGCCAGCAATGCACACCGGAAAAGCTACGCCCCGGCCCTCATTTGCATGTGTGTGCGAAAGTGTGTTGGTGTGTGTGTGTGTGTGTGTGTGTGTGTGTGTGTGTGTGTGTGTGTGTGTGTGTGTGTGTGTGTGTGTGTGGCGCTGGGGTGCACGTACAGCGAGCCGTGGCTCGGAGGTTGGTACCCCTGCGTCTCCGCCATGCTGCAGGGAACAGACACCCCCACCCACCAAATACGCAAAGAATCATCTTTAAAAATCTCCGAGGGTCCCATTTTTGTAATTTTTTTTTTTTTTTTTTAAAGATGATTGCTATAAAATTACATATCACAAACGCTTTGTGACAGCAGGTATATACATACTCGAGGCGGCCCGACGACGCCTACCTGGACAACGCTACGCTGACGGCACTCACCGCAGACACCACAAGCAAGCAGCTGCCACGACGGTGTCCTCGACCATATCCTGGAGACGAGGAGCACCAGCACAACCTGGTCGTAGCTGACGGCACCCTACCGCAGACACCTCCAGCAGCAGCACCAGCACCGCCTCGTCGACGACGCCTACCTGGGCATCACCACGGTACCCGATGGCTGCGTACGAAACGTTTCCACGGACTCCGGCGCCAGTCAGTCTTGGAAGTGTTTTGGGGTGATTACACGACGAACACCTCAAGCCGTTCGCTCTTCTCCACCATCTCTTTTTAAATTCTCCATTCTCCCCGCCTCTAATTTGATTAATTCCCGAGGCGTCGCAGTGTTCACGCCCAGCGGCTCGTGCCCCCAGACGCCAGCGCTCCACGCGGCAGACGAACGAAACGAGAGTGGCTCGCATTCCTCGGGAGGAATTAAAGAAGTCATTAATTTAAAAATCGTCTTGGATAGTTTCGTGCAGATATGCGCGTGGCGCCAGCGTACAGAAATGGGTGCGTCGGGGGGGCGAAGCAGAGGTCGCGGGGTTCGAGGGTTCGAATCCCCCTCACGCCCGCGTGGCTGCGCGCGCTTTTGTATTCGTATTTTGTGGGCTGTTGGCACTCTCCTGCGCCGCACCGGGCCCGTGCGGATGCAATTTATCGCCCGCCTCGCACTTTTCATATTACAAATTCCATCAGGCCAGTTCATTATACATAGAGGAGCGGCCTACCCCACACAGCCCAGCCGCCCTACTGCCGCTGCGGTGGTTGTTCTCCGAGCGGATCCCCCCCCCCCCCCCCACCCTCCATCAGTGTTCCTGCAGACCGTGGAAACTTGGGGGCGACCATCTCCGAGTCAGTTCGCTTTGAACCCGATAGGTTGATCAGCCACTAAACCGGACGTGGTTATTCTGATGTAAAAATCAGCTGCGTCCCCATTTAGCTCCTTTCTCATTCCCCCCCCCCCCATTTTTTTTCCTCTCATTACTTTTAGTTCATTTGCGTTCAGCTTCTTCACCGCCTTCTAATCCCCTCTCGAGGGATTCCGCCGCGCCTAGCTCTCTCCCGCCGGCAGCGCCTTGTAGACTTTTCCAGGGCGTCTGCTGTTGGAACAGGGCGGTGGATCGGGGGCCGGGCCTCGTATTTCAGGGCAACAGCTGTTTGCAAAGAGGCCTTAATCGTTTCTATTTGTGTGTTTTGGTCGGCTCCTCCGGAATTAATGATTCGGACCGCGCGCGCGCGCCGCGCTCGCAATCTGGACTGCGTCCAGGAGCTTTGTGTCGCTCCGTCCCTGTTCCGCTGTAGTGGTCCGGCCGGGAGAGAGTGAGACCGACATCGACACGGCCAGCACTCGCGGACGCGGCCTCGCTGACCGGAGGCCGCGGAGGGAAGCAGCAGGCGAGGCTTCATAAGAACACGAAAACTTTTCGCCGTAAATCATCGGCATGAAGCTGAAGCCTCCAATTGGCGGATTTCGTGGCCGGAAGAAGATGAAGGCGACCGATGGAAGGGAGCGAGAGGAGGAGATTGGTGAAGGGGAAGGGATGAGAGAGAGGGGAGGGAGGGCTCCCGACGACGTCGCTGGTCGCCGTCGACGCCAGGGTCCACAACGTCGTGGTCCTGGTTGGCCGCCGTCGCCGTCATCTTCGGGGCGAAAAGAAAAGCAGATATCGGGAGTCGATGCGGCGCGGCAAAAGAAGAAGCATGGCCGTGAGCCTCATAAATTAGAATTATCAAAAAGCGTCATCTGTCTTGATAGCGTTTGATTTACAGCAGATACGAGGCCTCCGTCGCTGCCACCGCCACCACAGCAGCAGCAGCAGCAGCAGCAGCAGCAGACGGCTTCTGAGTGTCGAGAAGAATTTAAGGAGCAATACTCCGCTTCGTACTCAATTTGCTCATTTGTCCGCCGGTGCGCAAATCTTGTTTTCGCATGACGATTTCTTCATCCTGTGTGTGTGTGTGTGTGTGTGTGTGTTTGTGCAGAAGCCTTCGAGGTTTTGTGCGTACCCGCAACGCCATGTTGAATAGAAAAAAAAAATATCAAGGATTCGTTCACGCGAGGTACGCACACGTTTTCGTCATATGTACCACTGGGCAAATATTTACCTTGTAGATGGATCCTGCGAGCGAAGCCCCTAATAGTGGGCATTGTGTATACGCGATAATTTATGGCCGAAACATTTAAATGTTTTGTGTGTGATAAATTATTATTGGTCATCCTTTGGTGCAGCTTACTTTTCATCCGGGGCATTACTCATTGCTTAAATACCATACGCCGCGAGGCTAGCGGCGTCCCGCGAAAGCCGTTTTCTTCTTGTTCCTCTTCTTTTCTCCTTTTTCGCCCGAAGCCTCGGACACGGCTCGCTACTTTTTTTGCATATCTTGATTATCGGATGGCTGATTAATTTTAACGATTTTCCCTCCGATCATATGCTGATGGCAGAGGTCGCCTGTCGCACACATCGAATGACAGCACTGGTCTCATTGCGCGAATCTGTACTACCTGTCACATACCGCAGACCCCCCCCCCCAAAAAAAAAAAAAGTGATGTGCATATTGCTATGTGTATTAAGGGACATTAAAGGTAAAATAATTATTTATTCATCATTTTGTTTCATCGAGCATCCTTTCTTCGAGCAGCAGAAATGTCCTGGCGTGGAAAGGCCGTGACCTGGAATCAGAAAGAAGGAAAAAACTGCCATCAGGATTTCTGTTCGACAAAATTTGGGCTAAACTTGACGGGGGATACATGTTTGCTAGGCTCCGCGTATGCACTCCATCTACCGCTGCTACTTTCCTTTTTCCACGCATTTCTAAAGCGTCACGTTCCGTTCGTTAGAGTGGGAGAGAGAGGGAGAGAGAGAAGATTTCACAGTAAAGCTCGGCGGAACGTCTGGGGGCATCACACGGGACATTAAACCCTGTATGAATACACGCCTCAGCAGCAAGGACCTTTCCCTTCCCGGTCCTTCCCTGTGGGCTGTGGGGGGACCCTTCCCTGGCTGTCCTCCTCGCTCTCTTTCCCTCCTATACTTCATCTCTCTCCCTCTCTCTTGGCCTGGCTGTTGGTTTCTGGGCCCTGCACCGCATTTCAGGGACCACACATGCTTGCTCAGTCGCGGATCACACAAGTGCGAAATTATTTTGGGTCCAGCAGCCGACCTGACAGTGACCGCAGGGTTCACAGGGAGGAGACCTCGTTTTTCGGTCTCCTCTCGCTGAACGCAGCCGATAAAATAATGATATAAATCAGGATATTAAGCACACCGGTTGAGAGGTGTGTTAGTATAGTTACTGCCTGGGCGCGCGAGAGAGGTCCCACCATGTCTGAAACCTCCGCGCAATGATACATGGGGCACCAGAGTGCGGTGAATAATGTCTTGACCTCCACGCACACGCGCACACGCACGCACACGCGCGCGCGCACACACGGACACGAACGCGTGCACTCACACCAACGCACTCGGATAGAGACGTCGCCGGTTCGGAGCATGCCGGCGTTACAAGACTGGACCGAGGTGAGCCGGTGTGTAAGCGCTGCAGTGTCTTTGAGGCGCGTACACTGTCGCAGCGAAATGAATCAAGATTTTTCTACGAACTCCCGGCTTGCACACCAAGTGGCACAAACTCTCAAATAAGGCACTCTACTAATATCATCTTTTTGGAAAACAAAATAAAGACGATTAGAAAAATCTAGGTCTGTAACTGCAAGTTTAAAAAATTGGGATTTTTTTAAAAACTTTATGTACTGTTTCGAGGTATATTTGGTGTGAATGAACGCAACGAATGTGCGCGAGCGGGTGAAAAAAAAGTGGCATATATATACATCTCCCGCGCCTCTGCGAAGGTGAGATGTTAAATTGAGACAAACGGTCCGCTCTCACGCACATCATGCCTATTAATGGCGCATACCCATCGGTAGGCAAGGAGTGTGAGCCACGAAAATTAACACTGCCCGTAAATAACACGCACGCACTGGAAAGGGAGTAATTAATTCATTTTGTGAAGGAGTCAAACCTGACGTACGTGTGCTGCTTCGTTTTTCTGTGCGAAAGGTGAATCTTTAGATCTAAATATATTTTTTTTAAACATTTTTTTGTTTGAGAATTCAGAGAGCACCCCTGACCGCTGGCTGCTGTGAGCAGCGTGTTATCGCTCCTAGGCGCGTTCGCTGTTTCTCTGTTGTGTTTCGGCTCCCCGTGTCAGACCACGGCGTGTTGTACGCCGACCGTGTTCCCTTCGTGTTTCGTGGGAGCAAGTACAATCCCTCTCCTCTCACCTCACGCTGCAACTTTACACACACACACACACACACACACAAAGTCCAGGGCGCATGCTTGTACAGTATGCTGCGGCCCGCGGGCTGCAGTATGGTGGCATAGAGATGCTACACCCATGCTAACAAGGCGGTCGATTCTAATTTTCAGACCCAAATCATTAAAAAAACGAATAACCGTGCCCATAAGATTGGTACGAGAACTGCCATCTCATGCCTGCCTCCTCCCCCAAAAAAACTATATTACGGACGTGATTCTGAGATAATCGAGATGCAGGAAGAAAGTCGAGGACAGCTGTAGTATGCTGAGATTCATGTATGTGCCGCAGATTGTGTTGTTGTTGCTGCTGTCGGTGGTGGTGGTGGTGCAGATTGTCCTGGACAATCCTCGTGCTTGCTACCGCGCGCACGAAAACCAGTGAGGATGTGCGGCATTGGTTACGCGGGCGTGCAAACGATTCATTTGGTCGCACGACGGTGCAAAGAGGACGACGACAACTACAAGAACAACAACGACAACTACATCGCACCGTACGATCATCGGCAGGTACCTCTTCTTTATCTCGGCCTGCACCCGTGCGCCGCGCGGCCCGGTGTAGCCGGTAGCGGCCCGTGCGGAGGAGGTGAAGTTCATGGACATGGAAGTTCATGAACTCCCGGTGGTGGCGCACGGTACAGCCCGCTCCAAAAGGACCCAATACTATTCATGAGGGGCCGCGGGAATTTTTTCGAATACTTAAAAACTGGGTTCTACAAAGCTGATCAATGTTCTCTAGTTGGCCCATCTACTGAAATGTAAGAATTTTAGGTTTCTAAATTTTCACGGAATGTTTGAAAAAATCAAAAAAAAAATACTCAAATTTTTAAATTTTCCTACCAATATGTTAGAAATTTCTAATGATTTTTTTGTTTTTACAGTGTACTGTAATTCTTTAGGCAGGGAGGTGGCTGCGTAAAGTACTACCGGGCAGGCATAGCTGCTGGGTACGTTTCGCGGCTGCCGCGGGCCGCAGAACCGTCCCTCCCCGCGTATCTCTGGCCGACGATTTGGCATGCAAGTCAAGCATCCGGAGGCCTCGCAAGCTGCACCGGCTGTTGGGGCCGAACCCGTTTAGGCCGCCAGCGATGCGCGTGCTTGTGTGTGTGTGTGTGCGTGTGTGTGCGTGTGTGTGTGTGTGTGTGCGTGTGTGTGCACCGCGGCAATGCATATGCGTTCGGCGTGGCACTGGCACATGGCATTGCCGCAAGGCCCCTGCCGCTGCTATGCGAACGTGTCCAAAAACGGGCTCTGGAACTGCACCGCGAATCCTGAGCAGTTGAGCGGTTTGCCCGCTCGGGGCGCTGCTGTCCCGGCCGCCGTGGAGGCCATGACCTGGGCTCCTCATGGCGGAGGCTCCCGACGTGTCCTGGCTGGACAACAACTAACTTGCATCCTTATGGGCGGGGACACCTCCAACACGAACAATCTGCACGTTGTAGAAAACGGTTCTCGAGAGATTCCTAACGAAACTCAACTTTCATCCCCAGATTCAATCTCTATTAACCTTTTTTTCATTTTTTTTTATTATTTCAAGAAAGTTCTCAGACCTACTCCAGGTCGCACCAGCAGGACGCTTCGGCTCTGGCGAAGACTATCACAACCCCAGTGGGACGCCTGATTTCCTTGTTCATGTGACCCTCGCCGTGTTGCTGCATTTTTGCCGTCAAGGTCAGACCACGTTTTTGTGCGATTGGCGCGATTGTCATCTATATAAGTGGCCAGAGGCCTCTTATCCGGGCGGGTGGTCGGTGTACGAAACCGTGCCGCCTGTCTCTCTCTGTGTCACGCGCCCGAGACTCGGGTGGGACGGAGACGGCCGCTAATCAGCTTCGAGCGCGTCCGCTGCTGCGTCGCCCGAGGGAGCACAATCGCGCGGGTGGGTCCTGCCCTTTTCGATCGGTGACCTTGGGAAGAAAGGTGCGCCGGCGGCCGGTCGAGGATCCTCGCTGAATTTCTCCCCCTACACTGCTAAACTCCCCACCCTCTCGAATAAGAAGAAATAATAAATAAATCGTCCTGCAGGTGCTTTTTTTTTGCCTAGAAAAGTCCCCCCCCCCCCAAAAATAGTTCGAAAAATTGTTCCCCTTGTATGGCATTTCCACACAAAAAAATTGTAAATACAGTCATGAACATATGACGGATTTTTTTCTTGTGATTATCGTGTTTATCGTGAGAAAATTCAGGCAGCGACGATTTCGCATACTCTGAGTTATATCAACAGATACATATGTATAAGATATATTTCGAAGGCGTCCTAAATAGTTCAATATAATTTTTTTGTCTTCTGGTTGACCCGTGACCACGACCGACCCAATGTTTGCCCACAATGACATCCAAGGACGCGCGCGCGGGCCGCACATTTCTATGCACCGAAGAAAGCGCAGAGTCCAGCCGATTCCTCCCCCATTATTCCACTCCGGCCCCTAATCCTGCCCGGCTGGACCCACCTGAATCACCATGTACCGACACAGAAATTAGGTCAACGGCGAAAATGCAAAAGGCATAGCGCGACAAAACACAGAGCGGAGTGGTGGGTGCCGTGCCGAAGTGTGGCGGCAGCGGCCGCCGGCTGCCCTGCACCCTGACCTAGTACAATGGGCCACCGAGGGCGCCGTGACCAAACGCCGCTGACCCAATTCGCACCGCGGAAATCACGCAACATAACAAGCCACCTCCGCAGCCGGCCTGATTTATAGACTTTTCCACAATCTGTCGAAATATTTTGTGAAAACCTGGGGATGCCACCCAGGATGGCGAGATCAGTCAAATTCGCTTGTTATTTTTATTATTATTTTTTTTTTTTTTGGGGGGGGGGGCTATTGAATTTCAATTATCGGACGGGGTCAGATTCGGAATAAACTTTCGTATAAACCGAGGAGGCTCCGCGAGGACGAAGCAGGTGAGTATGTAAACAGAAGAAAGTGCACGGGCCGGCTTAAAGACGCGATACCGCGCCGCGTACGTCGAGTGAGTGTTGCCGCCACGCAATTCAACAATTAACTAGGCGCAACATCGGCACTCAAATTAACACACAACTACATAACGGCCCCGGCACACGCCCGCGACGCCCCCGCGCGCCACGCCCGGCTCGGCTCGGCCCCGCGAGCCGCCTCGGCTGGGCTCGCCCAGGCGTGGCTCCGCTCGCATCGGGCTACGTGGGTCTGGGCGCGGCGGCGCGCGCGTGAAGCACGCCCAAATGGGCAGCGCGCATGCACAGCTCGCTGTCTCTCTCGGGCGCACGGCGCCGGCCCGCGCACCCGTCTCGCTCGCTCTCGCTTTGTCGCGACGCGACGCCTCCGAAATGCAAACAAGCATTCTATTAGCCGGTACATCGAGTCGTGAGCGGAGCGGGGCGCCGCATATGATTTAGACCTAACCTAACCCACCCGGATGGTGACAGGTAACCCCAACCCTAATTAAGTAGAATGTCAGGGACCGTGCATTTATTTAAATTTTACTCACTCTGTGATTCGCAAAAACTCAAATCACCTGTTTTTTTTTTTTTTTTTTTTTTTTTTTTTGGAAAATGTTGACCGGTTTTAATACTCATCTGTACGATGCTACCCTCTTTTTCTGTGGTTTTTATATTTTTACAGTGAAACGTGGACTTTGTGTACCTTTTCTACCTTTTCTGGCTGGCCTGGCACCGCCATGCCGACACCCCGGCGTCGTGGCGGGGAGTCCGAGCCCGAGTCCGTCCGGTGGGTGTCAGCTTGCCGGGCGTCTTCAGGGCTTGTATAATTTATCGCTTTATTAGAAAAGGCTTGTGGGTCCCCCCCACTTCTTTCTCTGTCCCTCTCCCACCCCCTCTCTTACCGCTGCTCGCTGTCTCGCTCCCCCTCCATCCTCAGGCCGTGCGTGGCCGCCCTGGGCACAACGGCGTTTACCCCGGCCGCACCGCTGAACACTTTTGATCTCGCCACGACGATCGGCGGCCGCCGAGATCAGCTGTGCCCTCCGTACTTTACCGAGTAAATTATTTCCCGACCCCCTCATCTAGATGACGACGTCGCGAATAAAGCAAAATCTTTACGCACACATCGCGGCAAGTCGACCATGCGTCCGCGGGCCTCACGCCGACGGCGTTGTTACGTTGTGCGCCGTACTCGACGGTGCACGGGTACGCTCACAAACCCATTCGCGCGAGACAACGGTCATATCTGAGCTCAAAATGCAGGTAAAATAAAATAACTCGGAGGCAACTCCGGCGGTATCTACCAGAATACTCGGAGGCAAAGAGAGGAAAATTATGTGCAAAGTTGTGAAATTCATCACTATTTACCCGCGCTCGTTTGCCGGGGCACAATCCTGTTTTTCGGCGCGGCTGCATTAATCAGATACTAGTCTTCACCGGCCCGAAAGAAACGCGCGCGCAGGACTAGACGAGATAGGGGTGGGGAGCCACAGGGGTGGTGGGGGGTGGGGGAAGAGGAAAGCCAATTAGATGGGGGAAGATGGATCACCATGGCAACGCAGCATGTCGCATGGCTGCGCCGCCGCGGGGGTGCGAGAGAGACGGAGCGGCGGAAGCGGCCGCAGGTGGGACAAGGACGGATGTATACCTCTTGGTCCAGCGGCGGCGGCTGCAGCGGCAGCGGCAGCGCGAAGGGATGTGGGTGGGTGTTGCCGGGGGAAGAAGGAAAAGAGAGCAAAAGAAAGAGGGAGGAGGGGGAGGGGGAGGGTGGGCAGCGACCGAGTCGGAGAAGGAGCAGGAGGATGCAGCATGTGGCCTTCGGGAGGGGGGCAGGCCGCGTCGCCTTAGATTACGAGGCGACACATTTCCTCCCGAATGGGTATTTAATATACTCGCCCCGTCTCATCCAGCCCCCCCCCCCCCTATGATCATTTATATACGGTAAAAGGGGGTAATTTTCACCGGTTCTGATCCCAGGTGACGAATTTGAATTTGTGTGGGGGAGAAGCGATGATTTCTGTTGAAATAAATAAATATGGCACTGAAAAAAAAATTAAATTCCACTCTCCAGCACGTATATTCCATGCACATTGAGGACCGATATGACTCGATCTTCTCACGCTGTATTTACGCATGTTCCTCGATCGTTACGTGGACACAGCGGTGCTTCTGCATTGCTGCTACTGCTACCGCGTCCACCCAGACGGTGGCTTTTCGTCCGAATGAGTTACGGTCCTACTAGTTGCAGGGAAACCGAGCATTGTTAAGACGTCTGCCCTTCGTATGCTATCTCTCTCGCTCTCTGCTCTCTCCTCTCTCTCTCTCTCTCTCTCTCTCTCTCTCTCTCTCTCTCTCTCTCTCTCTCTCTCTCTCTCTCTCTCTCTCTCTCTCTCTCTCTCTCTCTCTCTCGCTCTCGCTCTCTGCGACGCTAAGTTTGATTTACGCCCTTCGAAAATAATAATGGCATTAAAGGTGGTGGACGGTGCATAATGTAGTGAACAAGTAGCCCAGAATTTTTCCCTTCTCTCTCCGACACCACAGCGCGGCAGAGCAGTCCAGCTAGCAGTAGCAGCACAGAAGCAGCAGCAGCCGCGGTCCAATAAAAAAAAAAGGCGGCGGTGACACTTAAAACTCAGGAAGGTTACTTTAAAAAAGTTAAATTGAAGTGATGTCCTGTAATACCTAATCAGTCGTAGTTTTCAAATCAAGGAGAAGATGATTTCAAAAAACTTTTAAATTGAAATTGATCATTTTTTTGTCGAAGAGCCGTTCTCTTCCTCCGACTCCGCGATGAACCGCAGCGATGAGCTACTCGTGTGCCACTCATTACTATTCAAGGGAAGGGACCGCGGGCGCGCATAGATTGTGGAAGTGTTAGAAATGCTCAATTCTACGGAGGGCATACGGCACATACGCACCCAGCTAATTTATGTGCATCGAATTACATGCCGAGTGTGTACGATATATGGCCATCAATTTTCCGTCTCAGTGACCTCAGCTAAAACTCGCTCTCTTTCTCTCTCCCGTTCTTGCTCACTCCCAATCTCTCTCTCCGTCTCTCTTCTTTGCCACTGCTGGTTGGCTGGCCCTGCACATCCGAACCCCTTACTCCCTGAAGGAAAAGACAGTATGACAACAAAACTGATGCAGCGATGTTTCGATGGTTTGAGCCGAACTTTTTTGGCACCCGGTGGATCGAACAAGGGGCATCTGAGGCGCCATGTGGCCAGGATGTACCACCAGAGAAGACAGGAACAGGCTGTCACATATGAATCGCAGAAAGTTACCACTGATCAGAGACTTCCAGCACGTAATCCCACCTATTCTAAATGTATTCACTCGGCTTTGTTTTCTGCTCTGACCACGCACTGCTACGTTCCTGGAAACAGGAAACGGGACCACAATCAGAGGTCGCTGACACCCATTACGCTAAAAAGCGAAAAGGAAAATTAAAATGCATCCGAGAATGTCGTGCGGGACATTGTGTTTGTCTTCACGGAAGAAGACAGCAGGGAGGAAGTGAGAGATTGCCACGCGGTAAACCGCGAACGACGACAAAAAAAAATCACATGCAAGACAATGACAGGGGAACGGTCCCGTTGTTCGACTTTTACCGTAAAGTAGAGCACACAGCTGGAGGCATGGCCCACATGTTGCAAACACCACCACGGGGTCCAAGTCCTGTCCCTGACTGTACTGTCCGGAAACGGTGCGTCGGGCCACGATCTTTTGTGAGTGACTGTATTGAACCGTGACTACTGGCAGGTGCTGGGGACGGCTCCCTCAGTGCGCACGCAGTATGTCGCCCTTTCAATCGATCGATTGAGCGAACCAGTCAATGGAAACTTTACTTGTGTAAGCTCCTCCCCCGTATGTTAGTATACTACCGTCTGTCAGCTCTGCACAACAGAGCAAAGCCTGCGCCATCGCAACGACCCCGCGCCGCCCCGCGGAAAAGAGGGTTGAACAAATTCGCCCTCTAATGTTTGCGTTTTACAAATTGCAATCGATTTCCTCCTGTGCAAACACACACACACACACACACACACACACACACACACACACAAACACACACGGAAATGGAACCCCTACGCCCCGCCGCCGCTATACCACCACCACCCTCTCTGTCAAAGCGAACAACAACCCTTTCGAGAAGGGAGGAGGCTCCGTTGCGAGGCCACATCTGTGTGATTATCGCTGTCCAGATACGTGGGTCTGGTCATTAACCGGGTGCTGCTGTGGCGGCGGCGGCGGGCGGACTCGAACCCGCCGACCGTGGCCGGTCGCGCTTGCCAAAGCCGGCGCAGCGGTGGTGGCAGCGGCGGCAGCGGCGGCAGTGGCGAGCGCCCTGCCCTTTTCCAACACCGAAAGTCACGAAGTGGAGGTCGTGGCAGCAGCCGGGGAGATACGTGGGTCCCTGCAGCCCGCGGACGAACAATACTTGCAAGCCCGGCGCTGTGCCCCCGCCGTGGGCTGGGGACCAAGACCCCCGTCCCCCTCCCTCTCCCTCCCGCTCAGGACCACCTCTCCCCTCCCCCTCATCCCCCGTTTTGCGCGGCAAAACTCCGTGCATTTCTTGAAAATGCGTGTCCCCGCGCAGCACGAACCCCGCGCACCAGGGCCATATGCCAATAGCTTAAAACCGATGCGGGGAGGAGATAAATCTAGCCAAAAAGAAATATTTATGTATTTTATTTTTTTTCGGGAGGAAGCAGCAAGGGCGCGCTTGCAAAGTGTGTGTGTGTGTGTGTGTGTGTGTGTGTGTGTGTGTGTGTGTGTGAGAGAGAGAGAGAGAGAGAGAGAGAGAGAGAGAGAGAGAGAGAGAGAGAGAGAGAGAGAGAGAGAGAGAGAGAGAGAGAGAGATGGGGGTGTTTATGCAGACGAAAGAGAGAGACGGACATGGCGGGGCTAAAAAGTGTCCCCGGGGTATCATATCATGCCAGAAAACGTTTGGGCGCGCGAAGTCGCGGCGCAAGAGCGAGAGAGAGAGATAGAGAGAGAGAGAGAGAGAGAGAGAGAGAGAGAGAGAGAGAGAGAGAGAGAGAGAGAGAGAGAGAGAGAGAGAGAGAGAGAGAGAGAGAGAGAGAGAGAGAGAGAGAGAGAGAGAGAGAGCGAGAGCGAGAGAGAGGAGGCAAAAAGTGCAAGACCAAAAAAAAATGTGTCTGCTCGCGTGCGCATCTCTCTCCCTCTCTCTTCGACACTGGAATTAGAATGCGATCCCGCGGGAGAGCAACGAGGACAGCAGCAGCAGCAGCACCCCGCGACGACACGCTTTCGATTATTTTTCTGGTCGGTGTAAAACAACACGGGTGGTAAAACACGGATGGCGGCGCCGACAACGTAACGGCAACATACTGTACACGCTTCAAGCAGAGACCGGAAATCATTTTTGTTAAGACTCGTCTGAATTTTTTTTTTTCATATTTTTAAAAAAAATAATTTTGTTGCAATCATCAATCCTATTTAGAAATCCTCTTTTTAGGAAATTCCTAACTGAGTCAGTCGGCTCAAGTTTACGTCCAAATTTTACCCGTCAATCTTTAACAGTGGCCTTTTTTTCTTCTCCCCGTCTCGGCTAAAACAACACACGAGCCGAGAGCCCTGGTGAGGCGCTGCGCTCAGGGCGTGCGATACAGCCCGACGCTCTTTATATCGGTGCCGGGGAATCTCAAAATTTCAATTCGACCGAACGCGCGATGTGTATCGGGGGGGCTTTATCGGCGCTGCCGCTGTTGCTGTTGATGCTGCTGTTGTTGTTGTTGTTGTTGTTGTTGTTGCTGTAGCTGCTGCTGCTGCGGATGGTGCAGCCGCGCCGCTGCCAGCGACAGGCGCCAGGTACGGGCCGCGCGCCCCCCGAGGCACTGCCCCCACCCCTCCCCCCTCTGTCGTGCCCTCTCACCTCTCACCTGCCCCCACCACGAAGCACGACCTCACGAAATGCCTGCCAGCACATGAGCCCAATACCTGCCCCCACCCCACCCCCCTTTACCTCCCCCCGGAACCCCCTCCCACCCCCGCGCGCACCACGCCAACGGCACGTTGCCGGTTGCTGCACCTTGCCAGGCTGGCTTTCAAAACGCTCTGATCGAAAGCAGTAGGCAAACACTACCAACATAAGCGTTTACAGAAAATAATTCCTAACTTTTTTGTTTGTCATTAAAAAAAAAAGCTATTAAAAACCGTAAGGGGTTACAAACTTTTTCTAGTTACCAGAAACGATTTTAAAAAAGTTACTCCGCAGAAAAAAAGAGATTTTTTTTTTTTTTGGATGCGCGTATGTTGCATACCTGCGGCCACTGCCGCAACACGGAGGCCGTCCGCCGCGGGTGTTCGAAAACTAGGCTGCTCCGCACCTCATAAAATATATATTATAAGACCGGTGGGGACCCCATAATTCTTGAGGATATTCCTAAGTAAGAAATAATTCACGGTGGGCCGATCGTGGGGGCCGCGGGGGCCGCGGGGGCCGCGGGGGCCGTGGGGGCCGTGGGGGCCCAGGCGGGCTCCCAGGGGCACGCATCACCGCGGACGAATCAGAATCAATTTCATACGAGAGGTACATCCCGCTCACCGAGTGGACCGCCAGTGTGTCCTGCGACGGCCGTGTATCAAACGGCACAGCTGGGAGGTAGGAACAGTTCGCCGCAGCAAACAACGTGGCTGCAAACGGCTACGACTGCTCGGGGGGCGATCGCCTTTGCCGAAGGAAATCGGAATCATTACACCAGTTTGTGCTCTACCTGAGGGCCCGCAATTCTCAAGCCGGACTGTACCACGGCGCTTCGAGACCACATCAGAGATGGGTCAGCCCACTGACGCTCAAAGGTACCACTTAGGCGCGTGTAAGTGTTCGTGTGTGCGTGGTCGTAAACTACGGACCAATCTCAGTTTTCCCCACTTTTTTCGGTGAATCAAAGCAGTGCACGGAGGAGGCGGATGAATAAACTGAAACACGACAAAAAGGAAGAACAAAAAAGTCCGAGAGAAAAGAAAAGAGTTCCGGACACCCAATAGCTTCAACACGCCCATCTAGACTCCTGCGCCAACGGCGCAGGTTTGTACGGGGTATCAGATACTCAATTATTTTCACATTAGCTGCGGTCGACGCCGGTAGAGAGAGAGTATGAGGCAAAGAGAAGGAGAGAGAAAGGGAGAGGGGGTCTCTACGCGTCTTCGTGTGAGATTTCATCCGACGCATACGGGATGTAGACCTGGTTTCATCACCACTTGAACAACAGTTTTAAGAAAAAAAATGTGTCTCATTGCAGGATTTCCAGCTAGATCTTGCTGGAAATGCTAAATGGGTACCCTCGGCTGGCAATAACGCACGCGGCCTTGTCCGAAGTCACGAATTCGCTATCAGTGTGAGAGCCCCCCCCCCCCCCCCCCACCGGCTCATGGCGAGACACAAGAAAGAAGCTCTGGAAAACACTAAAAATGAAAAATAAGGAAAAGGCGCTCAAATCTGTCTCCGTGCGCTGATCCTGTAAATCACGACCCCTTTGCGCGACTGGCCAAAAGTTGTACTATGTGTGCGCTGCTGCTGGAGGGGGTGTCATGCGTCTGCATGTGCGTGTGGCGTGCGTGCGTGCGGTGTGTGTGTGTGTGTGTGGACAGGCGATCGTGATTTATAACGGCAATTATTCGTTATCGCTCCTGGTCTATCAGCCTAGAGAAAGAGACGCGAGTGAGTACTGGAGGGCCCGGAGCCGGGGGCTCCTTACGATTCCACCCCCAGAAGAAGGCGGCGCCTGTGTCGCGCCGCGGTCGGGGCGCCACCGGCGCCGTCCACTTTCGGACTTGTACCGGGATTCGAACCCGCGACCACAGCGGCTGCACTCGAAACGGAGAGAATGTCAGGTTGGCGACCCGTCGGAATGGGGTGGACCAATGAGATGTGGGCGTCGCCGCGACTAGTACCATTTTTCATTTTGTTCCATTTCCCCACGAAAAAAAAAAAGATTAGATGTCGCAACTAATTTTAAAGCTGCAGAGAAGCAGCAATTATTTGTTCGGAGACCTAAATTTTTTTCAGGGGAACTAAGTTTTAGTTGCACCAACAAAACGTTACCTGCTCCAACAAAGAGGTTCGTTGCGGGCACTAAATAAATTTGTATCTGCTTTTCACTCATTTACTTACTCCGAACTTTGTCGTTGGAGCAGCTAGCGTTGCGTTGGTGCAACTACAATTTACTGCATATCTGAAAATCACCATAAAAATTAGTTGCGACAACTACTCTTTTTTCTCCGTGCGGTAGCTGCGGTAGCTTCGGTAGCTGCGGCAGAGGCAACGCCACCAGATCTGCGGGGCGCATTCGTCTCTGTCCAGGACTTTTCCCAGAAAGAAAAGGAGAAAGAAGAAGGAAGAATAAAGGGGGAGTGAGTGAGAGAGAAGCAAGGAGGAGAAGGAAGAGGAGGCGAGGGGGCTTCAGGCGCATGCGGGGGAGGCAAGGAGGGACAGAGACGGAGCGAGTGGCCCGCGCGCTAGAGGGAGCGAGAGGGCTAGAGAGGTTTTGCGTCCTAAATCACAGACTCAAGACGTATCGCCGCACACTGCGGCTTCCTCCAGACATTTTAATTTAAAACGAAATAGGCAGCACGATATATACAGGGCATCCGTCTTGCAGCGTCTGGACGGGAAATATCTGCGCAGCGCGCGCACCGGCCAGGGCCGCCGCCGGGGGCGTCCACGGGGGGCTCCGAGGACGCCGTCGACCCCGGGAGGATCCCTTGAGGTGCTCGACGGTGCCATCGACCTCCGAGGACCCCGTCAGGAACGAGTCCACCAGGCCGATAAGGACCGTCAACTCTCCAGGACGCCGTCAAGAACTCGAGGACCCCCAAGACTCATAGTCAGCCGGGTGCGGTGTGCCGGCTGCATTGGGGATCGCCGTGCGCCCAGAAGGCTTTGGCGATGTTATTGAAGTTCAAGTTGGGGGGGGGGGGGGGGGGGGGAGCGTGCCCCGGGGTGAAGCGTGTGGCGAGAGGCGCGGTGGCTGGAATTCAGCGGAAGGACAAGGGGAGGGTCGGTCTACTTGGCAATGCCTGCGGGGACCCGCCGGGTCGCGGTAAATCAAGAGTTTGTATGGAACACGCCCAAATATCGGTACGTGCATTCAGCCCATGCCAAAGTGCAGCGGCGGCGAGGGCAGTGCGGGGGCAGCGGGGGCGGCGCGGGGGCGGAGCGGGGGCGGAGCGGGGGCGGCAGTACTGAGCGGCGCTCGCTAGACGGCCGGGGGCGGCGGGGGCGGGAGTACAGCGCAGCGGAGACTGGCAGGGCCCGAAACTTCTGCAAGAGTTCCTTTGCGGAGCGGAAGGTCGCTGTGAGGAGAAGAGAAGCGGCAGCAAACACACTAGACTCGGATTCCAAAACACACATATGTTCGCCTCACAAAATGTAAAATTTAAAAAAAATGCAAATCTGGCGACGACGTTCTCATGAGTCTTCGGTTTGTTTTAACCAACCTGGCAAAGCATTATTGAGCACCCGTGAAAATAAGAACTCCTGCGGATCGAGGAGGGGGGGGGGGGGGGGGGCTGCCGGGGGAGGATGTCCGAGCCATGTATGAATGCGTCTGCATGTGAGAGGGGCGGGGCGGGAGGCGGGCTGGGGGGATGGGGGAGGGAGGGGGAGGGAGGGCCCCGGTTCATAGTGCAGTTGAGTTGTGGCACCCACTCCCATTGTGCCGTAGCGTGAAAAGTGAATGCCCTTTGGCTCTGAAATATCGCCGCACGAGGCCCTCTCGCGTGTACAAAACTGGTTCCAGTTGAATTTGGCGCGCTCGCACATACACACACATACACATACACGCACATACACAACATGCGTGCGTTCCTAGCACCCCCTCGCCATTCATTCCTTCATTCATTTTACACCACACAATATGAAATGCTATATATCGATTTCCCTATATCTTTTCATTTTTCTCGCGCTTCTCCCGAGGAAAAATATTTATCGCTTTGTGCGTGGGCTAACGCAAATAGAAATATAAATATATACCAGGGGGACGAATCGTATTACTCGCTGACCGGGCGATCAAAAATAGGTTAAACGAAGTAAATTTTCTGTGCCAAAAGTGGAAAAAAGGGTTCGTGCCCACAGGATATGTACGAAGGCACGCCGAGGCAAAAAAAAAAAAAAACAGGTGAAAAAAATGGGGGGTGGGGGGGCTGCGAGAATGCGTGAAGGCAGCAGGACCAGCGGTAAATAATCACCCACATAATACTACTACAAAGAGGTAAAAGCGAAGGGGATGAGGGAGGGTGAGAAGGAGGGGGGAGGAGAGGGGGAGGGATCGGTGAGTGGTGAGTGGGCGGCAGCATAGTACAGGTGTATTACAGCCCTCCACGCCGGCTATTAATAATTCCCTTGCGGGGGAGAGAGCAGAGGGGGCATGGGGAAGAGCATATGGGCAGGAGAGTGCGTGCGAGGGAGACAGCGAGAGAGAGAGAAAGAAAGAGAGAGGGGATCGGTGTGAACACTGTCTCATGCAGGTGCTCATCGCCGCAATTACTGGACCATTTTACGCTTGACACTTTGTTCCGATTTCCGTCTATTTTGGCAACTCGAAAGTTAGACTTGTGCACATGTCTTTATCCGGCCGCGTCCGTGGGGGGCGAGGAGGGGGTTGCTACCCCCCCCCCCCCCCATCCCTCCCTTCCCGTCTTCCTTATATACACGGTGGTGCGCTCTTCGCGACGTGACTTGCCCAGATAAAAATAAATGGCTCGAGTCGTCTTTCACGTGCGAGAAGGAGAGAAGAAGAAGAAGAAGAAGAAGAAGAAGGACGCACAGCAAGAGGAGGACGCGGCTACCGCTCCAACCAAACTTTCTCATTCAAGTCCACGGGAGGAAATTTATATATTCGATAAAACATATAATGGGGAAAAAAGATATAGGAAAAGCAAGCTGAATGAAAACCTCAGAGAGAGAGAGAGAGAGAGAGAGAGAGAGAGAGAGAGAGAGAGAGAGAGAGAGAGAGAGAGAGAGAGAGAGAGAGAGAGAGAGAGAGAGAGAGAGAGAGAGAGAGAGAGAGAGAGAGAGAGAGAAAGAGAGAGAAAGAGAGAGAAAGAGAGAGAAAGAGAGAACGAAGCAGGAAGGGTGGAGAGGAGCGATCCGATTGGCTATGGCGGTAAAGTTGTTTCCGGGGGAGAGCGACAGAGGTTGTGATCCCATCGGCTCCCGGCGCCTGGGAGGTAGGCCGTCCCGTCAAACGGCCGTGCTGTTTCCTGGCCTACCATCGCAGGCGCTCGGGCCGCCCGGCGGGTAGGCAGTGCCGCAGCTTAGCCGTGCCGTGCGGCACTGCCTACTCCGCAGGCGCTCAGGGCACCGTACATGGCAGAAGAGGCTGAGAAAGTAATTAATTAAAGTCGTGACCATAAGTACAATTTAAAAAAGAAAACGTACTTCCCAATTTATTTATTTTTTTAAAAAAAGGAAGCAGGTCAATTTAGCCGGGTAATATTTCTAGAAAAATTATTTTCTCGAAGAGCCCCAAGTAAATCAGCCTATTAAAATCATTGCTGGCTGGGAAGCGTTGGCGGGGTTTGCTATACGGTTCACTCGGTAGTCACTGCAGCAGCTTCTCGCTACTTTGTCACCACTCGCGGAGTCTCACCGCAGCTGTCGAACAGAGGACGAGCAACACACTCGCTCTTTGCTCCGGGGCTCTGCTCCAGG
The DNA here is from genome assembly GCA_038380765.1 of Odontothrips loti. NCBI lineage: Eukaryota > Metazoa > Arthropoda > Insecta > Thysanoptera > Thripidae > Odontothrips > Odontothrips loti. The sequence continues at coordinate 8,742,518 of CM076258.1, read as the reverse complement.
ACACCAACGCAAGTCGGCCAGAACAGAGTAAAGTTGCACGACAGCAAAGCCGCCAAGCCATGAGCCACGCCCCTTGCTCGCGCTCGCACCTCCACCCCCCTCCATCGCGCTGCACTGACTCATGTTGTCGCGGGCGACGTAATTTTATTTTCATTATTTTTTTTTCTTTCACCGCGCGCCCAACCAGACCCGCCCAACTCCTCGCTGGCTGTGTCACAGTTACGACAGCACCACTGCAAATAATTTTTTTCGTTGCCCCGTGGTGAACGTGGTATTTATCCGCGACGTAAAAGTGTTCGCCGCGAGAAGGAAGGCACGATATCGTCTCGATGCTCCATGGGCGTATATCGCACGGAAGTCGCTCGCTTTATGGCCCATAACGCATAACGTGTAGTAGTGGTACCAGAGACACACACGCACGCACACACACACACACACACACACACACATCGGCTCTCTGTGAACCTATGGTGATGAGGCTTGTAGTACAACCCTACTACCACCGTGCCACGCCACCTTGTCCCGTGTGCACATGCATGCATGCACAGCCCCGCGTGTGGGCCTGACGTTCCAAACAATCAGCACCGTACGTCATCCATTTCATAACATCAATTCTTGGTCTGTTCGATCAAAATTCAGACACGTTTACCGGAACTGAATCTAAAAAGACCAAAACTATTGTCATCTCGGTTTTTTTTTCCAAAATTTGATTGGATTTGTGTGAGAAAGTTATTTTTTAAAAGACACTGCAATAATAGGTAAGTAAAACTAAAAAAAAACTTCACTGCAGAGAGAAGAGAGGACGGGAAAATAGGCAGGGCAGAAACCTTCAAAAATACTCCGTTTACAAAAATGTAATTACGCAAACATGGCATTACAACGAGGAATCTCCCCGAGGAGAGATTCCGCAGCACTTGTCGTCTCTCTCGCGTATGGCACGGAGACGAAGAGGGAATGAGAGACAGAGAGAAGTGAGAGAGGACCACGGAAAAGAAAATAGGAGGCCCGGGGGGCGAGAGCGACGAAGAAGGTGGGGGAAGGAAGAGGAGCGAGGCAGCGGGGAGGTCGGGAAAGCTTCTGCTGGCGAGGGGGATCTAAAAGCTAAGAACAAATTTATCGCTCGGCTGCATACCTGAATACTGGAGTAGTTAACCAGGTCTTGCATGGCAATAAATCGCCGCGCCTTGGACGCTTCTCGGCGTGCAAAGATCTTTCAGAGGAAAAACGGAGGAAAGCGGACGGGGGGCGCGTGGAGTGAGAACTGTAGCTATAACCTTCGCTATTATTCGTACCCGCCGATAATGGCCGGAGGGATCCTATTTCAGGGTACCGATGTAAAATGCTACAAGGACAGAGAAGGAGCTGCAGCCAGGGTGAACGGTTGGGGGTAGTTCCGCTAGTTCGCAGCGAATTTCAGTATTGAGGTAAAATACGGTATTTTTGTTTTAAATTGCATACATACGTACCGAGGACATTTCTGCTGCACGTCAATCCGGAGCGCGAAGTAATCCAAAAATGTTATCCACAGTGAGAAGGCTGCACATAATCCACACTGGCATCTGTAAAACGAAAGAGACAAAAAAACAAGATTTCAGTCGAGCCTCGCCAAATTTTCTATTTTGCAAAGAAGTTGATGGCCGCCTGGTCTGACGTGCTAAATAATTATTTTTCTGCCTTTTCAAAACGAGTCCGTGTGCGTGTGTGAGTGTGTGTGCGAGAGGTGTCACGCATTAATAAAGATTATCTCCGCTGGTCAAAGGCGAAGGGCGTCGGACACGAATAGCGGGGTCAGCCGGTGCAACAGCGCGCACTGATTCAGAAGCCGGAATTCCGTGCGCTCGGTGCGCCTGACTGGAGAGATCCATCTTTTTCTTTCCAGTGCCCCTTTTGCAGGTCCCGGCGTCCCTTCAGAGGCCGGATAGAGCTCATTTCTGAGCTGCGTCACGACTCAGCCTTTCCGGCACCCAAACTGCTCGGGGCGATGTATTCCGCATTTCGGAAGTAAGAAAGACATCATCGCGCTCCAATAGGATGTTGTTCCGTGTCTCACTCCCCCTCGCGACAGCCAATGGGAGGCCGCAGGAGATGCATGCGCAGACCGGGGGGCCATCCGTCAACGCGGCGCCGATCCACCCCATAAATCCCGCCAATTACGAATTGATGCAGTTATTCTGCATGCGGGCAGTGGGCGGCGCCGGGGCGGGGGCAGGTGGCCGAGAGCGGCGGGTGTGTCCAGTTAGCAGGCAGTGGCCCGGATCGGGATGTTTTTTTTAACACATATGAATACTACAGTACGAGATGCAGATCCATATTGAATACCCGGGTGCAGTAATGCTGATTTAGCACAGAGAGAAGCACCGTGATTCACACACTCTAGTGTGTAAACCTGTGCACAGCAAGTAGCAGGCAAATCCTTCTGCTTCATCACTTTGGCTCCGAGTCAGATTTCCAAAAGGTCCGGCATTTTAATTTCAATATCCTACTTCTTCATCCTGATTCAAGACGAGCAGCCAGGCACCATGGGAAACGTCTCGGACGGCCAACTAAAGCAGGATTAGCCGCTGCTGTCTCCCAGCGGACGTACACTGGCGCTTTGCTGCGCCTCTACCGCTGCGACAGACCCCGCACATGCATACATATTCCGCGTGTACGCCGCACGTGTTAACAACGCTCATGATTTAGGATACTTTGATTTCTTCATTACGCCCCGAGAGCCCGCAAGACAGCCGCGCGGCTTGGGCCGGAGACTGTGTGTGTGTGAGACTGATGAATGTATTTGTTGTTAATTTTTTCTCATATCTCCTTCCTTTAGTTTCTGGTCAATTTTCGCGTAAATCATATTGGCCGTTGACGCAAGGAACTCGTTTGGCGGCCGCTGTCGACTGCCTCCGATATATCATATAATGGACCGGTGTGACTCGCAGAAACGTTCGAACGCCGTCGTCACAGAGGACCCGAGGCGCTTAGTCAATTTGTTTTGTTCCATCCTCTACTAATCACCTGCTTAGCGCCAACAGCTTCATAAGTCCGAACGCAGATTCGGATTCGGATTCAGTTATCACGGGCCATCGCCCGTTTTACATATGCGGCCAGCGGAGACGGTGCACCCCGCATAGAAAAGAGCGGTCGTGTGTCGTACTGGAGTCATGGCAGTCATGGCCGCGGGGATAAGCCCGAGGCCATGCCATTTCACTTCATGAATTTATGCGCCATAAGCCCTCTCTGGCGCGTCAGCCAATGGCGTCGGCCAATCCCAGCGCAGCCAGCGCGGAGACGCCAAGCGCCGGCCATATCTGCCTGGAGCATCAAGGACTGGAGGAGCCCGCCGGGCGTCTGCACCGGGGAACGCCGGAGATCCAGGAAGAATCTGGAAGACGACGTCCAGAAGTTGACAGCAGGATAGTACGATCGGACAGAGATTCTGAAGAAGCCATATGAGAAACTCGTGTTCTGTAGTCCAGCTCGGGAAGGTCACCTGCCGATGGTTCAACGATGCCTCTCCAAAGTGTTAACTTTAATCGTTCGAGAATTTGCGGTTCAAGCATCAAAAGCAGCCAAGGGACTTGACACGATTTCTTTAATTTTTTTTTTTTTTCGTTTCCGGAAGAATCCGTGGGGAAGTCGGAATCTCCAGCGGCGTGCCAAATGTCAACCCCTTCTGGCTGGCCATTAACCCGTCCTCGGCGCCATGGGGGCATCGGCCACCTCAAAACCTGCGCGGGGAATCCCCTTAACGCCTCCAGGATCAGCGCTCGTGTCCTACGAGAGCGCCGCCGTAGAGCAACCGAACACCGCCTCCTCTCTCTCTGTCTCTCTGTCTCTGTCTCTGTCTCTGTCTCTCTCTCTGTCTCTCTCTCTGTCTCTCTCTCTCTCTCTCTCTCTCTCTCTCTCTCTCTCTGTCTCTCTCTCTCTCTCTCTCTCTCTCTCTCTCTCTCTCTCTCTCTCTCTCTCTCTCTCTCTCTCTCTCTCTCTCTCTCTCTCTCTCTCTCTCTCTCTCTCTCGATGCCAGATAGCAGACGACTGCTAGGACTATACATATATATACCACACGCAGCCGCGTGCGCTCAGAAAAGTGCATCGGCCCATATATTACGGCGCGGACAGAGTGGCGGTCCGTGGCCTCGTATGGTTTTCGGGCCGCACGCGAGTAATTTTAATTATTTTGCCGGACCAACACACACACACACACACAACACACACACACACACACACACACACACACACACGCGCGCCATGAGATAGCGATAACACGGCTTTCACCGCGTCCAAAAATTTATACACACCGACACGGTCACCGAGTTATGGTGACGTATCGTATTCCGGAGTGTATCGGCTGCGGGTAATGGAGAGTTACACAGGCCGGAACCAAAGAGGGAACCGGTGTTTTCCGATGGAGTTGTTATATTTGTTTCGCGAATATCAAAAGTGTACATGTGACACGCAGGCCGTACCGTGCGGTCTGGAATTTTTGGCGTCGTGCATTCGCGGTAGAAATATGTAGGCCGAACCGAGAATGTGTGGCGTTTTTGGTGAAGGAAAGTTGAATAATTGTGCGCCGACAGAATGATGTCCCGTGTGTACGTACACACAAGCGCGCGCGCGTGTAGAGTATGGTGTGGAGTGGAGCACGGTGTGCCATGGCCGTCATGAAGAAGATGAGGAATGGCGTACCGCCCATATCAACACCCCGCGAGTGAGGGAGCGAGAGAGAGGGAGGGAGAGAGAGAGAGAGAGCTCGTCATATCCGCGAATCAACATATCAGCACACACCTCCTCATCAGATTGTCGTGTCGGCTTAATTGATTGTCGCCTCATTAGTCGACGCGGTAAATCAGCGAGGAGGGGCGCAACACGACACTGCCAAAAATGCTTCCCCGAAATTTGATTTTTTTTTCTCATTTGATTTTTGATTTTATGTAGACCAATACTTTTTAAACTAATGTGCTTGAAAATAGAAATTCAAAAAATACTTTGTAAACACTCATTTATCTCTCTCTCTTTTTTTTTCCTTTCATTTTTTTTTGAACTGAGAGGGATCGCGCTCATCGTCTGCGTGGCGATTAATAACTCTTCCCTCTCACTCGCACACCGCGACGGCAGCGGCGGCCGGTATGAGACAGAGGGTGTAGATATTGGAGACGCCCGCGACACCTGACACCTCGCCGCCCATTGGGCCCCGCGGCCCGGCCAATCCCCGCGCAGTGTGCCACCTTTGCACTTCGGCGGGCAGACTTATGGCCAGGCACGGGGGAGGGTTGTTGACCCTGGCGTGTGTGCTATGAGAAATCGCGTCCGACATTCAAACTTCGCGGGCCGCGCGAAACACTGCGCAACTCTTGCGAGCCAGCAGGCGGCCGTGTCTAGCTTTCCCCCCGTGTGTTGTATGGGGATGCGCCCCCGAACCGATAGTTCGTCGATAATAGGATATCGACCGGTGCGCGGCGAAAAGTTTGAGGGTGGTAGGGCCGACCGCCTCCCACCTGGCACGAGGAACATCCGCCGTCACGTGACCGAGCCCGCTGCGGGGAATTTCTCATAGCAGTCGGACCCCGTCTGTTTTCCTTTTCTCATCCCTCTCTTTCTGCACCACCTCCTTCCCATTCCCTCCTCCCTCACACCCTTTCACTTCCGTTCCCGGCGTGAGCTGCCCCTTCTTCTTCTTCGTCTTTTTTTTGTCTTCCTACCCTTCGTCTTTGTCTTCTTTTCCTTGCGAAAAGTTTGGCCAATAAATTATTTTGCTGTATTTCGGACGAGCGGCACGCGGGTATGTCCAGACCAAGCGAGTCTGCTTTCTTCGTCATCTTCAGTGTTTCTTTCATTCTTTCCTCTGGAATCTGCCAAGTTTAGACTACTTTTCAATTCAAATCTTCCTTATCGAGGACACACGCTTTGTGCAGAAATAGAAAGGGGGCAAAAAACTGTCTCTGGAGTGCAAATAAGTCCGTGCTGGTCGCGTGATGAATGGGTTCGCGAGGTCAAGAAGTTTGAGGGGGTGGAGTGTCCTGCGAATCACAATGGACGGACTGCGGCGGGCAGCCGGGCTTCTTTCGCTGCGGGATGATGCTTCCTGCGGCCGCCCTTCTCCGGTCCGGTCCAGAAGGAGGAACCCTCTCTCCCGGAATGGGGAAAACATTAACATTTTATGACGGTTTGGCACGCCATGACTGATGAGACCACGCCCACCACTACCCCTCCTTGTCATCCCCTTCTCTCCGCGTCTCTTCCTTTCACCCTTGCTCCGTTCGCTTTTGTGCTCTCCCTCTCTCTCTCTCTCTCTCTCTCTCTCTCTCTCTCTCTCTCTCTCTCTCTCTCTCTCTCTCTCTCTCTCTCTCTCTCTCTCTCTCACACACACACACACACACACACAAGAAAGAAAAGAGGGAGAGAGACGGAAAGAGAAACACGCGGGGAGAGGGCGGTGGCGCACTAACTTATGCTCAGCACATTTAACCTGCTGGCCGCTGATTTGTCACAAAACACTACGGCGCCCCGATCCGGCCCGCTCCGCTGGTCAGCGCCGGTAAACATGTTGTTCCTCACATCTCTCAGAAAGGCGACGCGGCCACGCCCTAACGTCCGCCGTGCTGGACCGTGCGCCCCGGCGGATATAGTAGTTTTTGTGCCCGCCCTCGCTGAATCCCATGTTTCTAAGAGTGTGCGCGAAAGCGAAAGCGCAAAAATATTGAGTGTCTATTGGAGAGTAAAATACTTCTGATCAAATCTAGCAGATCATTTTGGTGTCAGAATTTTATCAAAATTATCAAAGAGTACGTGACGTTCGTCAAAATTAATAGGCATTCTAAGCATCATCTATCTATATATAAAAAAATGGAAAAAAAAATATTTCACGGTGACATATCTTTTGAAAACGTTTTTGTTGCAAGCTGATCAGTGCCGACAACATCCGGAGAAGTCAAACAGACCCGGTGCTCTGGCGTGGTACCGTTACCACACGGAACAAGCGGGCTGACTTTCTTCCTGTGCAAAGTGATTTGCTAATGAGACCACTTGCTGCGCCCGCCTACGTTTTACGCGTTTTCCGGGAAAGTAACGGGGACGAACAGAGAACGGCATCGCATGACAAAAGAGGAGCAGATGACTCTACTTGCGGGGCCCGCGCCGATCGTGTTTGCATAACAAGCGACAAAAAGGTTCCGCCTGTCGCTCTCATTTGTTTTTTTGCGTGAAATGAGAGGACAAAACGATTCGCGGAGTCTGTGATGATGCGGCGCTGAACCGCTCTCCATGTAAATACATGTGCTAGGAGACAAAGAGGGCGTTCTGTGTTTTTTTTTTTCATGTCGTAGACAGCTCTCTCTTTCTCGCTCACTCTTTCTCTCTTGTGTTCATGTTTTACTGTCAGACACTCGTTTTAATTATGTCATTAGGGCCAGCACAGCTTCATTTGCACCGCGTCCCCTCAGGGGGGCAGCAAATTCTTCCTAACGAAGAGAGCCTCTCTTTCTTATTTCCAGCCACAAGCTTTTCTCCTCCCCCCTTCTTGCACTACATCGATCTCCCCTCCCCTTTTCCCCTCGCCGGTGTTGTGTTCGAACCTCACGCGTGAACACAAGGACTGTGCACGAGCGCCCGTTCAGGCTCCGCGAAGTGATGACCGGAGGGCAGGCGATCGTGGTTGTACCTCATCCCGATGTGGTCATGGAGAAACTGAAAATCCAGGGGAGCCCTGGATAGATACCCTGCGACACCGCACAGCACTTGCCGGGTAGAACCGAAGGACGACGCAGGGAGGGGGGGGGGGGGGGAGGTCCTGGAAAATGGAAAAGAGTCCTGCGGCCCGGCGATCCCCGTCGGGGGGCGTTGCCGGGGCCGTTGCCTTCACTCGCGACGCGAATAAAAAGACGCCGGGCCAATTTATGGCCAAATGGAAGTCTAAGATTGCGGGGCCCTCCGCGGCGCCACGAAGAGGCGTGCGGCGCTTCTCCGGGGCGGGGGAGCGGCGGGGGGAGGGCGGGAGGAAGGGAGGGAGGGAGGGGGAGGGGGAGTGCAATCTGCGTAAGGCGGCGAGGCGGGGAGCGGGGTGCCGTAGAGTTCATCAGGAGAGGACGGGGCTTTCGCGAGGACGACAAAGAGAGACGACGATTCATCTAGCAGACGACGTCCAAGCAGCCGATGCCCAAGCAGACGACGCCCAATCAGACGACGATTCCAAGCAGACGACGTGACCTAGCAGACGATGCGCCCAAGCAGCCGACGCGTCCAAGCAGACGATACGTCTAAGCAGACGACACGTCCAAGCAGACGACACGTCCAATCTGACGACGCCCAAGCAGCTGACCCATCCAAGCAGCCGACGCGTCCAAGCAGACGATACGTCCAAGCAGACGACACGTCCAAGCAGACGACACGTCCAATCTGACGACGCCCAAGCAGCTGACCCATCCAAGCAGACGACACGTCCAAGCTGACGACGTCCAAGCAGATGACGCGCGTCCAAGCAGATGATACGATCAAGCAGACGACAGTAGGTTAGTACGGCCCAAGTCTCCATAGCATGTTCCATCCAAGGTAATAACAACGTCTCCTTCTCTCGGTTAATCCAGCCGTTTTCTGAGCCAGGCCCGGCAGCCCGCGCAGCGCTCCCATCGTGAAATACCCGCAGTGGTTCAACAGATGGCCGTATTGGCCGCCTGTTTACCCGGCTTGATACGGCGGGATTAGTTACGTCAAGAATTATTTATCATATACAGACGTTTGTGAGGCAATTAATGTCGGGTAGAGCGCTTTGCCGCGGTCGATGGGGGCACGTCGGCGGCGGCGGGGCGCACAGAACTTTCAAGGCAGCTGCCAGCTAGTGAAAGAGAGAGACAGGGACAGAGAGAGAGAGAAATGTATGGGGAAATCCGTGCGGGCACTAGCGTGAGAGACAACAGCTGTGTCAGCACAGCTTGGAAGCGAAAGGGGATGAGAAAGGGTCGAAAAGAGAGAGAGAGAGCGAGAGAGAGCGAGAGAGAGAGGAAGGGAGGGATGTGGAAGAGCAGAGGCCATGACTCGGAGAGAGAGAGAGAGAGAGAGGGAAGGATGCGCCCCCCAGCGCGCACCCGCGCGGCAGCCCGGGACCATTTTCAGGAGAATTCCACATCCGTACTCCATTGCGGGCCTGGAAACTCTTTTCTCTCGTTTCTCTCACCCCCTGCGCGAACGCCTACGACGTCCAATTCCTCTCCCACGGCACCACGGAAGAAAAATGATCAAAGTCGCGCTCACATATAGTGGCATTTCACGGGCAAAACCGAGGGGTCCACAACTCGAGACAATCGGTGTTCACATTTCCAGACAATCAAACACAATCATCAATTACAAATCTTAAAAACTGCATTAGAATGAGGCCTGGGCTTCATTTAAGGGCTAAAAACGGCCGTAAAAGGCTCTAACAATCTGAAATTTCAAATTTTCTGCAAATTAGGTGGAAAAATCGACACAATCAGCACAATCAGTGTACATTTTGGGGCAGAGTTGTGGACCCCTCGGGCAAAACGAGTAATCTAAATGTTTGGCGAAACGAAAATAAGGCGGTCTCTTCTTGCTTCCCGAACGCATCACTCCTCACCGTAACCACGACGATGCCTCGTTGTTTCTGCACCGCAAAACCGTTTTCCAGTCGACTCCGCGCATATAACTGTTTCGCCCGAAGTAAGACTAATCGTGCCGATTCTGTCTCCGTACGTGTGGCCGACTCGGAGCAGCAATGTAATAACAATCATCATCGTCGTAATGATAGTTTAATTAGCACGTATCGCAAAAAGGTTTTCTCGAGCCACGTGATCACACGCCTCGGGGCTTCGCAGAGACGCCATAACTCTTCCGACCCGTGTAATCAGAGATGAATGATGGGTTCTCGCTAGCCTGGACGTGTGCGGTATCGGTTTTCTGTGTTTACTGAATGCAGAAAGAAAAATTCCGCGAAAAAAAAAAAGAAAAACCGCACGTAAGTAGGGTTCCCATTGAACAAACAGCTTGTCAAACATACAAGAAAGAGCGGAGAAAGAAATAACGTGCGTCACGTAAAAGAAAGGCGGTGAAGAAGAAAAAAAACTCACATTGGCAGTCAGTTTGTTGTTGGCGACGCAATTGGTGTGCACCCCGGCCTAGCACGCCCTGCGCGCGCGTTTGATGACCCAGAAAATAGGTTTTGGTCAGAGTTGTACCCCGCCGCGACGCGCCCCGGGAGCAGCAACGCCCCGTAAAATAGGGCCGCTGGCGTCTTTGTATTCATTTCAGGCTTCTCAATCTGCTTCTCTACTTCGCAAGTCACCAGCCAGTTCAGAAATTACGATCCAAAAAATAACGAAATACAGACACACAAATGTCTTCCGACCGCAAACCGTTATTTTTTCGATCTTTTTCCGGATGTGTCTCAAGTTGGTGCCGACGCCAATAGGGTATTCGTGGAAGTGTACAGCAGCGCAAGGCGCTAGTAGAACCGACGAGGGGGGCTGGCTTAAGTAGTCAGCACTGCGCTGGAAATCCTGATCGATTGCCCTTCTTCTCCTCTCCTTCTCCCTCTTCCGTTCATCAAGGACCGCCTTCCTTCTCCCCCGGGCGGGTGGCGCCGTTCCACCCCTTCCACGCTGCATGTGCGGTGCGGGGCGCCTATATATAATACAGCTACTCTGGACAATTTGCTGCCCGTGTTACGTCCTGCCGCCGGACAGAGGGCGCTTCCCAAGGCCACAGGGTGCCCCTAAACCTTATCGCCTTTCCTATATTAGGTTTTTTTTGTTTGCGAAAGTGACCATTTGTCTGGGGGGAGCGTCTTGCGTCTCCACACCGCCCCCTGCATATAACTTTCGCAAACAGAAACGTTTATTCAAGTCGATCCGCCTCGATTCATCAGGCGCAGCGGCTGCCGTTCGCGGTGCGCGGAACTTGCTTTAAAATTCCCGCCCTTCCGGCCGAGGCGCGCGGGAATCAAGCGCTTTTTAAACGGCAATTCATCTGAAGTTCGCGCGCGCTCAGCTCTCGCTAGCCACTGGCCCCTCTCAGCCAATCCAGTGCACGTGTTCCTCTGCCCCCTCCACCTCCTCCTCCAGAGGGAAGCCCAAGGGGGGTCGCTGCCAGACAGCGAGCGTGACTAATTTATTTCGGTTGGCCATCGCGCGACGTCTTTCCGGCAACGAAAGTGACGTAACTTCGACATCGTCCTGCTCCAAGTTACGTGGGTAAGCATATTATCATTTTTAAAGGAGGAAAAAATAAAGAGAACGAAAAATAATTCTGGCCACATAAATTATCCAGACGCCGGTTGCCGTGCGAAACTCGCGCGTTCCGATAGGTGTACTGTAATACGTCAGGATTATATTTCACGCCCGCACTCGTATTCTCTTCTAGCAAACGAGTGAAAATTCAAATTGAAACCGAAATGATGACACTTTTTAGTCTAAAAAAAGTTTCTTCGACGGATGCGTGAACTAACAAGACTCCCTTTCCCCTGTAACCCGTGCTCCCAGTGCGCCTGCGCCAACACCAGCCGGAGATCACCTTCTCCTACTTCTTCTCCTGCTGCTGCCGCTAAGCCTTTCCTTCCCCCGACAATAAATCCAGACTGCATGACGTCCGCCGGGCGTTAGAAGAAACACAGCGCGCCCTGCTAGGCTTGGCGCTGCTCGAATCAGAGTCCAGGCCTCGTGAGCGCCAGGGCTAGGCCAGGACCCCGGCCAGTGCATGGCCCGCCGAGGGTGCGAACACATCCACGTACACTGCCAGAATCCTGGAGGAAAAAAAAAAAACTCTAGACGGGAAATAAAAAGGCATGAACTCTGGCGGAGGAATTCTGGAATTTTGATTAGTGTGGAAGATCGACTGTAGAATGACTTTAAAATTTCGTATTTATTTGGTAGCAATTCTCCATTTTCGGAAGTAAAACTGCTAACTTTGGTGGAATACTCATTCCTTTTTGCTGAACGTTACAAAATAAACTTTTTCCCGGAGAACAGAGCTGCTGACGCCACAGGTGGCTCCAAGGCATTATCAGTCTGAAAAATCTGGCTTGGAATGGTCATATTTCGGCTCTAGATCATTTAGTCCTGAGTACACAACTGGCAGGGACAGGCCGCGGCCAAAGTGGGCGTCCGGCTGGACACGGTGTTCCACCAGTGTTCCACCACCCAGCGTGCACACGCAGCGTGTGCGCGAGAGCGAGAGGACGAACACGGGAAAAGAGCGAGACAGACAGAGCACAGCCGACATTACTAACGAAACGGACCACCCGGTTTGTCAACCGGCGCGCGAGCCCCGCGTCCCATGGGCGTCCCATGGGATCCCCGCAGGTTCATCTTGCTTCCTCCTCTGCTTGACGCGGGCTGCGTCCGGGGCGTCTCTGGTCCGCGTGATGTCACCCCGCCGACCCGAATCCAGCAGCTCACGTATATCGGAAACAGCTTCACAGCGCTGTATTCGGACGCACCATGTCCGCTGTGCGCGCCAGTGTGTGTGTGCGTCTGTGTGTGTGTGTGTGTGTGTGTGTGTGTGTGTGTGTGTGTGTGTGTGTGTGTCAGTCTGTGCAGGCGGGCCTACCTGTCGGGGGATGGACACGGCATAAATCTTCCGGCGAGCTGACCGAATGCCCAGCGTGCGGACTCAGCATCCATGACAGGGCTGCTCGGCCTGCTCCACACGTGTGTGTGTGTGTGTGTGTGTGTGTGTGTGTGTGTGTGTTCGGTCGCGTCATCTTTTCAACCTTTTTTCAGTGCACGAGGTGTATGTTTCCCGTTGAAAAAAAAAATACATCGTGGGTGCACGTTTTGAATTTTCCCGCGCGCGTTGTGCTGCCCTCTGGCGGCGCTGTCGTTCACGTGCAGAAACAAACTCATCTCTGCCATCCATCACCCCCGGCAGCGCCCTCCCTCCCCTCTGCTGCTGCTAGTGCCACCTGCAACCCTGCTCCGTGACTCCCCCGTGCCCCTCTTCCCCCCCTGCCTAGGCCCGACTTGTCTGCAATCTTATTATCGTGGCCAAACTTGAGTTTCAAACTTGCCGCCGCCGCCGCCATCTTTCATCTGCAGCGGCGCGCCGTGGAGATCCCCAGGGGCTGGAAGCAGGCCGTGTGCATAGCGGGCGCATCCCGATCGAAGAGGGGCCGTTCAGAAAACACGTAACACCTCGGTGCGGATCTGCAGTGACCCCCCGACGACGCCACGCGCAGGACAATTTCTCATCCCACGAAAAAAAATCTATCCTCCTCCGTGTTCCAAAGGGCAGAGAGGGTTTGAGCGCGAGTATGTTTCCTGTATTTCTGGAGCCGCGGGCCAATCAGCTTGCTACTCACGCACGGACGGAGCCAATGAGCGCACGCGGCGCCAACAACACGCCGTTTGGATTAGAGAGAGAGAGAGAGAGAGAGAGAGAGAGAGAGAGAGAGAGAGAGAGAGAGAGAGAGAGAGAGAGAGAGAGAGAGAGAGAGAGAGAGAGCGGTAACACGGTGCGGTATAACGCAGACCCCGCCATACATCAGCGCATGGCTCGGCGTGCCCTGCTCGCGGGCGTCTCGAAGAGAGATGTTTCACAATTAACTCTCACATGTTTGCATTCAACTAAAGTTGGCGCTCTGCGAAATATTCCTCATCTCGTGGCGCTGCTCCGCGCGGGAACATGAACCGGGGAGACCGCCTCCTGGGATGCGTACGGCCACGGCGCGGACAAGCGCAGCACCACACGGCGAGGGGGAAAAAGTCAGAACCTGGCAGCGCAGCAGACACGCGAGCTGACAGGGGCGGCTGACTAACACTGACAACGTCACCGCCAACATGGAGCTGTGTTTATAACTTTGCTTGATGCAGTTTCTGTTGCTTTCTTCCTGTATAAGGCAATTGGGAAAGAAGACAGCGGATTTCAGCCGTGTTACATCTAGGCAGCCTCGGTTCTGGAATGTGTGGGGTGAGGTAGGTTTTGCAGTTCGTTTTTCGGATTTGCAGGTACATAGCTGCTTACATGACGTTTCACATAATTGAAACATAACACAGAAAATTGCATATACCAGGTGCATCATTGGCCCCGGGCAGTTTCGGTTTTAGGCAGTCCCGCAACGCACTATCTCCGTCTGTTTCTGTCTCACGCCTCTGGCCGAGCCAGAAAGAGACGGAAATAGTGCGTTTCGGGACTGCCTAAAACCGAAACTGCCCGGGGCCAATGATACACCTGGTATGATCGTGGTGGTGGCGGCTGACATAATCCGGTATTTTAAGTTTTATCTCATGACTATTATAAGGTTTGACGAGAAGTAGTACTATAGTGTTGTGTACGAAGCACTATACGAGTGTTGGTCGCCCGTCGAGGATGCCGCTAAATTGGCCGCCGGCGCGAGCCAGTGGCCGTTGAACTGCTGCACGCACATCCTGCGAAATCCTAGTGGCTCGTCGCACACACCCACGCCGTCGGCGGGGCCGTCTGGGACGTCGACGGGGGCCGCGGGGGGTGGCCGTCGGAGAGGGGGGGGGGGGGGGTTCGGCCGGACGAATTGAGACATCAATTCTTCGCGCGCCGCGCTGCCGCCGCGCTGCCGCCGCGCTGCCGCCGCGAGCAGCTCTCCGATGAGCGATGGCGCCGCGTCGACGCCGCCGCCGCTTTTGCAGAAATAAAATATTGCAATCCGTTGCCCCGGGCGGGGAAACGGAACGAACCGAACAGCGGACCTCGAGCGGACCCCGAACGTGCGGACGGACACACGAGCGGACCAATAGCGGACGCGTACGTCCTTTATTACATTGGCGGCTTCTTAGTGAATTTTGACGTTTCTTAGATGTATCAATCGTCCACCCGGCCAAGGCCCACGCACCCAGAGTAACGAAACGAGATGAAAATGAGAACGAGAAAGAGAGAGAGAGAGAGAGAGAGAGAGAGGGAGAGAGAGAGGGAGAGAGAGGGGCCGGGGGGGGGGGGGCATTCATTGTCCCTACGCACACAAACGCCGTAAATCACACTTCGGTTCGTGAGGAAAAGAGAAGGGGGGGGGGGGGAAGAAGCAGGATTCAGCAGTCTCATAAATCCGCAGAAAAATTATGACTTACTTGTGTGTGTTGTGTGCTGCGTGCTCAGAACTTGCGATCACGCTGTATATTTTTATTTGGAAGGCGCGCAGGGACGGGGGCGGGATGTCTTGAGGTGAAAATCGGTGTATATCCTCCCTAGCACTCATTACGTGAAGAGCTCTCGCAGGACAACAGCAGGTCACGAACTTCCAACGAGGACGAAGATGGAAGCCCATCATATAGATGAGGGGCGCCTACCTATTAAAAATCAATTATTCGGGACAGACGTGCGTGCCTGCCTTCTAGGCTTACGCCCCTGCCCCGCCCTACTTGTACGCATCGCTGTTCAGAGTGCATGGACGACCCGAAATCGTTGGAGAAGGCGCTGGAAATTCCAACATCGGTGTGCATGGGAATCGGCGGGGCCGTGGAACACACACCTAGACCCCTCTGCGTTGGAGATGCGTGACTCCAGCCACGGCCGTCAAACGGCAGCCGCGACTCTGACGGGCCGTGACCGACAGCCCCGCGGGCCCGCGGCACCACCACCGCCTTGGTGGTTCAGATCGGCCGCCCCGATAGGAGGCCCACCTAATCGGAGGGGGCGTGGCCCCTCGGGGGGCCTCGTGGGGCTCCCAGAGCCCCTGCGGGGGCCTGCGTCGTCTGCTAGCACGTCGTCTGCTAGCACGTCGTCTGCCGCGGCACGTCGTAAACAACGGCCTTCAACAGGCAGGCGGTGACCCGGACCCTTTTGGCCCACATCGGAAACAGGTACTGAAGTACTACGATGAGAAAAGCAGTACGGCACTCGTCACGCGTTCGGGAGGAATATGAAATGCAAGTGCACCAGTCTGATCACGGCCCAGTTCGCGAATTGTGGTCACGTGGGACGGGGAGCTACAGCTGGAGGGTGTTCTGCAGCGACAGACGGGAAGAAAATGGCACAAACGGTAATAAAAATGGAAAGGTGTCGCAGGGCGCACACATGCGGGGGAAGAGGGAGTTGGGGGTGGCAGCGGACGCGGCAGCACGAGACGGAGAGGACGAAGAAAAAAATGTGGAAGAAAGCGAAAGAAAATGAAGAATGTGCTTTGAACCTGCCACGGCAACACATCGTTGCCGCTCACTCCTCTCTCTCTCTCTCTCTCTCTCTCTCTCTCTCTCTCTCTCTCTCTCTCTCTCTCTCTCTCTCTCTCTCTCTCTCTCTCTCTCTCTCTCTCTCTCTCTCTCTCTCTCTCTCTCTCTCTCTTTCCCTCTCCCTCTCTCTCTCTCTCCCCACCAGCCCTTATCTCCTATATCCCAGCCGCGCATTCCCGCCCCCTCCCCTCCCGCGAGAGCCTCCCTATCGGACCCGAGCCTAGCAGCCTGCTGCTCGCAGCCCCGGGCGGCCAGATCTTTGTGGCGCAGAGAGGGCGCCACTGGCAACAGCAGAAGAGTGCATACAGCGTGCCATCGAACGTACCGCTGTTGTCGTTTCTAATATGAAATGCGTCAATTAGGAGCCCGTGAGACGCCCTAGAAATTAACCTGACTAGTCAAACTCTGGCCTCAAATCTTAGACTTAATAGTCACTTTCGAGAATGAACTTTTCAGGTTCCGTTCGATTCTTTCTTGAAGCGTATTCGCAATGTTTCCGTTTGCTCCTCGTCAGGGCGGTTTTCGATGGCTGACAAAAATTCAAATCCCCGCCCGCCTCGGATTCCCATTTAATACCAGGCAAATGAAGTTTAAAGAAGATAGTAACTTTTGGTGCGCGCCGCCCAGCCAATTCTCGGGGTGACAGCCTCGTGGTCGTGGTCGCGGCGCGGCGAGGAAGGGCTCGCAGACCTGCTGGGGGCCTCCCCCCCCCCCCCCCCCCCCCACCACCACCACCGACGTCCTCCTGCAGAAAGATAAACGCGCCAAGAGTTGTACAACGCAGGAGGGGCGGCGTTTTATATTTACGTCACTTGTTCCTTTTCTTCATCTTCTTTTCTGCCGCGTCTTCCGCCCGCCGCTGCCCCCGCTGCCACCACTGCAGCAGCAGCCACCACCGCCGCTTCATCCCCTGGCCCCGCCGTTTTTCCCGCGCCCTTTCTCCAGCGCCCGTTCGGGACATTCATCTTGAACTTTTTTCTCCCTCTCCTCCTCCTCTTTTTCTGTTTTTCTTTTCGCGTTCTTTTTCGCTCTCCATCCCTCTTATTCCGCCGCTCTCCCTCCCTCTCTCCGACCCCCCTGCGCTCGCTCAAACTGTATGTGTAGCACTTTTTGTATCTGTTGGTTGTTTTATTTGTCTTGTCTACTTTGTGTGGCTGCGCGGTGGCTCGCGGTGGCTTCGGGGGAGGGGGGGGGGGGGGCGGTTCTGGTCTTCTTTCGGGTGCCGACACTAAGCGTCACCGCCACCCTTCCCGATGACGCCGATGGTACCAACCACGCGAACCAAATTCCGATCCCATTCGCCACCTAAACAGTCAATACTCCGTTCCCGAACTGGATTTTGAAAGAAATGTTTTTTCACTTCTAGGTCACATCGGCTGCTAGTGGTTACTGCAGACGTGCCGGAAGAATCATCATCATGAACTATGATATTGGACACACGCACCTTTTCTTCCTTTTTTTTTTTTTTTCTTTCTCTTTTCATTGTGCCTTGCCTTGCTGGAGCAGAAGAGGAGCAAAAGTCGTTCGTCTCGCGGCACAGTCGTCCTTCAGGGCGATACAAAACTTTGACGTTGTTTGGAGTGCGCGCGCGGGTCCGGCGTCCGGCCTCTCACTCGCTCTCCCGCCGCCTCCCATCGCTCCGTCCTTCTCCCTCGGTCTTCCCCACTCGTTATAGGCCTCGCGGCTTGATTTAAGAAGTGCGCCGCAGCGATGGCGCCCGCAGGAGTTGTCGATCGAGCCTCCAGAGCGAGAGGGACGACAAGAGGAGACGAAAAAACAAAAGGGGGTTGTCTCGGAGCGTGAACACTGTCGCCACGGCCATTGGGGACGAGCTGAATTCAGTCAGAAGTCTCCTCTTTTTTTTTTTTTCGGGATGAGTGGGTGATCTGTCAGTTTCCCTTAGAACCTCCCCCTCACACACACATACACACGTGCATTCAATGCATATGAATTAGCGTACAGCTCCAAGTTGGTGCGTACACCCGAACTGGAGCAGTTACGTCGGTTCATGCTGATCCCTGCCTCACGCCCACCCCCAGCACCACCCCTCCCTGCCAGCCGCTACCCCCGTCCTCCCTCCGCGTCCACAAAAGCCGTCGCCCTCACCCCGCACACACCCCTGGGCCTGCGGCTACCAGTGCTCACCCCCATCCGAAACAAGCCTGGCACCCCCTGCCCCTCTTCCCCCCACCTCTGCACCATGGACTGCCCAAAACACGTATGAACGCCTACTTAAAAAAATATTTGGCCAAATTATTTGAGAATAAAAAATTAATGGATGAATGGATGAATGAGTGGATGACTGTATGGACGAATGAATGACTGGAAAAAAATTAGAATAAATACGTGAATGAATTAGCGAATGCATGAATGAATGAACGAATGACTGAATTAATGAATGACCGAATGAATGAATGAGGATCTAGAATCACAGTATAACAAGACCTTAAAGCGCATGCAAAGCTTTTAGAAGCTATCTGAGGGGAGGACTGTGGGTGTGCTTTCATAAATTTGCATCCACAATAAACTGAGTCTAAAAACCGCCCTGAAAAGAAGGAGAGGCTGGGCGAGCGTTGTGCCGCTTCTAAATATATCGCCCGGAGCGTGGAGACAAAAGCAAGAGGTCCGCAGGCGTCGCCACTCTGTCTCTGCGAAACCGTAAGAATTTTCGGAATGGCGTGATAATCCGCTTTTATAAAAATTGTAACGGAGCCGCCGGCTCAGCGAGTGACTCATTTTCGAGAAGGAACTAACGCGCGAAAGGAATGCCTGTTGGCAAGGAGTCGCCCTCACCTGGACAGAGCGCTCGGCAGCGGTGGCGCTCTCCTTCCAGGGAACATGACGCGCTTCCACGACAACAGGTGTATAAAAGTCACAATTAACGACGCCGGAATGCATTCCCGTGTCGCACGCGCAGGGGAGGAAATGAGAGGGAGGATTCAGGGAGAGAGCGGGTGCGAGAGGGATAGAAGGATGGAGAATGCGCAATCGACAGCAGTGTTATGTGTGTGGAGGATGTGGTGCGAATAGGTGCGAACGGTAAGAACACGCTGGACTGACACAGAACTCCTCCGGTGGCGTGGGCTGGGTGGGGAAGGGGGAGGAAGGGGGGGGGGAGGAGAAGGAGGGGGCGACCCTCCGTACTACGGAGAAAAGAAGAGGGTGGGACGACACAGGGAGAGGCAAGGGCCTGAAGCGCAGCGCCGTTCTTGGTCACGGTAATGGGTTTACTGCTGTCGGGGGTGTGATACTCGCGAAATGAAAAACACGCCAGATATTCTATAGACACATGCTCTCTCTCTGCTGCTCTGCTGTCTGCTCGCTCTCCGTCTCGCTCTCTCCGCCCCACCCTCCGCTCCACGTTTCGTATCTATCTCTTCCTCGCAGCCTTAGGCTGCGTCGCCACGGGAGCAGGAGTGGAATGTATTGGTAGCATTCTTTGGTCGCTTCTCGTACCACCTTCCCGCTATTCAATTTTTTCACCAGCTTTATTTTGCTGAAAAAAAAGCAAAACCTCTACCCACCATTGCTCTGTACCTTCATATTTAAGGTCACTTCCAATCTCCTGAAAGAATCTGTTAATTGGCAGCGGTAAGTCGGAATTTATTTTTTGGAAGTTGAGATGACGTTCCCGCCATTATACCTATTACGGCCTCATCGACAGCCAGGGTGTCCCGATTTCTGAGAATAAAGGTGGGAATCTGCACGGGAGGATGCAACAAAAATGGTCTCTCGCAGGTGTCGCCGTCCAAGGCCACCGGAGGGTGTGCTGGGCGCGCTGGGTGCGCGAATTGGGCAACGCAGAAAAAAAAAAGGAATAGAGAGGAAAACGGCGAAACGCGCGTTCGCAGAAAAATTCCCGCGGAGAACGCGATGCTACACACTGCGAGGCATCGACAGTTAAACGAAAAATTAAGAAAAAGTTACAAGGGTCCCTTTGACTTTCTTGAATCATGCCAGGTAATTTCCCGACCTCTGAACCATGAATCATGCGGACTTCACATTTTTCGATTCCAGTCGAGATAACATCCGCACAATTTGATCTACACTACTTCGACTGAATTTTTCCGTGCGACTGCCAATGGGTTTACTTCTGTGAGAGCTGCATTTTTATGCACCGGGCGCGCTAAATAAATGAACATCACCGCGGCTGCCGTAGCATACCACCAGCACCACCGCCGCGGCGACCAAACCGCTATCGGTGTCTTCCAGCCCATGGAGCCCGCGAACCGCCGCACCGAGCCGCACCGCGTGACAGCAGGCCCTCCTCCCTCTCCAAAAACAGCTTCCTCTGTCTCTGTCCTACTCATGGTGCGGACTGGGAGGGGTGGAGAGGAGCCGATCGAGAAGGTGGATGCCCCCGAGTGCATAGCGCGATGCATCGCGGTGGTGCCAACCGATACCCAATACTGTCGTAAACAACGATGCCAATTTTTTTTTGTACGAGTAGCAGCTTCGCTTGGAACGCATTTAGTGTTCAGTTTGAAATCAGGTGTTTCCAAAACATAAGCAAATTTTTTTTTTAAAAAAAAAGAGATAGAAAAATGTAATTTGAGAAAAAAATCATGATTGAAAAATATAACTTTACGAAACAGATCAAGGAGCTTTCAATGCGTACAATTTGATTGAAAACTGCGGATAGGAAACGACGTTAGCATCAGACATCTGACTGGACTGGAACTTCCTCCAGTCCACTGCGGACTCCTCCCCCGCCGCAGGGGTGGTGCAGCCGCCGCCCCGACCACCAGCGCGGTGGCTAACGAAGCTTCACTTCATTCTTTCAAGACGCCCGCCCGGGACTGACCCGATTTCTTAATTACGGCAAAGTGCTGCAATTTGAGCGCGAAACAAGCGGCTGTGTAATGCGCTAAGAGGGCCGTTCCTCATGGAATATGTATATAGTACATACGGACCTAGCCGGGGCCAGGCCACAAAAAGATGAGACCGACACTAAAAGGCGTTCGCTAAGCGCGCGTCCTCGCTCTGACCATTAAAATACAAAACATTTTTCAGCGGCGCTCATCTCTGCGCTGCTTCAGACGCCATTTTTTTTTTTTTCCTCTTTCTCATCTCGCCTCAGCGGCGTCTGCTGCTGTCCGTCCTAGAGAAGCCACCCTCCAGGGGGCGGCGGTCATCTTATGGCGGCATTCGAAGCCAGTATTTGAAGACATTGCAGTGAACATCCTTCCAGATAAATTTTAAAATTTCGGATTGCAATGGGATTTTGCAAACTGTCGAACATACCTCGCTAAAACTTTGACCTGCAACCGATCGTGCTAGACAAGATGACAGTCGCCTGCTTCCGACGTGCCCGGCTCCGTCACCTCCGGTGCGGCACGGAATGAATGAGGAAGGCTCCGTCCAGCTGCTGCCGGCTGCCGGCCCGGACCCCCCGCTGGTCCCGGACAGGTGCTGCCCCACATCGGCGGGGTCCGGAACTGCGTGGCCGTGCCTGGGCCCCCGGCTTGGACGAGCTGGCGCGACGGCAGCGCGGCCTGGGGGCCGGCGTCGTAACTCTGTCGGCGTGCTGCATAGCACATTAGTGGCGGCATTCCCCACCGCCGTAGAGCTCGTCGCCGGCCTCAGCGGGTGGTGCGCCGACGACCAGCCGACGGGCACCTGGCCGCGGCCACGACGGGGACCTCGGAGGTCTGCGGCCTCGGGTGCCAGCTGTCGGCGGCCTGTCGGGGGGTCGGATCGTGGACACCGGGGGCCATGGCATCGGCGAACGTGATGCACTACCGGCGGCCGCGCCGACGCGCCGGGCGGCTAAATCGATGATGGTGGCCGACGGCGACCCCTGCATGCTGTGCAGCAGCACCCCCTTCCCCCGAAGTAGGGGAGGAGGGAGGTGGCCGCCACTGGGAGGGGGCGAGGATGCTCGCAGCCGTTGGGGCAGGGCGGGGGTCAACGACCTGCCAAAAACTCTGGCGATGAAACGTACTAGTCTTTGCCTTCAATCATCGTGCGTTCAAGTCTCCGACGTTTCGGGTCCCGCAGCGGAACACTAGGTACCAAAGTTTCGTCCAGATTTTCAACACACAATTCTGCACTCGCAAATGCGGTCGAATTTTTCTAAATTTTTCGAACGAATAAAATAAAAAAAAACTGGAAATGCAGGAGCAATGCCGTTAAACTCCCAGGCACAAAACTAAGAACTCTCTGAAATTTTCCGCGCCAAATGTTGTGATGTTATTTCAACAGAAATCACCAGACAGCCATCCGGGGCTGCCAATGGTGGGCATGCTGAGTGTGTGTGTCACTACCGAGTAGAGGAACACAGCGCCGCGAGGTTGGCAGCACGGGCTGGCGCGGTGGCAGCGGCATCTCTGGTCGGAGCGCTGAACTACGACAGCCGCCTCACACACTCACGCGCGGGGGATATTTCAAACGGCCATTATGGCGATACTCCTTGACCGGACCGGGGTATTGAACATTCTGCGGCTGCACTGATGATCTCCTTCCTCAATTTCAATCGACAGGGCCAATGATCAATCCAAAACAAAAATCGTAAAAAAAAACATATTATAAAACCTCAATGCCATAAATTTTACAGAAACTGAACCAAAGGGTGGCAGGAGAAGACAGGTACTTTTCAACATTCCCGCCTGAATTTTTGTTCTCCCGTGCTACGTTGCTGGAAAAATGAATCAATGGAACCACTAATGAATAAATGAACGAAATCACTGACGAATGAATGAAAGAATGAATGGAATCACTAATTATTGCATGAAAGAATGAACGAATGAACCAATGAACGAATGAATAAATGAATGAATGAATGAGGAAGTGAGAGACACCAATCAATTCGAGCTGCTGCTGGCTGGAACTCCAGCGCGGGGTATCCGCACACGTAGTAGTAGTAGCACCGTACCGGCGCATGAATGAATGAAGCTGCTGCGGCGGTGAATGCGTACGCGTGTTGCGGTTGCAGCGGTGGTAGTGGCGCATGAGGATTGCCCGGCACGACGGCCTTGAGAGAGAAGGGGGAGAGAGAGGGGGTGAGGCGGGAGCGGCACGCGGCCGGGGAGACGGGGGCGCGCGGTGGGAGGGGAGGGCGGGAACGCTGACGTAAAATGGCCATACACTTAAGGTTTATGAAGCCACTGCCGAGAGTTGGTGGTGGTCGGGGGCGCGGGAGGCCCGCACCACGGTATGCCGCGGAAGGGATAAACAGACACGGTCACACACTCACATTCAGACACACTCACACACACTCACACACACACACACACACACACACACACGATCCGGCGGTCTCCCGAGTTGCGCGGGGAAGTCCTTATAGAATGACTGTCAGTTTGCGCGTAGGTACAATTAACACATCAAATTAATTATGGCAAAATTAAATTTCACAAGGGGTTCGTACATTTAAAACTCGAAGCAATTCTAGTTGATGGAAAAGTAATTTCAGACAGTCAAAGAGCTGAATATCGATGAAGTAGGTACGTTTCTCATCCAGCCGCAGCCCATCTTGAAAACACGCCGCACTGTGTCCGTGTTCAATTTCGATAAATAGAAATATAAATTTGCCGTGTACAGCACTTATCGCAACACTTGGCTACTTACCGCGCGCAAGAGGTCCGCCGGGCTCCGGGTCCGCACTTACACTGGCTCCGCCGGTCTCCGCCGGTCTCCGCTTCACTAGGTCAACGTGAGCGGGAGCGCGCGCCGTCAAAACAAACCGTAAAAAGACCCCTCCGCCGCCACCACCACCCCGCCGACGCCATTACCTAAATCCCTTCAACGTCCTTTATATGTCTATTTGGCAGAGCGGCGATGGTGGCGCGCTCTGTCGGCAACTGCCGTAACTACCTCGGCTTGATGGCAGTTTACGACTCTGCCGCCGCACCTTGGCAGCGCTGCCGCCGCAACCGAGTGCGTGCGGACGCCGCCAGGCGGCGCCACCGTCGCGGCCGTCGCCGGCGGTGGCGCGCCCTCGCGGCGTCCGCGCCAAGCGCGGCGCGCGGAGGGATACACACGCTGCGGCAGGCTCACCTCGGCTCGGCGCGGCTCGGCGCGGCACGGCACGGCCCGGCGGCGGCGCTGCGGAGGGAGGTGCGAGCTGGGCTCGACGGTGACCTCCGGGACGGCGAGGGCGGCGGCAGCGTGGAGGCGCGCGCACGACAGAGTCCCGACGCGGAGTGAGCCCCGGCGGCAGCACTGGCGGAGCGGGGTGCAGCACTGCACCACCACCACCACCCCGCGCCGGGGGAGGCGCCTGGCTGCCCGCGGCCCCCGCCGGCCCCCGCCGGCCCCCGCTGTATCGACTACTCCACCCCACCCCGGCCCCCCACCACCGCGGCCACATTTTTTTTATTTCCCCGCTCCGCCGCGGGAAATATTTTTTTTGTCCCTGTTTTTTTCTCTTTTCTTCCCGAACAGGATTTAGGGGTGGCGGACAGCCGGGGCGAGCACCGGCGCCTACTCCTCGGCGCAGGTTGAGCTGCACGTCGCGAAGGAGTTTCAGCCTGCCGCTTGCAATTATTTTGCAGTCTCTCTTTCTTCTCTTCTTCTTCTTCTTCTCTTGTTCTCTGTCACTCTCCCTTCCTCCCGCCCTCTCGCGTGTCGCCGCGCGGTGCACGGCCAACGACCGCATGTCACCGCCCCGCTTTTGTTTTTTTTTTTGTTTTTTCTTCTTCTTTCGCCCTGCGTTTTCAGCCGCGAGGCAGGGACAGGCGGAATTAATCTTGGCTCTACTTGTGTGTCCAGGGCCAGACGCCGACCGGTACATGAAGGAGCCTCCAAATTACCTCACCTGTCTGACAGTGTACTTGTTTTCAGTTTTTGAAATGGTTTTTACTTTATCTTTTATGAGTGTGTTCGAATGGCGTACGGAACGCAGAGCGCTAACAAGAATCCCTCCCCCCCCTCCACCTGCGGCACGCCAGGAAAACTGTCCCCGTGGTGACACGAGCCGACGCTTTTCATCCGTTTTCGAATACTAATTGATTGATCAGGGCGACATTGACACGAGACACATTAGCAGGCCGTTGCAGGCGGGATCGCGTAACACACAACTCGTAAAGGCGTCCCGTAAACGGCGCCGCCACAACTTTATAGCATCGTAAAAGGGGGGCGGCGAGTATGTGTGTGCGCGCGCGCGCGTTCCAAACGGCTGGTTCGCCGTCACCGGGAGCCCCTTGGTCATAATCTCGGACGATCTGACCACTGGCTGCCCGCCGCTGCCCCCTTTGCTCCCCACGCGTCCTTTCTTGTGCGCGATGGACCTGGGCGGTGGCGTGTGTGTGCGCATGTGTGTGTGAGTGTTTGTGTGCGTGTGCGCGTGCGCGCGCGCCCGCGGCGGCGATTGTCTGGGTTTGGGACATTATTGTTATCTTTGCCACCGGTCGGGCACGCCGCGAAGGCGAAGCGTGGCAAAAAACGCTCCCGACTTCTCATTTGCGTCCATTACGCAGCCGATAAAGTAAATAATGTTGTTGTGCTCACGATGGCATTATACTGGTGGGCGTGGCCCCACGCAGGGTGTGCGTCGGCTCCATAGTGCCGTTAGCAGGTATTTCGTTCATGATCAGTGGGACTTCAAATATTTCCCGGGCTGAAAAACGATGAGAATGCAGCCCTGCCAAATTTCCTTGTGGCTCGTTGTCGGCCATTCAATGGGTGCTGTTGCCTTTTGTTGAGTGTGCCGGGGAGGGTGGAGGTGAAGAGCCAGCAGATGCCAGTCCCGCTGCCCCCGTTCCCCCACCCACCCTGATGTCCGCTTCAACAGCCTCCGCCGTACTGCGAATTTCGTGCAAGAATGCACACTTCATTTCCACCCCTATGTAACAGCCCACCTTGCAGGTGGTTTGCCACGCACACGGCAAGAAAAACTAGCCACTGAAGTGTCTGCTGTGCCCAGGAGGTAGGCAGCCCAAACTACATTTCACGTCTTGCACCCACGCACGTGCCTCCCTAACGTTACAGACCCGTCATCGGCGCCCAGCCGCAGGGCCATAAGTACATAGACAAGGGCCTACTGACAACAGATGGCCAAGCACGGGTCCCCTGCGAATGAGATCACTGGCTAGGGCTGTGAAGTTGCCACGAAAGCTGCGAACAAGGGTAACGGTAATGCCAGCCCCTTACAGGGCCTGTCAAAAAAAAAAAAAAAAAACGCCTTTTTCAACTGGATTATTTACCGTGTGGCGTGTAGTCTTCAATTCAATCTTTGGATTTTATTCATGCACCCTGGTCCACTTTTCATTTGTCCTGCTACTATATGTTGCGTCGAGATCTCAATATTTGACTAGAAGAAGTCACGCAATGTGACTCTGCGTTTTCCGTTCTGGTTTTGAAACAGATGGACTGCAGTTTATCGTGTTCTACGAGGAACGGTTTTGAGCGGCCCGCTTTGGAAGCCGTGCGCGCCTTCGTGTGTAGCGGGGTGGCTGGCCAGAGCGATTCATCTCCCGAGCGACAGGTGCGTCGGGAGGCGGGCCAAAGCGTCCTGCTGTGTAGGAGTGGGGATACGAGGCAGGACCAGTGGTCAGATGGGTACAGTCCCTGCACCATTTCCAATCCTGGCAGTTTGTCGAATATGATGTTCTTGTCTCTGAATGTTTGTTTCAAGTGAACTGTTAGCCTCGTGTTTTTAACATTTGGGTGTTTTTGGCGAAATGCGTTGGTAATAGGGACTATATAACTCAGACGAGGAAGATTCACTTGCGGCATCTCTTTTATTTTCCCTTATAAATTAACTTGTACTATCCAAGTTATCGTATACAAATGAAATGCGAGTTGCACACCATCATTTTCACACTGCCAATCAACACTGGGTGGCCTAGAGTACGGTACTTTATACATCGAACTATACAAATACAATTAAATAACTTGTTATCGTCGAAATTAAAACTACTGTCCATAGCTATCCTATAGCTAAGGCTACAAACAAAAGAAGAAAGTAAAACAAACAACAGACACAGCCAAACTTTAAGTAAACATTGCGTTCAAATTGCACATTCATTTTCAGGACCGTTAAATGAATCTGCCTAACAGTAAACAATGAGCAAATTACGAGACTAAGAACAGTTCATAAACAAGCTCTGCCCAACTAAACATAGCTAATCGTTCAAAAGAGTGAAAATTTTCTTGCCTTTCACAGTGAAAATCCTAGCATACATACAATCTATAAAGTAACTTTTAGAAAGGTCAGTAATCTTCATTTTTTCGACAGACCAGCTACGGCATAAGAGTGAAAATTAGGCCTAGGCTACATAATTGTTTTCAAATTACAATTCTATTTAAAGTATAATTACGTACTTTATTGTTTTCAAGGAAAATCGCGACACGTATTGCACATTTAAAGGAACACTGCCGTGACATGTTGAGGTATGTGTTACGTATACATTTAGCAACCACTAAGTCTCGATTGCTCATAAGAGGAGGTCAATTTCAATATTTTTGAATGTCTAAAATTCTGAAATGAAAGTACAAAATATTTCATTCAAGGGTATAAATATATATATAATATATTCTCAGGAAAAGCGTTCACGTCATACATTACACGTTATATGTATATATTTATCGTACAAAATATATACATACAGGACGACCAGACGAGGTGAGACGCTTGCAGACCGAAAGCCCTCAAGTCACTCAATTTACACAGAACAATCATTCCTCAATACTCGACACAATCACAAATGAGAAATTCCTTGCGTGCCAGGGGATACGTTTGCAATACGGGAGTGACTAAACACAAGAACTGTGTGGACCGAGAAGAGAAATAGACGTTTTGAAGTCTTTATTAGTAGGGAGCGGCTTTGGGGACGGTTCAGATTCCAAGTTACGAAATGCGTTCTTCATCTGTATTCCGCGTCCCTTTGTTTCATATCAGAACAATGAAGTCTCAATCGAGCGCTTTTCGAGTCCCAAATCGTCCGGAAGGGCCGAGCCGGCATTCCGTTGAGAGCATCCCAGGTCACAATCGCAGCCCCCAGCAACTAAAATATCATACTCTCACAGTATTCATGAAACACATCCATATACAATACGCTCTATAATTATTTCATTAGCCGATGACAAAATATACCGCATATGTACAAAAATGGTATTAACCGATTCAATAATTTATATTAATTAGTAAAATGACTGATATTCGAGATGCACAAAGAACAAGAAATACTGTATACTACAAATATAAACTCTTGGACACTCAAGTGTATGCAATTCTATGCGACAAAAGATTCTCTTAAAAAGCAACAAAGAAACTGTTGAAATTTATATCTAATATTGCAAAGATGCGCCGTATTTTACAGAGGGCACACGTGTGCCTAAGTAACATACTCAAATAAAATTTTACAAAACAGAAACAAGACTACAGAAACAAATAACATAAGAAGTGCGTTTAGCACGTCTCCTAGGATGTGTAAACATAATCAAATCGAATAAAAATACGCACTCAGGAATCTATTAAATGATACTTTAAAAGTTGAAGACTAGATGATCATAATGTTTGCGATGATGCAGTGTCAAAAGATTTTTCGCTAATCAATGAAAAACGACAGTGGCAATAATTATATACTATACGGAATACTTTTTTGTTCGGGAATTCGTATAAATCCATATCAAATGCACTGCATCAAAGCTCAGAGGTGATCGAATCACACTTTGCTGTTCATTCCATTTCATAATCATTTTGAATAAAATACAAAGAAAGTGATGCCTAATAACACAGTATGGCCACATCACAATTCACCACACTACTGCAGTACTCTAACATACCCTTTAAAAGGCGTAAGGTCTGATGACTGTCCTATCATAGTCATGATGATTCACTGCTTGTGTGCATTTCGTCCTCCGACGTAACATTTCGTTCATCAGTTCCAACAAATCATATATTGCACATGCCATTCATTTATTTAAAGCTATATTTGGAAAAGCCTAACAGCTCTGCTATAATTTCCGCTTTGGTTTGAGCTGAAAAAATAAAAAAATTCTAAAACTTACAACTGCTTGGAAAACATACCACTAAAATGGAATTTAAATTAAACTGCATTGTTCATATGAATAAAATGCCAGCAATCAACGGTCTACCGCACTGAAACAGTGCTGGAAGTATACTTTTCGAGTATCAAAGGTATTTCAGACTGAGATATCTTTGTTAACGTTCACCAGTTCGAATGTCGTCACGCATTGTAGGCAACATTTCAACAATAATTTTAAGCAACAAAACCATATTTTGTCATACCGGCTAGAACCAGAATGCGGTGGGAGTAGGTAATCGATAAGGTGTTTCTTTCGTGATCTGATATGTACTGTACTTGCGGTATTTTTTTCTGTGGCCATTGGATATATTATGACGTTCATTATGGAAATGATACCAATGGTGATACAAATCGTATACACAGGAAACAACTAAGTCAGACTCGTTCATGGAGGAACTTTGTGTATAGCAGCTTATGTTTATCAATTAATTATTAACTAGGTCTGAAATATCAGACATGCTTCTCAAGACCCGAGGAAGCAAAGGCCAATGTTTTCGAAGAGACTGGTTCGATATTTTAAGTATAAAGCCGATTGACGAAGCCAAAAGGGAACGAAAACATGAAAAAGAGGAAATCGAACTGTCCAGCTGAAGTATTCGTAATTTGGAACGGTGTACACTGTATACAATAATTAACTCTAGCTATCGTAAATTTTACGGTACGTACTAAATAAACCCTTCAATCATTATATTCTTTTATATATATATATTAACACTCGAAAACATTTGGTTCATTGGTTTCGGTTCGACTTAGTCTATGATGAAGGTCATCACAGGTGCTGATGGTGTGCGGACACACGCACACACATACACACACACTCACTCTCGTACACAGTCAGACACGTCCGCGTGCCGCGGGGCTCAAGAGTTCGTCACAGGGGACAACCCGCGCGGCGCGCTTTCCGTGCTCGGGCGGTCGACTACGACCAGTGGGCTGACGGGTTGCTCTGGAGGCTGTCTGAGGGACCCTCATGGTGGTGAGGGTGTCCCCCAGGGTGGCCGGAGTGGCCAGAATGCCTCCGGAGCAGCAGACCCTAGTTCTGGTCCTGGGCGGCCGCCGCTGCAGCCGCCGCCGCCTTGGCGGCCTGCGCCTGCTTCTCCTGCTCGTTGAGCTCCTTGATGGCCTGGATCTCCTTCTTGAGCTTCATCCGCCTGTTCTGGAACCAGATCTTGATCTGTCTCTCGGTCAGGCACAGGGCGTGTGCCATCTCGATGCGTCGTCTCCGCGTCAGGTAGTGGTTGGTGTGGAACTCCTTCTCCAGCTCCAGGGTCTGGTACCGGGTGTACGTCTGCCGCCCTCTCCGCCGGAGTCCGTTCGCACCTGAAACACGCAGACACGACACATCAGCATCCCGGAACAGTGGACTACGCTCCAAGCACATGCACCCAGCACCACACCCTTTCCATGCACATCAAATTCTTCCGAGATTTTGAAAATTTTCTGACTCAGATTTTTTCCCCCAAGCAGTACTAAACTGCATGGCTGACCTCTGCACGCCGTGTGCAGGGGCGGGGCCACGGTGGGGCCACGGCGGGGCCACGATGGGCCACGGCGGGGCCATGACTGCGCTCGGGGGCCCTGGCGAGGCCTTGGTGGGGCGCACTCGCCATACCTCTCTCGCGATTTCATGGTACGATCATATATTCAAGACGACGCCGAGCACAGCGCGCAAGAGAGGCTCGCTTCATAAACAAGATAATGACTTCATTTAGAGTTTCGGACGTAAATAACGTAAAAAGAAAAGAGAATAGTTGGGATGGCTTTATTTAAGCCCATAATTTCGGGAGGAAAAGGGGAGAAACGAGGGGGGGGGGGGGGGGTGAATCTCAGTGGTAAGTGGAGAGGACCGGCGCCGCCGGTCGTGTCCAAAACCGCACGGTCCCAATTCCAGCCGAGACGCTCCCCAGCTACGGTGTTCTATCGCGAGCGAGCCGGTGCTTGCAGTGCGATCTGCTGCAGAGCGAGAGAGAGGGAGCGGTGAGCGACAGAGAGGGGAGAGGTGCGCACAGCACCCGCGGGCCTCCCTCCCACTTCTCTCTCACTCACTCTTTGCCTTTGCTCTTTTTTTCGAGGTGCGTAAAGGAATGACCAACTGAGCCTATGAAAATCGCTACCAACATTATAAAAGAAAACAAAATGTTGAAAAACCGGTGACACGATCCAAACTAGGTATATTTGACATTTTGAAAGATTTTTACGACAATTAACAGCAGAGAACGCAGCAGGACGGTGGTGGAAAAGAGGACGAGAAGAGAGGGGAGATTGAGGAGCAGGAGGAAGAGGAGGAAGAAGAGGAGAGCGAGTAATAGGCTAATGTGCCATGTGGCCGCAGGTCCAAAGGGTTTCAGGCACACGTCGGGGGCATAAATCAAAGTGCCGGCCGGCCGGACATGTCAGCCGCGGGCCGGACCTCCACTCGGGCCTCCAGTCACAGGGCGGAACGGGCCTTCGACTGACCTCGACGTATCACCCCGTCAAATCACACACAAATCGCATCTGCAATATTTTTTTTCCTGCCCAGGCGTGCAAAATAATTTGTTATAGTTTTTTCGTTTTTTTTTTTTTTCACGCGGTTCGAAACACAGCGCGCAGGTCCGCGAGCTGTCAGAAAAACCGGGGGATCGTAATGGATGAAGCGTTCGTGCGCGAAACTCGAACCCCGGCTACAAACCAGCGGAGCCGCAGCCGCACCGCAGCGCGCTGCCGACTGATGAAGAAATATCGCTTAATTCGAAGCTGGAGTCTCTGTATATGCGTGGTTCATACATCATTTTGTGCGGCGCGCTGCGCTCTCTCATCGCCGGCCGCGCTCAGACCCACGCAGCTCGCTCCG
Source organism: Odontothrips loti (assembly GCA_038380765.1). Classification (NCBI taxonomy): domain Eukaryota; kingdom Metazoa; phylum Arthropoda; class Insecta; order Thysanoptera; family Thripidae; genus Odontothrips; species Odontothrips loti. Next base: position 8,710,569 of record CM076258.1, on the reverse strand, counting down.
AGCCCCGGCTGAGTTACGGCGCCGTGCGCGCGCGCTTTCTGCGAGGTCCTAACAGCGCGCGAGCCCCGTGGTACAGCACGAAGGCTCCAGACGATATATTCCGTTTCTCATCTCCGAGAGCCCTGATTGGCTGGAGGCCCGGGCGACAGTGATGTATCGCCTGCTCACGGAGCACGGCTAGCATGGCCGCCGCCGCTGCCGCCGCCGGCCCGGGGCGGGGCGTGGCGTGGCGGCTGGGACCGCTGCCACCGCCGCCACCGCTGCACCGCCTGCCCCGCCCCACAAGAAGAATCACTTATTTTCCGCGACTGTTTTCGGCGCCGCCGCCACCGAAAAATGACGAAAAGAACCGAAAATCGTGTGCAGCTTGACGAGCCGCGCAGCCCGCCTCGGGCCGATTCCCAAAACACGCGCGAAACCGGGGCGGAAAAAAGTCGTTTTCGAAGATACAAGAATGCTACATGCGCCGAAAAGCGGGCGATGAGTGATTCGGTATAATTGGGCTGGGTCCGTGTTCGGACCGCGCCTGATGCTGTGCACTGCTTATCGGGCGCGGGAAATCTGCCGTGCAGCGGGGCCGCTGCAACGTGGTGGCTGCTGCCGCTACGGCCGGGGAGTCACACCGTAAGTCCTTCTATCCGCAGGTGCACCCGTTCACACGCAGATAGAATTTTTTTTTCTAAACGTAAACATAAATTTTGTAAAAAAAAAATTGTTGGGAAAATTGCCGGGCCCGCCCACTAAAAATATGACAATGATTGTTTTAACACATTGCATTGCCATTTTTTTTTCTTTTTAATTTTTCAAAAATGTGTTGGAGATTAGGTTTGAAATTTTCCAATCAGTTTGCCCGCAAGTATTCAAAACTTTTTTTTTTTGTTTTTCGACATCCGAGAGGATTCCGCATTCCATTTCGTAATTAGAGGCAAAACTGCGGCGTGCGTGTGCGTGCCGGGCCCGTGATGAGTAGCTCTTCCGTGATGCATCACCCGGTTTCTGACCGGCGGCCGGTACCGCCGGTTACCCCGAGCGCCGCGCGTTTTTCGTCGATGCCGGGTCGATTTGAGAGCGCGATAGCGCGCCATACGACAGAGGAGGCCCGGAGGCCCGGAGGCGCGCCCCGCAGGCTCATCCAGTGATTGGACCGTTTATACATCACCACCACATGCACATCTACCAGCCGTGTCAGCCGGAAAAAACTTCACTATTGCCTGAAATACATCAAATTTTGCGTTTTTGTGAACAAAAAAATTGAAAAAAGTGCAAACTGATGAGTTTATAGTGGTTTGTCAAGGTATGAAGTTGTTTCCCTCTCGATGACCGCCACCACCAACCACGTTCCCCACACCACATGTCACCAAGAAGCAGCGATGAAGCCATTACCGAAAGAAAAAAATGACACCAAAGAAAAATGAGATGAAAACAAATGCTTGTGACACCTGGAACAAGACTGAGGCACTTTACTCTACCGGGACACAATGATAAACGTTGTGCTGCAGTGCCATCGGCGCTTCGTCCTTTCTCACCTCAACCACCCTCGCGCTCCTCCGACCCCATCCACCCCTTCCTATTAAGGTCACATCCCTCCTTCCCCCCCCCCCCCCCCCCCTCTCTCTCTCCCTCCCTCTCTCTCTCAGCTTGTCAGATTAAGCTATTACAGGCCATACCACGGCGCAGGTCAATGGTCCGCCTCACGAACACACCGCTCTGTGCAGCCTGCCAGCCCGGTCTGGGCGCCGCCGGCCGCCTTCGCGACCCCTTCCACCGAGTGCCGCCCAGGGATCGAACCCGGCAACGCCAGCGAGCCCAGCCGTCTATGGCCGGTCAAAACGCCGCGCCAGGATGGATACCAGCCAGGCCGACCGAAGGTAGTGATTTGGTATTGATCAAACTCGCGGGGGGAACAAACGCGCGGCACGTATTACGGACAAAATTATACTACATTATAAAATACTCCAGCGTTTCGCCGGCTATTTTTATGTACCCGCGGGGGTTCCCTGCCGCGTGCTTGCTCTCGCGAGAAATTAGTGCGCGACGTACACACGCACTTGTGTGGAAATGAAATGGGGTTCAAGGTCGACCTCGGGAGGTGTTGCGGCAGCGGTGAAGGGCCCCTCCCTTCTCTCTGTCTCCCTCACACCTTCCCGAACACGCCAAAATGTGAGTTCCGCCCCGTGCCATGTGGTCGACCAATTGAAACTCACGGCCCCCACGAGTGCAAAGGGGGCCCTAACGGCTTCCGACACCCACTCAGCCAGGCAGGGCTTTCCGCTGGCACTGCTCGGAGTCTTTCAATTTCCACCTGAATCCTTCCCTAAGAAACATTACTCAAAGATCACAGATTTCTTTTGAACGCGGTCAGAAGGTGGGTGCAGCCCGAACGATTTCATTGTGGTCAACGCGGTTAGTTTTTTTTTGGGGTGGAGAACAGGAGGTCGTGGCTTCAGAGTTCGGAAGGGGTGGTTAGGAGGCGGGCGTAGTACATGCAAGGAACTTCTTATCGGTCCCCAGTTCCACTTGGGTAGGCAAGCGGGCCTGGTCCTCCCTGCGAGTAGCGCTACCCAGGGCCTTTAGGCCCTGCGGGGGCCGCGGGGCGCCGCACGGAACACCGCCACGAAAAGGAACCAATTCTGACCCGTTTCCACTGAATAGGGGCTGCCCAAGACCAACCCCTAACTTCCCCATCGTCGATCGCAAAGCGTCGTGTGACCCCATTTTTACAACCCTGAAGTCCATCGAAGTCCAACTCAGCTCTCAGAAATAATGTTAAACGTAACCGCGTGCAGGTTTTGAAAAACGGCCCCTTGAAGTCCCCTATCGCCCGAAAGTCGACGCGACGATCATGAATTTTTCATCCCGAGTGCTTCACGTGCCGCAGTGTATTCTAGCAGTGGTGCTCGCGTGTGTCGGACTGGCGGCGACGTCTTCGGGATCAAGAGCATATTAAGCCATAAATCGGGTTTGATCGAAGTGGCGCGGCCGGACCGCACGAACCGCGGCGTCGGCAGGGGGCCAAGAAGGCAGCGCGCCGCCACGCTAACTACATACAGTTCCCAGTGCCGCGGGGAGGTCGGGGAGAGAGAGAGAGAGAGAGAGAGAGAGAGAGAGAGAGAGAGAGAGAGAGAGAGAGAGAGAGAGAGGGAGAGAGAGAGGGAGAGGGGGCGGGCGGCCGGGGGAAACGGAGTGAGAGGGAAGCAGGATGAATTTCAGAAATAAATAAGTAATGGTGGATCAGAACGAAGCGCGGCGCGGGCTCGTAAATTAAGGGAACGTCTATGAAAGAGAGAAGAAAAATGGGGGGACAGAGAGAAAGGGGGCAAAAGGGGGGGGGGGGGAAATGAAAAATGCGCTGCGGGGAAACCGGTAGGCAACAAGAAAGAAAAAAAAAACACAAAAATTACAACCAAAAAATTAAATCTGGCTCCCGAATACCGTTTGATAGTTAACACAGTCTAATCCCTTTTTTTGTGCGTGTGTTTCCAAAAACGCGTTTTGGAAGCCGTGTGCGGGGTGCGCACTCATGAGCACGTTCGCACGGAGCGCGGCGGGGTCGGATTCTCTCCCCCGATATATACTTGCGCACATATTTATAGGGACACTTTATATACGGAGTCGCGGGCGGCAAGGGGTGGCAGCGGAGGCGTATGTGGGGAGTTTTTGCGTGCGTGCGTGAGTGTGTCTTGAGGCTACAATAGATCTGCAGAAAACTAAAACACAGCGCCCGGCAGTGAACCCGCCCTCTCCGTCCCCCAGCATGCGACGGGACGAGCAAATATTTCCCTTCAATTGCCCTGGGTAAACACCCACGCACTGGAGCGCAAGACCTGTGCCGCACGGCGGCGGCGGAGAGGAAGGGGATCGGGCCGCGCTGGATAGGCGGGAAAATTTAAATGATTGGCTGCCCGGCTGACCACGCGAGCGCCTCGGCTCTGCTGAGCACAAACCTTTTGGTGGTGCTTTTGTGCGCGGCCGGGATACCGGGAAAACCGTGCCGCCTGCTCTACATCTAACGAACCTCCGATCTCTCTCTCTCTCTCTCTCTCTCTCTCTCTCTCTCTCTCTCTCTCTCTCTCTCTCTCTCTCTCTCTCTCTCTCTCTCTCTCTCTCTCTCTCTCTCTCTCTCTCCGTCTAACGGTTCGGGAGGGTGCTGCCATTATCTGCCCATAGCCACCGTAGGAGTCTCCGGTCGGGAATCTTTAAAAAATAAAACGCAAACCCCCGCAGAATAGAAGGAATAGCAAATCGGGGTGCAGTCAGATAATGGTGCGGTTGTGGAGGCCTTTCCCCCGGGCCTTTGTGTGTCCGTCAGCCGCCGCTGTAAGCGGAAACGACGCGCCACGCTGTCCCTCTCCCTCTGCTGCGCCCACCCACTTGTTGTGTTGCGTCATCTCTGTCGCTCTTCTCTATTCGCAATACGGGTCTAACGGTGCACCGCCGCCGCTGTCTGCCGAATCGACGCACGATGGCACTTTCACTTCTTTTGTGCCTTTTTTCGCACTAAAAAGCACACCTGACAAAGAGTCTCTGCGCCTCCTCGCGACAAGGAAAACTCTCACTTTCTACAGGTAAGCGTACACATCAAATTTTTTGAAAAATACCTCAAAAGGTGGAACTGGTTTTTAAATTTATTTTTGAAAAGTCTTTTTTTTCGAGAAAATTTTGGTAAGACTGTACGTGGGCCACCGCTCCTGCTATTATAACTGCTTTTGCCCGCGGGCGACGTCACTTAATAAGTCACAAAAATCTTGGGCACAAAAGCATAGCTCGCGCCCGGGTAGCGATAAGAAGTTTGGAGGGGGGCGCAGGGGGGGGGGGTGTATTATCAGCTGGGAAGTAAGTTGGCGGCACTGCTCGGGGTGCGGCGTTACCCCCCGCAGGCATCAAACTCGAGTCTGCTCACCTAACTACGGTTTGAACGAACCCGCGAAACGGCGCCCTGCACTTCCCCTTCCGAGAGCAATCCATTTGACTCCCGGCGGCCGCGGCGGTGCGTTTGGGGGGAAGAGCGCACAGAAACCTGCCTACCTATGCGGCCCGGACAGAGGAGGCGCGGCAGCGGTCGAAAACCACCCACACCAATTGGATTAGGGATTGTATCCCGGGTCATGTATCACTGGCTGCTTCTATCTTAGGGGATGCTGCTGCTGCTGCTGCTGCTGCTGCTGCTGCTGCTGCTGCTGCTGCTGCTGCTGCTGCCGCTGCGGTTCGGAGGACCCCGCGGAGGATCAGTGTGGGGCGGGCGGGGGTGGAGAAGGGGTGGACCAAGGAGAATTGCACACTACTCCAACCAATTAAACTGGGGCTATAAATCCCAGTAAGCAGCAGCGGGGGCAGCCAGGAGAGAGAGCGCGACAGCGAGCGAGAGAGACGGGGCACACGGGGAGCGGAAAGAACAAGTAGTGACGTTGAAAAATAACACACACACACACACAAAAGTGGAGTAGCTAAGGGGTGGAGGGAGCACCGCCGCTCAAAAACCAAAAAACCGGCGGCGGCGGCGGCGGCGGCGGCGGCGGCGGCGGCGGCGGCGGCGGCGGTGGGGAACGGCTGGAGCAAACGCCGGCGTTCGCCAGACCACACGTCGCGCACGTAAGCGTCCCGACTTCGCAGAGACAAGCCGCCCCAGCCAAGCCCCCTACCCCCTTCCTGTACTTTGCTCCGCTCACAAACACCACTACGAAACGCCAACCACACACACACACACACGCACACACACACACACGAATAACGCATCCTAATCCAGCTGGGGGCTTAATCTAACAGTAGACACGTACTCTAGAGCTCTTTCTGTCCCCCTTCCCCCTTCCCTTCTTCTCCCTCGCACTCGCCACCACAGTATATACTCTCCGTGGGCTCCCATGTGCCACGCGCTGGGTAGGACTCCTTTCTCCCCAGACTTACCAGTTGTTCAACCGAGAATTTGCGCGGGAAATAACTGTATGTATAAACCAAACTGTCCTCTTTAACGTGTGCGTGTGTGCGCGTTCCGCGCCGGGCGGTTTCAGTAAATTGCGAAAAGATGGTAGTATATCTTAGGTGGATTTCGATTGAGACGATCCCCTCGAAAAGCCGGCAGTTATTCATTCATTTGGGGGCGTGGGCACGCAGGGTGTGTGTGTGTGTGTGTGAGTGTGTGTGCGCGTGTGCCCGAGGCGAGGGCGGAGGGGAGGGCAAAGCGAACGCCCTCTGCTGCGCTAATTGTTCGCTAATTGTCTTTACGAGGCATCGGATCGAAAACCAAGTTAGCCTGTCTCCCTCAGTAGACCTTCTAGACTCCCCAAAGGTGTGCGCTTGGAGAAGGGGCCGAACCTTCACGATGACGGACAAATCGCCACCGTCGATCTGCGCAAAATTTGCAACTTTTCAATACCAAGTCTAGTAGAAGAGGTACACGGCAGCCCTGACACAGTGATTACGTATGCAAATCCACCACTCGGCCCCGGTTAGCCACGCTCCGACTGAAGTTGGGTACTACATACATCCGGGGTCTAATTTGGGTCGCAACTTTTCCCCCTTCTTATAAATGCTTGAGACACTAAACAAGATTTAAAATGCCACAAAACTACCTCGTGAACACGTACAGATTTAATGAATGCTGTGCTCGCATCATTGAGAGCATGTTAATGATAGATAGAGAGGAAGATTAAATGAAGTTTAGTATTCATCATGCAGGAATCAGTATCAAGCAGATGACAGCACACTTCACCAAAAATCCATGCGTAAAACGGCGTTGGTTTTGCGACCCCCTTTGACAGGGCTCGCGAAAACTCGGTCCCGGAACGTGTCTGACTCACCAAACCCACCTGGAACAGACAGAAACAAAAGGCACAGGTCAGTAACAGTTGCCGGATGTGTACATTATATTCAATCAATCCACCCTCATTTAACCATGTTGTATATCCATTCAATTACTCGTACGCCGCGCGGACGCTTGGCACACGGCACACACGGCAGCTTATTGAAAAGCTGACAAAAGGGGTGATTATGTTATTAGTATGGGCGCGTTGCAAACAATCGTTATAATCATAACAATGGCCGCTTCGCGGACCAATAATTCGCCCAAAACCCTCTTCCACAACCCCCTCCCCACTTCATTCCTCTTTGCTTCTTCACCGCTCCACAGCGCTCTCCTGTCCGCAGGCCCCCCAACTTGACACACACTCTTGGACATGAGTTGGGCAGTCGCCAGAAGCGACACACGCGGCTAGCATATACACACGCCCAAGTCGACGCCTACATCCATCATAATTTCCAAAAAAGGAAATCTCCTAAAAACTATCCTGATTGATACCAACTATCGATCGGTGACTTGAACGCACAAGGCATGGCAAAACGAGTTTTATTTTCCTCTCGTTCGAACGCAGACGAAAACTCCCGACCTCAGGACAAGTCGGGTCCATGGGACGCGGCTGTAAGGAGCGCCTCCTCATGGCATGGCTGCTTCCAGGAGGGCGGTGCAAACAAACACGTCTGAGCGGAGAGAGGGGGTAGGGAGGGAGGGGAAGAGAGAGAGAGAGATGGAAAGAGAGGTGAGGGGGCCCGCGGGCGGTGCTGGAGTTCATGGCGCGGTCCAAACATGATGAAGAGATTACAGCTGAGCGAAGAGTTGTTGCGTTCGAATATGGAAAGAAGGTGGGGTGGGAGGGGGGCGGGGGGTATATTATGGGGGGGAGGGGGGCAAGTGCAGACGGCTCAATCAAGCACGAGAGTGTGGCTATGGATGAGCATGCACGATACGCCTGGGTGCGCAAATCGGGTTTGAGACGCGGCACAGTCCCTATGACTGTGTGCTTTACGCCGTAGAGGGACGTGGTCGGAGTGCACAAGTGCGCTGTGCGCCACCGACTCTCCTTCTCCCGTCACCACAACGGCGTGGGAAGAATATCTTCGAAACACATGGCTCATTTTCCTCGTTTAAAAATGCCCGTTTTTGCTTCATACTTTTGCGAAGTATTTGGTGCGACCGCGCCGCCTCCAAATGCCTTCCTTCGGGTGCTCTGCGGGCGGCTGGGGTGTCCGTGGTAGGAGGGGGCACTTGGCAATCGTGATGTGAGAAAGGGCACGGTGCTTCCCGACGCCTCTGCAAGCTGTTCCCCGTCCCCCCTCTCCCCTTCCCACCCATCTCTGGCCGCGCCTCACTTCCCGTGACTTGACCTATCCCAATAACACGACTATGGCAGCCGCCCCCCCCCCCCCTTCCTCGCACTCCCTCGTACTCCCTCCTACCTCTTTTCTCTATTTCCCGCTGTACCCTCCCTCTTATTTCTCTCCTCTTCTTTGCCCACCATAACCGAGATTTTCAGCCCATGAGTGTTAAAGTTTGGTTCACAGCGAAAAATTTTAAAATTCCCGCCACCGCTGTCTGCGTCAGGTTGCAGCGCGCAGCCATTAATGGAATATAACGGCGATTAGCATGCAATGCGCGTGGCGCCGGCTGGGCCTTTGCGGTGCCTCCTGATTGGCTGCCCCCCCCCCCCCTCCCTCCTGCCGCACCACCCACTTGAATACGCTTGATTGGCAAAATGGCATTTTCATCTAGGCAGGCTCTGATTCGCGTACTTCCTTTATCCCAGAGGAGTAGAAAGGTTGTGTGACCCTCCGCCTCCCTTTGCGAAATTTGCAAGTCGACCCCCGTGCGTCCGCGCTATGGCACGTCGTATAATGAAGCCCCCCCCCCCCCCCCCCCCGCGCAATTTAAATACACTAAAGAAGGGAAATGGACGGGAAAAAGAAGCAGGACAAGAATAAGGAAAAAAGCAAGACAAATGTCGTCGCTGATTCCGTTTATCTGCACAGGAGCACCGCCCTCGCGCTGTGCGATTTTGTCCGTCCTGGTCTATTTTATCTCCGAGTTTAATGATTATTCATGAAGACGACACGGCTTTCCTAATTAATCCCCAATCCCGACGTCATGCGACCCATTTTTTATCTTGTGTTTTTACTGCTCCTCGGCTTCCTCTTTCGCGTTTCCAATTTTCCACTGTTGTCACTTTCGCTCCCTCCTTTTTCCTCTCCCTCGCCAGCTGCCTCTGTTTTGTTCTTGTCCTCTTGCGAAGCGGCGCGCGCATGTACAAGGACTACTGACTGATAAAGTGCTGGAATTTTAATGAGGACTGGAGGGTGGCTGAACTCTTCCTTCCTTGATCCGTCTTTGCCTCCACCCCCTTTTTTTTTTTTTTTTTTTAAATTCTAAACCGTTATCAGCAAAGTTTGGGGAACAAGTTGCGGACGAAAGAATGGAAACAAAGAAAATCTAATTGAGGGCTCGTGTAAGCCCTAATTTGCAAAAGGGTGCCGCTGATTCGTGGATTGCAGAAAATGGCCCGCGAAGTCCATCACGGTTCACATCCACACTGATGCTAGGGGACTGCTAGTCCTGCAGCGGCGGCAGTGTAGTATTTGTATGCACCGAAGACATCATGTGCAACGAGTAACATACAGACGCGTTACGGCCCTGGTTTGCTGCACGGGAGGCAGGACAAGTGGAAATAAAGGAATGGGGAATGAAGAAATGAATAAAGTACGAGGGGGAAAGAATCAAAGAACAATTTGATCGAGCATTGCCGGTTAGGGAGTTAGCCGAGGCCCAGGGGAGGGGGGAGAGAGAGCGTGTACAAATGGGGGGAGAGTGAGTGAGGTGCAGGACGGCCGATCTCGCTGAGGAGAGGGCGGGATTTCAGGGACAGAAGTCACCTCGGGGACCATATCTTGGTCTGGGGACGGACAATCTGCAGGCGGAACAGTTCCAACGCAGCAAGCTTCCCCCAATTCTTTTCGTTGTTCTCCACCACGAACGTAGCGTCATGGGTTTGATTTCACGAAAAGTTTGTGCGAAACTTGTTGCGCACACTAAAGTCGTGATTTGGGCTGATAAAACTATGTAATTCGACGCAATACCGGAAGAGACATCAAGAAAATTTGTGACTCGTCCGAAGAATTAAGGCGCCGGTCCTCAGAGCCGGAAGGTCCATAAAGATGACACCCCATTATTCTCTGGCGTGAGCAGCCATTTTGGAGTCCTTACTAATGGACGCGGAAAAAAAAATGGTCTGGTGTTTTTACTTTGGATAGACCGGAGGGGAAGAAGGGGACAAGAAGCAGAGCTCAAGGCTCTCTCTTCCCCTCCTTCTCCCCTCCCTCTCACTCTCCAAATCCCTCAAGAATTGGCTGTTGGGGGAGTCATTAAAAAACGGGCCCACGGTAAGACTTGCGGGTGGAATGAGAAGTAGCTGAGAGAGAGAGAGAAAGATTACGCAGCCGTGGGAGTCGGAGGGAGAGGGGCGACAAGAGGGTCGCGGTGTGTGGGAGGCGCGCGTGTCCAAACGACGTTCGGGTGCCAAACGTCGCGACCGACACGTTATGAGAAATTTAGCACCTCCTACTGGGCGCGTGCCACCAGACCAAAACGACCTGCAGCCTGCTCCCGACACCATGGGCTTAGCCAGCAGGTTACGGTTACAATAAACCTATGGGATTAATTAGCGAAACATACGCGGCGATACCCCGCGTCCGAGTGCCGGGCGTCACGGGGTATTGACCAGGCAGCGGGCGTCGATCTAGGCTGGCGATCCTACACACATCCTAAAGCCTTCCGGAAGAGGCTGATTGGACACGAATATGAATGTGGGCCCAAAACCGTCCAACCCCGATACGTATCCGACAAATAATGTGCGTATGATTCACCCCCTGCGGGAGAAATGAAGTTGTCAGAAGCCAATCCAGCGCCGTTTTTCACTGTCTCCCCAAAATTGGCGAGCGAGCGAGAGAGAGAGATACGAGAGAGAGAGAGAGAGAGAGAGAGAGAGAGAGAGAGAGAGAGAGAGAGAGAGAGAGAGAGAGAGAGAGATGCCCTCGCTGATGGGGTGCGGTGTGGGGCCTTTGCGTAACCTGATAAAACTGAGTGGGTATTGCTTGTGGCGGCCCGGCGTGGTGCGCGCGCGAGAGAGACAGAGACAGCATGGCTGACATTGGAAGGATGTAGTGGGGGAGGGGGGAAAGAGAGAGAACATAGAAGAACGAACAAGAAGAAAAAGAAGATACAGAGGAGGGCATGACGCAGAGGGTGATAGTTTGTCTTCCCCAGTTGGCAGTGTGCGCGCGGGGTAGCGCCGCCGCCCCCGTGCCGCCCCCGCGCCGCCCCCGGCTGGCAGCGACCCCTGGTGACCGCCCCCGCCAGCATAAGTCATGGAGGAGACGGCCGCTCGTGTTTTCCTTGCCACGTTTAATCCGACGGAAAATTGCCTTCCCGTCCCGTGACTGATTCGAAGCGGCGCGATCACCCACCACCACCCCATCCGTACAAATAATTATTGCAGAAGCAGAGAAGAAGAAGAGGAAGAAGAAGAAACAGACTTGGCTTTTGTTTTAGAGCGGCCGGGGTGGGGGTGGGGGGTGGTGGAAGGGTTGCAGAGACCGCCCCCATAAATTGCGGAGAGGCGGCAGGACGCCGCGCGCTGTAAACTTACGCATGGCCCCCTCCTTTTCCCGCAGTCTCCGTTCTGTTGGACCATTAATTAACCGAGACGAGAATTAGCGGGGCGTTTTGTGGCGGACACTGGAAAGCGCGTCCGGCCGGAGTTCGACTTCTGAAAATCTGCTCGATTCGCGCGCTTTTTCGAAGAGATAAATGACGGATACACGACTTCGACTTTTCCTCCCGTTTCCTGGAGGAAAAATCCACAGGGATAAAAATGGCCGCTAATCTGACGGGCCGATATTATACCCGGCAGTGGCTTATCACCCCGTGTGCAGCGCACGAACAAGACCAGGCGTTATCACGAATGCGCGCGCACGCGTGGAGGGGGGGTGGGGGGGAAGGGGGGCTGGTTGTGTTTGATTGCGCGCGGTACAGTGCGCACCACACCCGGATTATTTGTCAGAGAATTATGTTTGCTCTTATGTGAGATATGGCGGTGCGGGCCTACCACCATCCCGCACTGAAACCACGCAAGTCATCGTTGTTCTGCCGCGCCATTTTGAATGTTGGCGCGCGTGGAGGGTCGGACCACGAGCGCCGCTCACTTCCGCGGTCCACCCTCCGCCACTTCCGGCCTTCCGCCGATGATCATGTGACCTCTCTCTCTCGCCGAGACAAACTTTCGGACCGGGGGGGGGGGGGAGGGGCGCACAAGCGGCACAGTATTCAGCAAACGCAGCCTAGGAGCGGCTCAACACACTACTACTGCACATGCCTGGCTTATACTACACAAGTCTCCTGCTGCTGCAAAATTTTCGAATGCAAATTGGCCAAGGAACGGGACAGGGAGGGGGGGGGGGGGGGCATGTCGCCGCCGAGTAAAAAGAGGAGGGGGGGGGGGGCACTCACGAAGACGCACAAGCTGTAATTGCTCTTTGCGCATGCGCATTATGCACTTTCTTGTGCGATCGAGGCTGCAATGTACTCGCATATGTAATACGGTGTACCACGTGTGTGTGCGTGTGTGTGTGTGTGTGTGTGTGTGTGTTTCGTGGAAAATGAGGTAAGTACAGCTAAATAGAGGGAACTAGCTGAATAAAAATATTTTTTTTTTTAATGACGTCGAGAATGTATCAACTGACCAGGAAATATCCGTGTGACGAATCAATAAATTGGAAACTGCCCGAGACGTGCGTCATGTTTTATGTATTTGAAATGCCGAACACGGTAGGGACGTTTTCCGATTCGTAGAGCGCAGGACGCCATTGCATTGGAGGAGGAGGAGGCCTTCGTGTGTGGCCGCTGCTGCTGCTGCTTCGGCGCGGCTTCTGCCTGCGAAGGACTACTCGTCCAGCCACCACACACACACACACACGCACGCGCACGCACGCACGGTCCATGGCGCCTGCTTCGCCTTCTCAGCTTATAATATTACAGCAGCGGCATGCTTGCATGTGTGTGATGCTGGGGGCGGTCGGCCAATAATTACCACACGGAGATCGTTGCCAGCGCTGCACGAGTGGGTGTGTAATGTCATAATCGCACCGGCATTTCTTTACCCCGCTCGGACACCGCGTCCCGTCGGGGGGAATCCCTCATGAAAATCTTCAACGAGTGGCAGTAGCTCAATCTATCATGGGCGCGAAAGTGAGTGAGTGAGAGAGAGCGAGCAAGGTGTGTACGGCCGCGGTTAGTATATAAGAAAGACAAACGAGCTAATAAACCGTCACCCCAGATTACCACTAAAAGTCACTTTTACGAGTGAACGTTACCTCTCAAGTGGCCTGTAAACACACATAAAACACATACTCGCATAAAACGACCCCCCCTCCCGGCTCTTTCCCCCTTCACCGGTGGCACGCGACCTATCCCAACCTCCCCCCCCCCCCCCCCCCCACACACACACAAACACTTGTCGTGAAGTGGCCTGTTCATGCCGTCTGGACGCATCTTACGATGTGTTGTGCATTGCTTCGATGGCCGGACCCAAGAATTTTATAGCAGATCGTAAAATTCCTGTGGACCCGCCTCTCTCCCTCTCTCCTTTCCCCACTCACCCGCTCTCCCTCTTTTCTTTCTTTCATGGCGTCAAACGCACTATCCATCTCATTTCAGCCAGCTCGTTTTTCTTTCGGCCGCTGCGAGAGCGAGCGAGACAGATGGATTGAGATACACACTGGGGCCTAACGCAGTGACGATGCCGTGCTTCTGGAGAGCGGCCGGGAGTAGGGGAGGGGGAAGGGGGAGGGGGAAGGGGGAAGGGGGAGTCCTTGGGGACCCGTTCGGGACGGCATTGCTCTGCTACTGCTGCGACTGAATGCAGCATCACCCCTTTACCATGATGCATCTGCTGCGATCGAAATTGTGTGCGTCGGCCTCCCCCTGCTCTTGTTTGTGACGTATGAAAAATACAGAATAGTGGGGGCCGTGCTTGGACCACCCCGCTTCAGGTCATCAAACTTTCATTTCAATCGCAGTTGCAACAACGAATAGAGTCACAAGTGCAGCAGCAGCAGCAGCAGCAGCAGCAGCAGCAGCAGTGCGCTTGGAATACACGGATGCGAGTTCCAAAAACGATGGCGCCCGTACATGTTGTCAGCGCCATCTGCTTGTCCAGTCAGAGAGGCGGACAGGCCAAGGCCACGACATGACAGAGGTTGGCGACCGACCGTGTCCAAGGCCACAAGGGCTGTGGCGGGGCTGCGGGCCAGCGGTACGGAGGGCGGCAAAAAGGGAAGCCGACTAGAAGAAGACGCTTCCCAGATGGCGGTGCTGGGAAAGACATCTGGGGGTTGTCGGAGGCGTCAACCACAGGGCTGGAATGCGCCACCGGCTTTTTTCCCTTCCTCCCCCTTCAAGCTGTTCACCGTCTTGTTCTCCCTGAAGAGCGGTGCGGCGTCGACGGGCCGGGGGCTTCGGCGCGCAACAGGGAAACCATGTTGTGGTTTTCACAAGCATTTTCGTGTTCCTTTGAGGAGCGGGTAGCGGGCCGCGCTGGCGGCTGTGGTCAGGGACCCCGAGAAGAACTACACTGTCCAAGACACAGGCGCATATCGAACTCATCTGTCAACACAAGAGCATTTGGCTGAACCCGGCGCAGCCGGACGTTCTGCCATAGCTCGTTTGCATGTAAATTGATGCAATGGGTGCCGGAGTGGTCGCTGCAGGCGTGTCAGCACCCAGATATAATCCCTTCTGGCCGGCACCTCAGCTCCCCCACCACCACCACCGCCACCGCTGCAGCGGCCGGCGACCACGGCTCGCTATCGTCGCCTCTGTTCGTGGAACACGCGCGGCGGCGGCAGCGGCGGCGGCAGCGGCGGCAGCGGCGGCGGTGTTGACGGGCTCCTCTGGCTCCGCTCCGCCATGGCGACGGCCTCCGGCGGCTCCTCCCCGCCAACCGAAATAGACTCGTGCCGTTCGAAAACCTCACCAAACACGCTGATGCCTCTCTTCGCCCCCTCCCCGCGCCTCACAAATTTCCCAAGCCCCCCCCCCCCCCCCCCCCGGGGGGGTGCGGGCGGGAGGCTGCCGAGATAGTAAAGCAGACGACGCTTGACAAAACGGGCAGTCGGGCGGCTGTGCCAAGCAGTGCTGCATTCGGGGACGTTTAAAACGAGACTAGCATGTGTGTGTGTGTGTGTGTGTGTTGTCTATATCTGCATAGGCCCCCCAGTCCCCCCCCCCCTCTACACTGCATTCCCCCCACCCCCTTCCCCCTGTGACTACTGCTGCGCACGGACTTACATGTATAAATTTCCACCCTTGTTGTGACTCCTACACAAGGGGGGGTCGGATTTATGCAGTTCGGGGGCGTCACACGCTAACGCTCTCCAGGAGCTGAGCACACACGCACACGTGGTACTGCTTGTTTTCTTTACAAAACCGGCGGCGCTGCTTGTAAATTTAAAAGTCTCTAGGAGACGAGGAGATCGGCAATTTTAATCAAACTCGTTGAAGTGTATCGCCCGGGTGGCTGCGCAACATTATCTGGAGCAGACGGAGTGTTTTTTTAGTCGACGTCGCCGCGGCTCTCTCTCTCTCCGTCCCCCTCTCTCTCACACACACGCGCGCGGACGCACTGCGCCACTCGCTCTTTATCTCTCTCTCTCTCTCTCTCTTTTTCTCTGCCCCAAGATGGCGCTGCTGCTGGGCGGCGCGCGCATTTTAAATTTCGGCTGTCAACCTAATGAGCTGCGAGACACGCATCGCCATGATCCATCCGCGTCGCCACCGCAGACTTGTCCCCCCTTCTCCTCTCGTCTCCGTGTTCAGCTGCCTGTTGTGTCCCTTTTCCTTTTTCTCTCTTTCCTTCCTCCCCCCTTTTTTTTTTTTGCCGGTCAGCCTGCCTTCCGTCAAGTTGCCGCCCTGCTTGGCCGTTCGTTGCCGTTTGCGCTCCTGTGTAAAACGGGCACTTTCCTGCACGTCGTTAGAATCGAAAATGACGGATGAAAATAAACTGAATCAGCTCGCAGCTTCGTACGTGCTCCACTCTGCAACAAAATGTCTGCACTTTGTCTTTCAAACTGCAAATTACTGTTGACGAAGGTTTTGAATGGTGAATGGCAGTGTTGATTTTCTGAAGTAATTTTGAATTTTTTTTTGACAACGAAGCAATTTTTAAATGGGTTTGGTTTTCAAAAAGACTTTCTTAATTTTTATTATGTGCATAACAGAAGCTAGAGAAATGATATATAGAAGCGACCGGAGAATGAGAGGAGAGTGCTTGCTAAGAAGCAGATGGCTGCTGCCGCGTGGCGCGGCGTGGTGGGGCCGCTGCCGCTGCCGCCGCCGCTGCCGCCGCTGCCGCCGCCGATGCCGCCGCCGCCGCCGCCGCCGCTGCCGCCGCTGCCGCCGCTGCCACCGCCGCCGCCGCTGCGCCATGCTCGCTGGGCTTTCTCACACGAAGGACACTTCCCGCCTGCGGCCCAATTAGAAGCAAATATTTCCCATATTTTTATACCGCGCACGGCGGAATACCGAGAAAAGGAGGACGGCCGGCGTGCCTCCCGCTTGGCGGCTCGCCGCTCACAAATAAACAAGAAAAAGCTACACGCGGTGTATAAAGTTTTTTTTGTTTTGTTTTTTGACGGTGTACTCGTGCGCAGATACGGCGGTCTACACGGTCTAGACGGACGGACGCAACGGCCAGCCAGGCGATGAGCAACGATGTGAAAAAATGCATGACGGATGGAAATGCGCACTCACACACATCGTACTCACATATGTACACACACACACACACACACACACACACACACACTCGAGTGCGATCAACCACCTCCTCATCCCCGTGTTGCATCACGTGAGCACGGTGTGCGCATGCGTGCACGTGCGCTCTCCGAAAGAAGAGCGGGAAAACGCGGGGAATTTCAAAATGAGCGTCGTAATGAGGACCGTTTTGAGTTACGGGCCGACGTGGTCGTCATCGTCAGTTTACGGGTCATCGTCATCAGCGTCATTGTCATGACCCTGGTCACAGTCATCATCATCAGCGTCATTGTCATGACCCTGGTCACAGTCATCATCATCATCACGCACGTACGTCGCTCACGCGGTGATTTCCGCCCCTCTCACCCTGTCGCACCTGTGCATCTGTCACCATGGCAACGCCCCCCGTGCACGGTACATAAAGCACGGCGCCCTGACCGTACATCTCCTGCCGTCTCACTCCCGCCCCCGGCGCCTCCCCTCTCCCGCTCTCTCTCTCGCACAGAGGCCGGCTGCTATTATGCGCCAGCTGTTATCAGCTGCAGGGCAGGACGGGCTAGGGCCGAGCCTGCCCAAAATATCGCATTAGCCGGCGGCCGTAAATTAAAGGAGGCACGTGTGGCCGAGGCAAATTTTGTTTCTGAGGAGGGTTAAAAAAAGTGGGAGGATTTACGCGTAGCCCGGTTGCCCCATAAAACGTTGCAAAACTGGGGCCGATCCGCAAAACAGCAACAATGACGGGCAGTGTGGGGGCGGCTTCCTATTTTGGTCATGTGGGGATGAGCGGACTGCAGATGCTGCAACTGTTTTGATGGATTTATTTCCGAACGGAACCAATGATGTCGGTCTAGTTCTTACCAACCATCAAAACTCACCGCCAAGTGCAATTTTGTTTTTTAGCTAAGTGGCGGGAGAGTGACGGTTGACTCGGCAGCCAATCGGAGACGAGGCTCTAACGAACATCGTTAGCGTCTCGATGAGTCGATACTGCAGTTCGAGTGTCGCATGCCTGCGGCTTCCGAGCGGTGCAGCGATAGCTTTCAGGAGGGCTGGCTGCGTACGAAAGCACTCCGCTAGCGCTTGAATACGATTTCAGGAAAATGGGTGAAAAATAGTAGTACTCAAAGAGCCCTGCTCTAGACCTAGTTCTTTTTCCGAAACATAGAGTAGTGTTTTTGAGACCAAGTCATCTGTTACGACTGCCCTGGGATACCCCGGCCTCATCGTGACTGGGGAAGTCGTATGAATTAGCGAAATGGCTTTACAATTCCCCGCGCCGCCATAAAGAAGGTCGAAACAAGAGCGGCCGGGAAGGGGTTGTCGCGGCGGCTTGGTGGGGAGGAAGGAGAGAGATAGGCCGACGGAGAGAGGGAGGGGGTGAGAGAGACATATAAAAAAGAGGGATATCAAAAAGGGTTGCGGGCCATGATTACACGCCTTAAGGGGCTGCCAACTGCGATGTGATTGGCCGGCGCCCCTTCTCCACTCCCGCGTAGTTTCAAAGTCTTGATTGCGTCACGCACTGGTACTATTTTCACTGCCTAAGCCGCAGAAAAGCAAATCAGAAAAGACAAAAATAATTGGCACTGCTGTAATATTTTTTTTCAAACAAGCTTGCACCGTACAAAGTCCCTGCTGTACCACGTGGCTAGGGTCAGCTGTCTGTTTCAGATTCACGTCTCTACCCCCCGCGCTGACCCCTTCTGGACCTACACACATGTTGCCACTGTTTATCAAAATGACTTCGATTTTAAATGGCTTCTGATAGGGTGTGTATTGCTTTTATCCTGTTATGATAATTTTTTTTTTGTTCCCTCACACAACACACGTGGTTCTGAAGGTAACTTTAATCAGGCACTTGCAATAATTATTGCCACTGCTACATTCGGTCGTTGGAACTTTTATCTTGCTCTCGTTCGATATTTCATTCCTCTTTTTTTTCTCCAAAATTAATTTCGCGAGGTCTGTATGTTTGTGCCGCGATGTGGGTGGTGCGCCTGCGGCTGTGGGCGTGGCGTGGAGTGGCCGGCAAGGTGTGGCGACACGCCCCAGATAATGACATACGACCCAAGTTTGCCAAAACGCTGAGCTGTGTTCGATGGCGTTGTCACCCCCTCTCCCCTCCTCCCCAACGGAACACGCCCGGGCCCCCCTCCCCACTCTCCGGACCGGACACGCCCCGGGAGAGCCCCCCTCTCTCTCTCTCCCTCTCTTTCAGGCTCTCTCTACCTCGCTCTATCGCAGTGACTCTGACAGGGGCGGGGCTGGGCTTTGTCGTCACCGGAAAAGGGCATGCATGCAATTTGGGGGGGCAGGTCGTACGTAGCGGCGCGGGGCCTTGGCAGGGGTTGTTGGACCTCTGCACAGGTACCGACAGCCAGTGGGGGTTGGCGGGGGTGTTTTTGCTCCGGAAGGTAAATGAAGGGCAGGGGATGGGGTGGAGGCGGGGACCGAGCGCAGTCCGGCTATGCGACGTGTTGGTTTTGCTCCGCGCAATTCCAACGGGCTCCCCACTGCCGTGTGAAATCTGCAATAACAACGAACAAACGCCCCTTTCCGAACACCAAAACTAAAACAGAGATGATAGGAATGTCTGTAGTAAAACTTATATAGGAAAATGCGGACATTGTACCCATCGTCGCTCCAGGGTCGCAATGTGATCGCAAAAACAAAAACAAAAAACAAAAAAAAAAAAAAAAACGCGAAGTCGTATACGAATGCACGCAGGCACCAAATTCATTGCGCTCTGCCAATTTTAGGACTCGTTCCTTTTTCTTTGTACCTCACCTCTCATGGTGGCGTGAAAATTAAGTCATGTGCGGGTGCGGACAAACATTTCATTCGGCAACACATTTGCAGTTTCGTTTATTTTTTCCGCATGCCTAATACATTTCAATGCCACGCCCACGCAAGATAAAAAAAAAAGGATATTGGAAGCAGCATTGTCTTTGTGCGTCCACCCACACGACAGCTATAACGTATCACTCCTTCGAAAAGTGTGCAAAGGGGAATCGGAAACGCCTCCGATCGGGTACGTATAATACTGACAGTGTTGTTATTATTTCCCATGCCTCCCACCCAAGCAGGGCGTAGGAAAACTAGAGAGGCACAAAAGAAGCACAAGAAACGGAAGCTACTGAATAAGGCGACTAGTCCCGGTGAAAAATAATTTTAGAGGAATGGGAGGCGGCTCCCGGGAGGTGCGCATCGGGTCTTGTCGTGGTCAGGGTCTTACCGCGGAGGCCAGACAGACGGGGTCCCTGCCGGGGCCCCTGCCGGGGTCACTGACCTCGCGCAGTCAGTGGCTCACAGCCGCCACGGCCGTTCGATTTCGTGCGCCCTTCGTGACGACGAATCACCTTTTAGGTCGAGGCGGCTTTATCAGTGCGGTCCAACCCCACTCAATGAAGGTAGGGTTGAGATAGCAAGGTCACCACTACAGTTTCGATGAACGCCATGTTTGAGAGTGGCGACAATTTTGCTTTCTCCATAGAAAAATAAAATGGGGAAAAAATGAAAATCAGCAATACCAGTGTTGAAAAAGAAATTACAACAAAAATCAATTCGTCCTAGAATTCGACTGGTTTTTCAACCAAAATTTGTTGAGTGTAACGGTTGATTTTCGCTCGAATACCGAAGGAAGGGTACGCAGTCGTAAGTTATTCGCCTTTGATTCGATTTAATTTTTCTGAGTGACCAGTTCTGCTTCCTTTCATGCCGCTCCTTCTTCAGACAAAGAGGGCTCTAATTGGTGTGCTCTTCCTGTGGACGGAGGGGCAGTGGGGATCAGCCGCCAGAGCTGCCACCACCACCACCACCACTACAACCACCGCCGCTGCCGCCGCAGAAGTCTCCCGGTTTGTTGGCAGTTCGTTAGCCGCGGGGACAAACCCTAACCCCGGTCAACATACCGCAACACAACGTCGTATCTCCCATCTCTGTCGCATGCACCGTCTCGCGTCCGCCGCCGCCCCGGTGCGACGGAGACAGATGCGCCCAACGCTGTCGCGTGATTGGCCGCGCGCGC
Source organism: Odontothrips loti (assembly GCA_038380765.1). NCBI lineage: Eukaryota > Metazoa > Arthropoda > Insecta > Thysanoptera > Thripidae > Odontothrips > Odontothrips loti. The sequence goes on along the minus strand of CM076258.1, from coordinate 8,689,915 downwards.
GGTTACGTGGATTCGCGCGCCAAATTCAAAAACTTGTGCCCGCTGAATCAGTTTTGAATCCGTAATGGCCCACGCGGCCCCCATGCTCACGATATGTACATAAATATCCATCCGATTTGAGGAGACCGCTCCGCGCGGCCGCATCCACTGGGGCTGGCAGGAGTACTAGTTCGTCCCGTTGCCGGCAGGGGACTCACCAGGCCGATGAACGTCATTTGTGACTCTGATACCGATCGTGCCTCTCTATCTCACCTGCAACAAACAGAAAATAAAAATTAGACTTAGAATCATTTCATACGCTGTTTCGAATATCGAAAATCTGGAAAGAGCTGTCGGGAACACGGCCGCAGAGGTGTCCGTCTAAAAGTGGACCGGGGATCGTTGGGGTTGACCGCGGTGAGACGTGATCCACGAAGGCCTCCCGGCACGAACCGGGGCAAAAAACCTTTTTCCTTCCTCTAATGATGGTCGCGGAGGCCGCCTACTTGGCTGCGCCGAGAACGAGGACACTTTTTGACGCGGAAAGCGCTCCAGAACACACACACACACACACACACGCACACACACGCACATACGCACGTCAGCCTCGGGAAGATGGCGGCGGCTCGCACATCGTGCAGGTGCGCGCGGTCGTGGTGCGGGGAATCGCAGTTTCCGAAAACGTTCTGGAAGCGCCTCGCTAAAAGGGCGCGGGAAATAACGTTTTTTTTTTTTTGTACGAGACCAGAAACGTTATTTCCCGCAGCGGCCGAGACGAGGCCGGTTCATTCAAGACGGCGAGCAGCTGGGCCCGTTGCCCCGCTGTCGTGCTACACGGATGCCTCTCAGACCGACTAAATGGCACCGCTGAATGCGGGCGTATACGTATTCTGCCTGTCACTCAGCCCGGCGGAGTATGTATACCTCGGTGCAGCTGCACACGGCAGTCCGCGTTGGCCTAGGTTGACGACCCCGCCCCCGGCAGAGATGGGCGCACGGCGACGTCGTCAAATGATACGCATTGCGGTACAGAGCGTAATACCACTCATCTCCCGAAAAAAAAAAGACACGCACACATGCGGAACGCAAAGTTGCTTTCCGGGACGCGATGATGCATTCAGGCGACCGATTCTGTTATTGAGCTGCTGACTGTTAGCGGGCCATTGCCAGGCGCATAGCATATAATTGGAGAGTCCGTCAGTGACTCTGTGCACAGCATGCCCCCCCCCCCCCCCGGACGGGTACCGGGTACCCGAGCGCGGCCAACCTACCGCCGGAGGAGCCAGCTGAGATACGCGAGTGTGGCCGGGGACTCTCTACCACAAGCAGCTGATTTTCTAGCGAGCCCTGAGGATGTGCGGCCGACCGGCTACACCACCGTCTTCCTCTTCTCCTACTTCTCCTTCTTCCTCTTCTTCTCCTTCTCTTCTCCCCACTTCCTTCAGTATACCCTGCGATGAAGTTATTAAATTTCAAGGTTGCAGCGGCGGTGGCGGGGAGTTGTTGTGGTGGCGGCGGTGGTGGCGAGGCGGCGATGAAGGATGAGTCCACACGACGGGATTCGGAAGTGGTGGACGTCCATTAGAGCAGCATAGGAACACGCAGAGAAAGCGGCCTAGACCCGAAAAAATTCACCAGATAAATTTCGAACTTAGACAAATCCTGGGAGGAAAAAAAAGGTGGTCCCAATATGTCGCAGTTTGTCGAACTCTGCATTTCCTGTATCCTATCACAATAACGGTGAGCTTTGCCATGTTCCACGGACCTCGATAGCGAATTATATTTTGTTACGTTGCCCCGTTTGGAGATAAAGGATGTCGCCTGGGTCGGCACGCAATACTACGTAGGTGGACCCTAATTAACGGTTGCCATGGCGACCAGAGGTCGCTGTTACGCCCAGCATGTCCGCTGCCTCTGCGATCAGGGAGAGCAGCAGAAGGGGCCGATCCTCGCAGAAATAAGTTTCAAACGTTCGGTTTCAAGGGTTGAATTTGTAGGACTACGATGACAGCTGTTCTAATGATACCAATATGTTTCAAACCAAAGCATAAGAAAGTATTTAGGACGCAAGCGCCCTCCGTTTTCTTGCAAAATTGAACAGAACTGCCATCTCCTGCGGCCCTATGTGCGAGAGAGACGGCAATAACTGGCGTGCCTTTGCACTTCCTCCCTCTCTCTCGCACTTCCCGCGGCCGCATCGCATTTGAAACGCGTTGCATTCTAACAACGCGGCAGCGAATATCTGGTTAGCGCTTTTCGGGAAATTTTGAGCGGTGATGTTGGCATCTAAAGTGCCGTTGCTGCTGCCGCGTCAGTTTCGCCTCATCTGCTCTGCACGGGGCCGGACGTTGCCGACGCCATCTTGTTTGCACGAGACCTCCCAAGACGAGGGGCGGATCAAACAAATAACGAATAAAAATAAATAAGGAGATCGACACGCGGAGAGTGAGCGAGAGGCACGAGAGTGCGAGAGGGAAGGAAGCCGCACCAAAGAGAAGGCTGCGAGAAGGAGAGAGAGAGAGAGAAAGGAATGACAACAGATGATTGCAGTGTCGGCCAGGCTCTCCCACCGCCGGTGTGTCTCACTCGGGTAATTCTATCATTTATGGCAGGAGGGGGTAAGCATTAATTGTCGGCGTCATGACTCGGTGGTGGTGCAGTTGTCGGCGCGGCCCGATGAATGAATGGACGTGAGCCGGAAGGGGGCAGTGGAAATGCGCACCACGGCCGCCTTCTAGCGGCGACGAAAACGTTCCGCAGCAGACGACGAATTCGACACGTCACACGACAGCGGCGGTGAGATGCAAGAAGTGGTGCGCCGAGGTCGGAAAAAGAGACGGGATTTTCCTGCTTTTATTATTACGGTTACTGCCTGTTATGACGGCCGCGGGGACACATTACTGTTGGAAAATTAGCAAGTAAGACGAGAGCAGAGTGAGACGTTACGCGGTGCACGGGGCGGCACGGCCACACTCAACCATTTTCATTGCTCGCAAGAAAAAGAAATAAAAGAATAAAAAACGACAGCCCCTCACACGATTAAATAACGCGAGTACACGAAAAACGGACGTCAACGGGTGCTAATAATCTTTTTTTTTCTCTCTTTTTTTTTCCTCTCATGAAGGTACGCAAAAATTGGAACCCTCCAAGGTTTGCCGCCATCAATGTCGGTGGGCCGCCTCACCGCCTTGTACAGGGCGTCGTCTGCTGCCGCGCCGCCGTGAAGCAGGTTCGGCCACTGCGCTGACCGAACCAGGAGAGGAAGGAGGAGCTAACTGCAGAATAATCATGAAATGAAAACGTTTACGGAGGTAATGGCGGGGAGGGTGCTGGAATAATCAACTCAGTAGTTCGTACTCGCGCAGTCTCCGGGAAACGGTGGACGGTGGTCGGAAATCGAGCTGGGGCCCGCTCAGCAACCAGATGGGGTCTCGATACCACAACTTCGTAGACCGAACGGCAAGCCCCCAAACTGAAAAACCTCTTATCAATTCATCATTGCATCAACCTCGACCAACCCAATCAAGATGATGACAAATCAAGGCAGCTACCTCAAAATTAATCCCGAGACAACTTCGTAGACCACCTCAACTCAGTCAGCAGCTCCATCAGAACAAACCTCAAATCAAATCAACCTAAAACCTCCACAATGACGACGTTATCAAATCAGAGCAGGGCAGCCCTCCATCTCCGCGGACAGCCGTGTGCAGTAATAGAGTTGCGTGCGCTGAGACGTATTTGCGTGTGTTGTTGCTGAGGGGGTTCAACGGGAGGCGTGGTGCGGGGCGCGGCGGCGAGCCGACGTCGGCGTCCTGGTCGGCTGCAGCGTGCCGTGGCGGCCGCTGATCTTATCTGGGTGCGTCCAGACCCCTTCATGCACTTTTAAACGCCTCTCCGTCATAAGTTCTCGCTCTGCGGCCGAGGCGGGGGCACAGCGGGCGGGGGGAGGGAGGGGGGAGGGGGCAGTCGAACGGAACGGGTTTCGCTCAATGGCTGACGCTGCCGCCGCCACCGCCTTCGCGTCGACGTACCCTTTTCCTCCCCGCTGCTGCTTCGTGATGCATCGTGCATGTGTGTGCGCGCGCGCGCGCGCGTGTGTGTGTGTGTGTGTGTGTGTGTGTGTGTGTGTGTGTGTGTGTGTGTGTGTGTTCCGCGCGCCATATAAGATCATATTTAAGCGAAACAATCGAGATACACATCGTGTTTGTCTTCGCGGCCGTGTGTGTTGCTGATTGAGCCATTTACCTCGCGATGAGAGCAGCCCGCATCGCGATAGTACCAGACTTTCGCACACTTTTCGCCAGCCAATCCCTGTATATATACTGTTGTACACGCCGCGGCGGAATAGTAGTATGAAAAACTGAGCGTTCGCTGCTTTTACACACCCATCCGCGAGCGACATGAGCGACCCTGGCGGGGAATGTCGGAAACTCCCTATTCCTCTCCCATCCCGTTGCTCTCCTGCCCGGCCGCGGCTCTGGCCCCATCTATCTCACTGGCGCGCGTTTGCCGTGCTCGCTCTGCTTTTCGGGACCGAATAAAACCGAGATCAGCATCCTTTTCCTCCGCTCCGGCGGACTCCGGGCGCGGCTCCGGCAGCCCCGGCTCCGGCAGCCCCGGCTCCGGCAGCCCCGGCTCCGGCAGCCCCGGCTCCGGCAGCCCCGGCTCCGGCAGCCCCGGCTCCGGCAGCCCCGGCTCCGGCAGCCCCGGCTCCGGCAGCCCCGGCTCCGGCAGCCCCGGCTCCGGCAGCCCCGGCTCCGGCAGCCCCGGCTCCGGCAGCCCCGGCTCTGGCAGCCCCGGCTCCGGCAGCCCCGGCTCCGGCAGCCCCGGTTCAGCCCCGGCTCCGGCAGCCCCGGCTCCGGCAGCCCCGGCTCAGCCCCGGCTCCGGCAGCCCCAGCTCCGGCAGCCCCGGCTCCCCCGGCCATGATACACTGGAGCCATGGGAGGATCGTACTGGACCGGTTTTCTTATCCACGCTGTGGCCGAGAGAGAGATTTATTGCGGCGCGGTGTGTCGACCTGACATCTCTGTTGGGTCCGTGGTGGAGCCCATGGCATGGCGGTGGGCCCATGGCAGCCCATGGCAAGCCCATGGCAAGCCCATGGCAAGCCCATGGCGTCTACAACCTCCTTCCTCTCCAGGCCGCGTAGACACTACTATGTACTCCAACCGAGCGCGCCGCTTGGGTCGCGGACGCGTTGGCGTCTCCACCCCCTCTACGACAAAAAATGCGCCCCCCCCCCCCCCAAAGAAGAGGCGGGTTTCAGAGATCCTCTCCTTCCGGTGAGTCATATACGACGCGGGTTCCGTACTAAAAATTCAACCGAAAGTTTTCAAAAATCGAGAAAATTTATGACAAACTAAAAATTTGAAGCAATTGAACGAATTTGCGAACTTGCGTCTAAATCTTCAAAAAAGAAGAAAACACAGTCAAACAATTGACACAACTACACTGTTTCGCACTGCAGTCCTGCAGATTCAAAACTGCGCATCAGAAGTTTTTTAGAAAAATACTAGACACAAAAAAAATTTGGTCGTTCGAAGGTGCTGCGTTCAGCGAACCAGCGAACCTGCTGGAGGTGTACACGACATTATCACCCAGTCGTCATTACGGACAAACGGGGCATGACCCATTAGGTCCAATCGGGGCAGGGCACACGCTCACACAGACACACACACACACACACACACACACACACACACACACACACACGGGTTCGTATTTCGCGGTAAATTGATGGTGTTGGTAGCACCACTGACGGCAGCATGAGGGAGATGGAACATAACGGCCAGCTTAACCAGCAGGTGCTGTGGCGCACGAACCTTGCGGCGCCGCGATGGACCTCATGAATCTCACGCATGCCATGGACTTATGATATATAGACAGCACGTCAAATTTCGCCGCCACTCTCCTCTCTTTCTCTCTCTCTCTCTCTCTCTCTCTCTCTCTCTCTCTCTCTCTCTCTCTCTCTCTCTCTCTCTCTCTCTCTCTCTCTCTCTCTCTCTCTCTCTGAAAGATGACCGAAACCAATGGATCTCCCCATGGCTATGCCCCGGTTTTCTATACTATATATACTTCCTCTGGAGTTCTTCGGCCCCCCAAGGGGCTTTCTAATCAACTCATCTGAAGCGCCCGGGTGCTCTGAGATGTCGAAAAATTCGATTTCGATGCCTCTCTTCCCCCTTCCCCCTCCCCCTTCTCCGTTCCGCAGTCGAATAAAAGGACAGAAGACTGCCAAAGCAGCTAAGGTCCCGCGGGCCCCTGCCAACAGCGACGGGAGACGCCAGCGCCGAGCAGACCGAAAAAAGATAAAACAGGGTCAAGAAATATATCGCGCGTGCGCGCTCACGCACAGCCGAAAACTCTGGCGGAAAAACTGCAGTTCGCGCTGTGTAGAGTGGGCGGTGGCCGGCGGCAGTGGCGGCAGAGCAGTGTACCCTCGGAGAGAGGGAGAGAGAGGGAAAAAGGGGGGGGGGGGGGGTGAGAGGGGGGAGAGAGAGAGAGAGAGAGAGAGAGAGAGAGAGAGAGAGAGAGGGAGGTACCCTTGGCCGTGCCGTGCTGGGCGTGGTGTGGCCCCTGGCGAGGCGCGGTTGCCCGGCCGCCCGGCCGCATTGGCTCTGCTTTGGATGAAGTCATTATGCAGTAATAGAGGAGTCGCGATTTACGGAGCCCGTGCCCCGCGGCTGCCCCGCCCGGGGCCCGGGGGCCGGCGTTGTTACCAAAGATAATGGCGGTGTGCCTCACACACATGACCCACCAGCAGCGGCGGGCCGGGACCAATTTTTTCTAATTTTTTTTTGCAAATACTTTTTTGATCGTGGCGCTGAAAATGAATATTAAAATGTACTCACGATCCACTGCCTAAAATATTTGAGAGACTTCGTACGAGCCCGTTTTGAGCTTTTGCACCTGGCCCTAGTTTTCTAGATTAAAAATAAATAAATTCGAAAAGGTTACGTGACCTTTTCTGGCGGGAAAAGAGGAAATTCTCCCATCGTATCGTGGACAGCCTCAACTTGTATCATCCACATTTCCAATCAGAGACACAGCTTTCGTTCAAGAGAGACAGAGACAGGTGGCGCGTGCGGATTGCGAGGGACGGAGAAGGATGCGAGGTCGTTGACCTGGCGCGCGGGGGCTGTTCACATACACACAGCCACTCCAGCCGGCGGTACGATTTTCGTGGAAATAGTTTTATTACTTCACGGCTGCAGAAAGTCGTCCCGAATTAATATGCACGGGGAGACAATTACTACTGTCCTTCCATGAAGGTCCCTCCATGTCAGCGAGGCGTCGTGTTCTCCCGGAAGCAGGGGGATATCTGCGGCGCACTCTTCTGTGTGTGTGTGTGTGTGTGTGTGTGTGTGTGTGTGTGTGTGTGTGTGTGAGCGTGTGTGAAATAGAGAAACACATGACTTCGTGGAACGGCCTTGGACGTCAAAAGCCTTTGCCGGCTTTCTCCCGCTCACACACACGCACACACACACACACACACACACACACACATGCGCAGTCGTCGCCCTTCGAACGGTCTTCGAACGCGCGCGCGCGCGCGCAGGCCGCTGGTCTTTTGTCTTTGGCCGTGACCGTTTCCGGTCCCGTTACCGCGCCGGTAACTGGAACGGGCGCCGGGGGCGAGTTACGTGGGTGTGTGACGGTCCGCAGCCAGCCGGCCACCCCCCGCCGGGGGACATGCAACAGCAGCACAGCAAGTGCGAGCACATGTGTGTGGAGGAAGGGCTGCTGCTGGCGGACCCTTCTTCTCAGAACGACAAGGCCTTTCGCTGCTGCTGCTGCTGCTGCTGCTGCTACCGATTCGACACGGTCCGGGATGAGAAATTCGGCAACCACGACGGACAGTGCGTGCGGCGGCATCCGGGTGACCCCCGGGTCTTCCACTGCACCGTCAGTTATCCTCACGCGTGCGAGGGAGATGGACGCGAATATCGCCACTTCCATCTCACTCGCTCTCTCACACCACCCCTCTGTCCCCGTGAGAATGTAGGCGCAGTGTCTCTACTGAATTAAGGGTTGTCCGGGGGCGCCCCTGCATTCCTCGGACGTCTCCGCGCGCCAGTAAACAAGAGAGAGAGAGAGAGAGAGAGAGAGAGAGAGAGAGAGAGAGAGAGAGAGAGAGAGAGAGAGAGAGAGAGAGAGAGAGAGAGAGAGAGAGAGAGAGAGAGAGAGAGAGAGAGAGACCCTTATAAACACCCGGCCGCCCTCCTCGGGCCCCGCCCCCATCTGCGACCAATCAGAGGAGGCCGTTGATCGTGGCGACGAAGGGCGCGCGCCAAATTCGAATAGCAGCGCCGGACAACTCCTGTCCTTGACGATGCCGAATGGGGTAAGTGCGTGCGCCCTCGAGAATGGTGGTGGTGGTGGTGGTGGTGGTGAAAATGTGATGACCCTCCAAACCCCATCTGAGAGAGAGAGAGAGAGAGAGAGAGAGAGAGAGAGAGAGAGAGAGAGAGAGAGAGAGAGAGAGAGAGAGAGAGAGAGAGAGAGAGAGAGAGAGAGAGAGAGAGAGAGAGAGAGAGAGAGAGAGAGAGAGAGAGAGAGAGAGAGAGAGAGAGAGGCAGTGGTCCGTGACTTGCTTTATTGCTAGCCGCACGCCGGGAGGTGCAAGAAATTCCGCGAGGAAAACACCACAGCCCGAGTGCCGAAACAGCCCGACACTCCCTCCCTCTCTCTCCCTCTCTCTTTCAGCAGCACCCACAGCTCCCCGGAGGAGACCCCGGCCCGTGTCCGACCTCTCTCTCACCACGCACTCTCTCTCTCTCTCTCTCTCTCTCTCTCTCTCTCTCTATTTCTTCCCGCCCCCGTTCTTCACAACGATAGACGGACGAATGGTTCGCCAGCTCCGGCGGCTCACGGAGGCGCTCGGGTGACACTCCGGGCCCCGGAGGCGCCGGGAGGCGCCCGGAGGCACCCGGAGGAGGGAGAGGCGCAGCAGGGCGTGATATTGGGAGGGCGATGAGGCCGGGCGACAGGGGAGCTGTACGACGCACGCACTGGGTGCCACCGCGAGTCCGGATAGATGTTTCCAATGACACTTGGAAACGGAAGACGACCAGTATGAGTGAATTTGGAGGTCATTTTCCATATTTAGCGCAGCTCTTGTGCTCCTGAGAGTTCCCACTTTGGTAGTTTTCTTGTTCTTCTACTTACGCTCCAATGCCTCGTTGGAAATGTCTATTGCAAAGACGTCGGCGCGAATAACGCTGCCGGAGCCCGGAGCGATGTTTAGTAAGTGCGATGAAAAGCTTACGAAAAGCAAGTTCACATGCCCTATGCGTGAGAACGTTCTACGGAAAATTTACGACCGCGTTTAGGGACGACGACAGGAGACACGAGCGAAGCGGACTTTAGAAGGGCTGTAGATTTAAAAGCCTCGACCGCCGAGTTCTCTCGATATTTCATCACTTTTATTGTGGGTGGCCTAGTGTGTGAGCGAGACGGAGAACGACAGAGAGAGAGAGAGAGAGCCTTCTCGGATATTGCGGCGATCTATCAGCGAAACGCTCAGCTCTCGTCTTCACAAAAGAATCCGGCGGTGCCGCGCCGCGTCAGTGCGAGAGAGACGGAGAGAGAAAGAGGGAGAGAGAAGGCGATAGAAAGAGGCCGGCCAGGAATTCCCTCATATGTGATATTCATGTGCGCGGACACAGCGCGCGATATTTACTGGGTGGTGGCGGCTCCTCAGAGCCCACTGCAGCCGCGGGGATCTGCTCGGTGCGGTACATCGGGGAGGCGGTGGTGGGGGCGGTGGTGGCAGCGGCTGCGGGGGTGCGGCGCGGCTGAAGGCCTCCGTCGACCACCGCCGCCGCCACCACCACCACCACTACCACCGCAGGACACGCCGCGGAGGGGCACATTTCCAATTCTTATTGCAGACGTTAGCAGCAGCAGCAGCAGCAGCAGCAGCAGCAGCGGCGGCGGCGGTGGCGGTGGCGGCGCAGCGCTCGGTCCAGAGGCCCCCGTTTATCAACGAAACGCTCGGGCTATCCTTCTCCTCCTCCTCCTCCTCCGCGCCGTCAACGACGCCATGTTCTTCGCGCGGCAAGCGGTCGCGCGGCCCGTGTAACAAGTCCCTAACGGGAGCCCCCCGGAGCCCCCGAGCCCCCGCAGCCCCCGCAGCCTCCCGGGCCCCCGCAGCCCCCCCGAGTGCACTAATCAAACAGTGTCGATCAGACCGAAGGGTGCTTGGATGCGCCATTATGATATGCAAACACGAGCCCCACACTCGGCCCCGCCGAGCTTCTGGTTGGCCCCGGGCGCGGGGGGGGACGTCGTCGGGGACGTGGGTACCCTGGCCGATGACGCCGCTGCACGACGAGCGTGATCTCGACGGGCACCGTTACTATCGTGATCGCCGTAAAGACGTCACGGTCCGACGAGCTGCCGAGTCCACCGCACCGCTGAGCGCCCGACGGGGTCCCGGAGCCCACTGAGGCCGCCTCCGAACGGGCCGAGGCCGCGGCCGACGCGGACGCAGCCGCCACCGGGGACCCCACGTTCTTCATGTTTTATTCTCCCCGGGTTGAGCACGCCCCGCAGAGCGAGAGAGAGGGAGCGGGAGGGGGCCCGCGGGGGCGTGGCCGGGGGTGCAAGCGAGAGGGGGGAGGTGGGCAGAGAGCGCGCGTGTGCAGTGCGGGCGCCGTCGTCGCCGCACCGGGAGTCCATAATATTATCGCCAACGTCAGTCAGGACGGGGGTTGGGACCGTTCGGACCTCATGAGGCTGTGCTTCTAGGAACGCCCGGTGCGCCCCCGTGCCTCCCATGTGCACACGTGACACTTCCCAACAGCTGTGCCCCCCCCCCCTCCCCTACCTTTGGTTAAACGTGAGGCGGAAGTTCCTGATCTGCCAGAAAGTGGGAGGGGGAGAGGGGAGGGGGGCACAGCTTTAGGTCGCGACGGAGACGTGGCGAGGTACGGCGCGGGGGTGGCAGATGATTTTCTCACGGCGAGAGAGAGAGAGAGAGAGAGAGAGAGAGAGAGAGAGAGAGAGAGAGAGAGAGAGAGAGGAGAGAGAGAGAGAGAGAGAGAGAGAGAGAGAGAGAGAGAGAGAGAGAGAGAGAGAGAGAGAGAGAGAGAGAGAGAGAGAGAGAGAGACAGAGAGAAGAGAGAGAGAGAGAGAGAGAGAGAGGCGGAACGGTTCGTGCATGCAGGTCATGCGCAGGGGCTCCCCGCGATGTCGCGAAGCTCCTACACCACTGCTGCTGCTCCTGGGTGTTGTTGTTGTGGCTGCAGCATGGATTAGAGAAGAAGAAGAAGAAGAAGAAGAGAGAGGAGGAGGGAGCACGGGGTGGCCAACCGGCCCCATCACAAAACTCTGCCTACGGGCTACACTGAACTCTGTTTACCCCCGAACAAGGCAAGTATACTACAATACCAACTCCCAGTTTACCCCAAAAAGGGCAAAAGGACGATGAAAAGAAATACAAAAAGGCGATAGTTTTTGTTTCGCCGAGCGGGGTTCGCGTTCATAGGAAAACTGCGGACGGGTCGTTAGCAGAAATTGGTACCACTGCTTCGGGTATCACACGCATCATTACACTAACACGGGCCGAGTACTACAGCAGCAGCAGCACTGCATCGGCGGCGGCGCTATATTCAGATTCGGATAATGATAAAAATGGCGCCGTTCCAGCTCGCCAAGTACACGGTACGACGAACGGGTTCGGGTCGGCAACAAAAACCAGCAAACCCGGTATGAAAAACTGACACAAGGCAGTGACGTCAGTGGTACGTACTCCGCATCCGACCTCGGTCTCTCTCTCTGCCGGGTAGCAAGTCGCGTCCGGTCCACCATCCGTTCGATACATCGTTCGATACATCGTTCGATACATCGTTATTCGAACGGAAGCGACCGTCGTCGAGTGCAGCGCGCGGCGGGCAGCCAAATTAATGGCCGACTTATTCATGAAGAAGCCTCTGGCTCTGCTGCGCTCGCACAGAGTAACAGCGTATCTGCTGTGCCGTCATGGGAGACTCCTTCCGATTCCCAATGAGGAATTTGTGCCAGAAAACCGAGTCAAGTTGGAACTAACATGGGGGCTCACTACCGAGCTGTTCGTTGCGGGTTCGTTACCATTTTAAATGCGGTGAAAGCGCGCGCCTCGACGCTGCACGCCTTTTTGCAGAGCCGATATATATATATATATATATATATATATATATATATATATATATATATATATATATATATATATATATGCGACCTATGCGACAACCCGCTGGGTGCGGACACCCCGGGTAGCCCGACTGCATCGCCGCGCCGAGCCACCCATGGAGTCCGAAACTTTCAATCGGTCGGCGCACTCAGAAGGTCCCCTTACATCACCTACACGCGGTGAAGTGTACGGTTGGGGCGAGCGCGCGCGAACGCCCAGAAGAATACGATACGCACGGGGAAAAAAAGTGTAAGGATTTTTTTTTTTTTTTTTTTTAACCGGCCGCGTAAGTTCAATTCAAGCGACGGCACAGTTACGTGGATAGGGAAATGGTATAAATAGAGGAAGGGGGCATAAAACATGAAGGGGATAAAGAATGCAGTGTATCTTGGAGCCCCGGCCCTGGCGCGGCGGTAGTCCCACATTTATCTCGCCGGTGTCACAGTTTTCCCCATAAACCAAGCGGGGCGGCAGCGGCGGAGCCCGGAGAGGGTGGGCGGGAGGGCGGCCCTATCTGTCCCCCCCCCCCCCCTCTTGTCTTTGGCGCCATTTCCAACACGGTTTGTACATTATAAGAGGATCTTATGTAGTTTGGAGCCCCGCGCCGGGATATAGTACACTGCTACAGGGCGCCCGCGGGATGGAAGGGAGAAGGGGGACCGAGTTTTTTTGATGGAAGGTTAGCGCGCCATCGAACATCGAGCGACACGAGCCAAAGCGTCGTGGGAGGTTTTTCGTTTGGAAAAATGGGAGGGAAGGCCGTTGTGCGGGGCGGGGACCGCGCTATGGGATCAACAACCCCGGGGCTTTTCGCATTAAAACAAAAGGGCGGATACCGGGTAGCTGATTTCTTTAGCTGTTTTGTCATCAAATCTGGAAGCGCGGGGTATGTCATGGCGAACGCGTGGGAGAGGGTGGTGGGACAGGAAGCACGGGATAGGCTGTTTGGGTCACGTGACAAGGTAAAGGGGAAGGGGGGGAGAGGGCAAAGAACGTGCAACCCAGTACTCCCAACTCCCAAGGGGCTTAAGAGGGTGTGAGGATCGGGTGCGCGCGGCGCGGGTGGGTTTTGTGAGGGGCTTTGGAGGGGCGGTGGTGGGGCCAGTGGGGGCGGTCCAGGCGGGAGCGGGGCTGGCAGGACGTTCGTCATCCTGCCATGCTGGCCGGGAGAGAGAGAGGGAGAGAGGAGAGAGGCAGAGAGAGAGAGAGAGAGAGAGAGAGAGAGAGAGAGAGAGAGAGAGAGAGAGAGAGAGAGAGAGAGAGAGAGAGAGAGAGAGAGAGAGGACGGCGCCGGGGGGCGAGTCGGTGCACAGCTAAAACATCGCACGGGAAATTTAAAGTCACGCGCGGTATCCAAAGTCAAGGCTCCATGAGACGGACTCTGAAAAATTCACTTCTGATCTCTGCGGTAAATTCCATCAGAAGTACTACTGGAGAATCGGCGCTGCGAATTATTTCTTCGCGACGAGCTGAGGGGGCTGGGGGCTGTAGATATCGGAAGAGAGGGGGGTGGAGGGGTCGTTGCAAAGTGGGACAAAGGGGAGGATTCTCTCTCCCCCCTCCCCCCCCCCAACGCGGAGTTGGCGAAAAGTTGTGTGTGCCGAGCGGCTGAAAGTGCGGGAGGAAAAGAAGACGAATTGCGTGCAGGCAACAGCAGAAATACGGCCCCCCTTCTGGCCGGCTGGGCACACTGCGATAGTGGTGCAGGAGAGAGAGAGAGAGAGAGAGAGAGAGAGAGAGAGAGAGACAGAGAGCGAGAGAGACAGATAGTGCTCGGTGTAGCCGAGTGGAGCGAGGGAGACAGTGCGAGAGAAGAGGAGGGCGTTCAATAATCCGAACGCGATATTTCACAAAAACGTGCCTCTCGCGCTCCTCTGGGCCCGCGCCGAGGGCTCCGCCCGCAGGGTAGGCAGCCCCACAGTGTGCGGGCCGAGCGGGTTGCCTACGCTCAGGCTGAGCGGAGGCGAAGGGTACAGCGTGAACAAAGAGCCAATTTCCGACGCGTGTTGTGTGATTTTACGTACATTTCCTCGGTCCGGCGCGCCCTCAGCCACCGAACGCGGGGCGCGCCGGGGGCCGGGCGTCGGGCCGGACTAGGCTGGGCCTCCACCACTCAAGTACCTGCAACAGACGGACAAGAAAGGGGCTGTGATTAACACTCTCTGGGAAGTGGATCTGGATAGAGAGGGAGGGAGGCGGGGTGTGCGGTGGAGAAAGAGAGAGGCACAGTGGTGGTGGGCGTTAGGGGGGGTTGCGGCAAGGGGTTGAAATGTGAGAAAAGTGGGTGGGGCACCGGCAGTGGGGGGCGGTGCAGCGCTCCGTAGTGGTGGAAATCCAGCAGCGAGCATTCACGGTCGTTGGGCACCGTAGGCGGCAGAGCGCGACGGAAAACCGCAGTGGCAAATTTTCACAAAGGGAAAGAGAGCCGAAACATCGACAAAAAAAAACACGATAAAATGAAGTGATCGAAGTTTGATTTTTCCTCGACATGAGTCAGTCAGCTGTTTCGGTAGGGACACGGCCTTCTGCATTGCAGCACGCGCTGCCCCCCGCATTCCGTAGGTGAATTCGCTTTCGGGTCGTGTCAGAGAGTTCCCGCATTTAGGTGCGGGAGAGTATATGCATTTTAGGGAACGGCACGTCTCGTCGTACGATTTATGTGTTCGCTTATACGGCTCGCGCTGCGCTGCCCAGCCGATATAATTGTGCTCCAAAAAGTTGAACCGCGAGCGGCAACCAGAGCGGACTATGCCAAAAGCCCGGGAGCTCCGCCGCCAGGGGTCCCCAACCCCACCGGCTCCGGGCCCCCTCCTGCCCCCCCCCCCCCCCCCCCCCCCCCCGCTGGCGAGGACGGCCTGGGGGTACATGGAAACTTGGCCCTCGTGCCAAAGCAAAAACGTACACCACTCGGGCAGTCATCTAAAAGGTGCACCCTTTCGTGCACAACTCCACCCCGCGAGGCAGCCCCACCCCCTCCGATACAAGAGGGTAGTGTGAACCGTTACGTGTTTAGTAGACGGGGGCGCACTGGAGAGCAGGGCCAGGAGGGCGGGCTCCCCGGCAATCCAGCAAATTGGCCCGATATCGTTAGATTCGCTGCGGTCAGTAAGGGCGAGCGAGACGGACACTGCCCCCGGCAGGGGGAGCGACAAAGAGAGGGCGAGAGGGACCCCCTCCGAGTCCCTCAGGGCCCCTCAGGGGTGACTCGCCTGTGGCTTTTCTCGCGCGGGTGCCCGCGGGGCGCCGGAAGTCACCCCTGGTCACCCCTGCCCGCCTGCGGACCCTCTCATATGAAGCTGTTATTGCGGTACATCGCCCGGATACAGCGACCGGTGAATTTGTCATATCGCGCTCTAAACACCTTACTCACCCATCTGCCCTCCTCTCTCTCTCTCTCTCTCTCTCTCTCTCTCTCTCTCTCTCTCTCTCTCTCTCTCTCTCTCTCTCTCTCTCTCACACACACACACACACACCACCATAACTCGCAATATTATCGGTATCTCTCTCTCTCCCGCTCTCGCTCACTTTCCCACCAATCTATCTCCGTCTCACTACTGCACACACACACACACACACACACACACACACACACAAGGCGTGTTGGTTGGTCGCGCATCATTATCGAAATTACGCCCGTCCGGTAGACGAGCCAATAGGAGCGCGGCACACAACGCACCGCGGCCATCAAATAAACTCACACTCACATTCATACATACACACACACACACAGATTCATACACACACACACTTATACACACACCCACACACACGCACGCAAACACACCGTGTGCCCCCTCGCGCCTGTTTTATTAGAACGGCGCGCCCCAAAAGCGCACAGATGAACGGTCAGAACCACCCCCGCGCTCCCCGCCGCCACCCCTCGCACCTCCAGGACAACCCCTATCCCTCCCCCCTCCAGGACTGCCCCACCAACCCTCCGCGCGCCGTGTGGCGGTGCGGGAGATATAGGGTGGTGGAATGTTTGATGGGTCTCCAGGGGGGCATTTGATGACCATGGCCGCCGCTGCCGCCGCTACCATGGCGCGGTGGGTGGGTGCGGCATTCGACCGAGACGCGCGCACTGTCCAACGGCAATTTTTCATACCGAATTTCGCCGCGACGCCTACACATTTCCAGTGCACTTCTAACCTCGCACTGAGACCACCACTGCGACAACGGAATCTCTCTCGCTCTGTCTGTCTGTCTCACTCTCGCTTGCTGTATCCGAGAGACGTATCCCCCAACGACTTCCGCAGCTGGTGTTGTGCGGCGCCCGCCGTGGTAGCGGTACCACCAGCGATGGTTGTCATGGTGGCCACCATGGTGGCGCTGCTGGCACACGCGGGATATGCATACAGCGGTCCCGCCGGATGGAGGGTTGTTTAGGGGCCTCTAGAAGAGCGCCAGTCTATTTGTGCAAGGCCCTCTCTGTTTTCCTCGTTCGAGGCGCCAAAAGGACTCATCCAAAAACATAAAAGTAGTTCTTCAGAAAAGAAAAAAAAATCTTATCAGTGCACATTCCTCCGACGTGGGTGTTCGCTATTATTTTGCCGCTACAGTCAAGTGAAAGTTGTCTTCTCCTATGCAAGTCGATAAACGATCGAGGAGGCATTGACCCGGCGATGCACACCGCCTTCCTCGGTTTTTGCGCAACCGAGGCGACGCCAGTTTGCGGTAAACGGCCGCCTCCCTGTGGACTGCAGTCGGTGCTCTGAATGAGGGACCGTTATCCCACCCCAAAACAACACCATAACAGGCCGTGACCGACCGGAGAAAGTCAAGGTGCGTTTTGCGTGACAAAAAAGTGGCAGCGAGGCGTGCGGCCAATGTTTTGGCTGTACAACGGCATTGAGACAAATTGAACACAAAAGACGTTCTGCTGCAGAGCAGGAGCAGCGTGCGCTACCAACCTTGAGACGGCACACGCGAATATTTTGTGTTCCTCACTTTATTTTCACGGTCAAGGGCTGTCAGGAGGGAGCGAGAGAGGTGAAGGCACGTGTGTGTGTGCGAGACCGAGAAGGACAATGTGTGTGGGAGTCTTTTGCATAGCCAAGTCCTTTGCTTGCTGAATGTGGATGTACCGTTAGCGGGGACGAATCGGCCGACAATGCAGGCGAAGCCAAGGCGAGGCTGGCGCGCGCGCGCGTTTCGTGTGTCGTCTATGCAAACTTTGACCGTTGTAAGTACCTCACGAAGGAGAGAAGTCATGCGAGGGAGGAGGCACGAAAACGTTAGAATCACGGGGGATTCTAGGCCGCAACGGGAGAGGGGGGAAAGCCGAGAGAAGAGAGGCGAGGAGAGGTCGACAAACCCGGGTGTGTTTTGGGTACACCCTCATCGGTCACGCTCTTGTTTCACGTTGTTTTGGCGCGACCTGTCGCCTCTGCTGCCTTTTTGTCGCGCGCGCGTCTCTCCGACCACGCTTTCCAATTTATTCCTCTTTTTTCGCGCTCTTTTGTTCCGTTTTGCATAATAACGGGGGCAGTGCCTTGTGCTCTATTTATATTTGTTTACGGGCTTCCTTTTCACGGCGCGCTCCTGCGGTTCCGGGCAGCCTCATCGGTCAACGGCCCCGCTGGAAGGTAAACGATGTTTCGACAGCCGACTGTCCCGTCCTTTTTACTGGATGATTTTGGGCAGAGATGGAGAGCACAGACTTTCTGGGTGCGTTTTGATTTCCCGTGCACGCCTGAACGCGCCGCGCTGCTGCACGGAACCCCTTTAGACCCGCGTGGGTGCGTTTCCACCGCCCCCCTCAAAAGAACCGCCCGCGACAAAGTGACAGGGAGAGGGCGGTGGCCGCGAGGGTGCGGCAGCAGTGATTTGTTAGACACCTCACGGAGGGTGTGGTCCCCTTCTCCCCCCACCCCTGGATCTGCCACTGGCTCAGGTGTACAACGCCCCCGGCTACCTTGATAACGTTTGAATTCCATTGAAAAAAGAAAAAAAAATACCGCCCCGTCTCATATTTTCATGTCGTTCTTACTCTCGGTACGATGGAAATCACGAAAAGTAATTATCTTCATTTCCAAGAAGGAAACAACGCACGAAATTCCTTGGCGGCGGTTTTCATTCCTTTCATGGTAATTAAGGAGACGGCATGCAACCACGTCTGGTCAGCGCGGCGCGCATTCTCATACAGCTCTCATTACAAAGAGCGCGGCCGCCGCGCGCCAATGTGAATATGAATACGCGCCGTTCATCAGTCTAAACCAATGTGAATATGAAACGTTCATCAGACACGTGTCAAGTGTCTTATGTGCTGCACGCACACGCTACACCTGATCAGGTATTCTCGCCATGGCGCTGACCTCACGGCCCGCTCTCCCCCGTCTCCCTCCCTCCCACCCGCCGCACTGCGCCGCCACCATCCTTCTCCCTCTCACAGCCGACAGAGATAAACGACGGGCAGCAGCCGGAGCTTTATTCCGGATTTCAGAAATAATATTTTACGCAAAAGAAAAGAAGAGCGGGAGGGGGAAGGAAGGGGGGGGGGGGGGGCAGCGTCTCTCGACGAGTAGAGGTGTATTCCCGATTTGATTTATGGTGCGAAGCTCATTGGACGCTGCCACGTTCAAGGAGAGAGAGAAAGAGAGAGAGAGAGAGAGAGAGAGAGAGAGAGAGAGAGAGAGAGAGAGAGAGAGAGAGAGAGAGAGAGAGAGAGAGAGAGAGAGAGAGAGAGAGAGAGAGAGAGAGGGAACACGGGGAAGGGGCGGGGAGGAGAGAGGAGGTATGGCCCCGGGGTCAGTCGGTATGAAAAAGTTACAGAATTCGGATTCACAAAACCACAGTTGTTGTTCCTCGAGTGACCTCTGTTGCAGTGGAATTCCTGTGGGTGCCTAAAGACATTGCCAGACACAAACACACACGCTCAGCATCGAGAGGTTCGCGCGCGTTTTGCCACCGAATCGCCTCCAGCAGCCACGCCATGCGGGCGCGTGTCAGCCGGCCCGAGTCCGGGGCCACAGCCATGCTGGTCCTTTTCATTTTTTTTTTATTTTGTTATTCCCGGTATACGACACGGAGACAAGGTTTCGGTATGTCGAGCGCCCTTCCCCTCCCCCTGTCGGATATGGTGAGGTGTGATTCACGGTGGGCACCCGGGATAGATTACTGTACACACCCGTCAGGTACAGTCCCGGCCGGAAAGAATCGAGCACCCTAACCACTGAGAATGAACGAGTCCTGATCATCGACCATTTCTTGGTGATCTGCGACTTGAGGAGGCTCTTTCAAAAAGCTGACCTTACATTCAAGACTGGAGACCAGAGTCAGACTCAGCTTGACGCTAAGATTCGAAAAATGGGGTCACATAACCTTTTCCGATGAAGTTAGGTGGCCAAGATGAGCCCTACCGCTAACTTCCTCACTTCTGATCAGAAAAACTCATGTGACCCCATTTTCAGAATCCTGGCTCCAAGCTGAGTCTTATTCAGGTCCCAAACCTCTAAAACAAGGCCACTGACTAGGACTTTAGCATTCACTTTGACTTCTTCTCAGTTAGGTCGAGCATGGGCTGTCCATACATGACGCAGTGTCCGCGTTCTGGTGGAATCACAGCGGTGCGTCAGGGGCATTCTGCTTGGCTCTGCTCTGGGTTATAATATCTCCTGCCGTATCTCTCCCAATCTGTGCTTCGTATCATACGCACTCCGCTCTGCTTTTGTGCGTGAGAAGCCAACACAACGAGACACCACAGGGCTGTGAGCCTGCGGGCTCGGCCGTACAGGCGGCGCAGCGGCGCACACACGGCAGATTATTTACTGCCACGAGGATTTCGGCCCGGTCGGCTTCCTCATCGCCTTTCCCATTCCTTGTGCGCTCACCGCTCACCGCCCTCCACTTTCTAATAACCAAAGCGGCCTGCCCACCGAACATTGTGATCGACCCCGATAACGTTGGAAACGGGTGCATCCCAGGGTATCTTCAGTTAGGTGGAAATATATACATGTTGGTCGTTTCGTTCGAAATTTGCGCCGACTCCAAAACCAGGCGTATTCATCTGCGTTTTGACTTGTGATGCACTTGGAGAAGACGCGCAGGTTGGTTTCCTGTCTGCATATCTCTCTCTCTCTCTCTCTCTCTCTCTCTCTCTCTCTCTCTCTCTCTCTCTCTCTCTCTCTCTCTCTCTCTCTCTCTCTCTCTCTCTCTCTCTCTCTCTCCTCTCTCTCTCTCTCTCTCTCTCTCCCACCCGAAAACCGTGGGGCGATAACTCTGGCCTCAAAGAGCTTCCTACAATCCTATCTTCAAAGCAGCGGAATGGCTTTGTAAACGATACAGCCATTTTCCCGCGCCGCTGCGGCCGCCGCTGCCGCCGCCGCCGCTGCCGCCGCGCTGCCGCCGCGCTCGGCGCAGCTCATCTCTCGCTCCCACTCAATGGCGATATACTACGAGACTGAGAGAGACAAAAGCGTTTCCTCTGCGGAGGGGCGGGTCTCCCGCTATTGGCAAGGGCCTGACGGGATGAAACAAGCATTAGTGGTGGGTAATTTGAAGAGCGCGGGCTATCAGTTTGGAGACGCTAATGTCGGACGTCTTAGTCCGGCCGCTTCCGGGGGCCGCGGGGGGCTTGGGGAGGCCCTCCCCTAAATGTAGGACCCTAAGCCTCCCCCTCTGCTCCTCTGAATATCAAGAGGAATGATAGAAGCAGTCCTGCAAAACCCCACTGGCACGCAATTTTTGGAGGTCGTTTTTTTTGAACGTTGTGTATCTGCTTTGTTGTCATACTCACAAGAACATCAGCCTATGGGCCGTCATCTACTTTCTCCATTTTCGCTCATTTACCTGCAATCAGAGAAAAAACGCAATTCATTACACAACTGCGAACGAAATCTGTGTTACATTTTGGGGGTGGGAATTGCCCTTTTTATCCACAGCTGCAGCGGAAGACAACAGTAGCTATACTGCTTGGCGGTGCTGGAAGGAGAGGGTTGCACAGAGAATAGAACACACACACACACACACACACACCCCGGAAGGGGGCGGGACGGCACGCCGGCGCCCCCGGCGGACGGTGGAAGGGGGAGGGGAGTGGTGGGGACCGGGGGGGGGGGGGGGGGGGGGGGGGCTTTAGGAACTCGCGCGGCGGAGACGAATGTAGGAGGGGCGCGGAGGCAGCTCTGTGCGCCCGCAGGCCTAAACTAACTTGCAAAAACTCGGAAAGCTGCCCGGCCATGCGTATGAATCATGGCGGCCGGGCAGCACAGGGGGGGGGGGGCAGAGACACCGCCAGCAGCGGTGTGTGAACCAGTCGGGATGATCGGACAATAGAGTACTCCGGAGAAGTCCGAAACGGAAGTAAGAAGTCGCAACGTAGACGAAGAACGCTGGATACAGAATGAGAAAATCTAGTGATTTTTTTTTACCCCCACCGCACAAGTCTTACGCACTTCCCATGACCTCTTCGCACGGTCGAACTTTCGTTGGACCTCACTGCTCCAGATGTGTCAGACGTTTGCAGAGTTGGCTGCACTGATCTCAGCGGGATCGTATAGGAAAGTCGTTGTCGTGGTGGCTGCGTGCCGCTCATTTCCATGGCCGCAGTACTGCCTCCACACCACACCGCGCTGCCACCGCCGGCCTCGAACAGCGCGCAGACTGTGTCCAGCGCCGATGCATATGCATGTACACAATAAGAAGGAAAGTCCGCAAGGCGTGTTACGGCTCACTCGCAGCCGGGCCGCGTCCGGAAACGCGGCCCGAAGCCACGCGGACGCGTCCGCTGACCGTCGCGCCGATAAGACCCACGCAAGTGGCCGCACTGCCAATAGCCGCCGCGCGGTCGCCACTATTCGCAGGCAGGGCTTTCATCGCGTCGCCGCGCGATTACACACAGATTAAAGGCAGGTCACCTCTTCATCATCGTGCCCGTGGGAGTGACTGCGAAGAACGGGGCGCGGCTGTGTTCGCACATCGGGGAGGAATTTGAAATAAGCTTTGCCGATTCCGGAAGCTGCTATGGCCTATTTTTGAGACAAACCCTCACAACACTTCCTCGCGCCCGGAGCGGGGCGCGTCATTGCGTTACGCGTTACACACGTAGGCTCGAACACGTATAGCGTACATACGCATGCATGTTCCCCGCCCAGTACACGCTTGTGGTTCTCTTCATTAGCACACGCAGAGGGGTGGTGGGGCGCTCCACGAGGGTGTGTGGACGCGCCAAAACTTGCGCGCCGAGCTCCTCAACTTGGTGGAGAGAGGGAGAGAGGGGTAGAGAGGGGAGAGAGAGAGAGAGAGAGAGAGAGGGAGAGAGGGAGGGAACCCGCGGACGCCCGACTCGGCGGCGGCGGCGACTCCGTGCGGCCCGTGTTTGAAACAGCGCAACTCGTATGCCGAGCCGTGAGATACCGGGCAGGCTGCGGCCGGACGACGCGGGATGTACGTCTTCGTCGTCGGGGGCGGGCCGCGTGTTGTACCAGCAGGGTGAAGGGCAAAACCCTTCGCATTGTAGTTGTTGTTGTTGCTGCAAAAGCTACAAGGCCCCGCTGAATGAGAAACGAGGGTGTTCCCGCTGCTACCATTTCTCTCCTGTAGAGCCGCAGTTACGGCCCCCAAACTGCTTCACCCCACGCCATACCACACAGCCCTTTCTCATTTCGAGTGCACACGACACTCCGGAGAAGGGCTACATCTCCTACGCACTGGACTGCTGCTGTCCCGTCGCTCTGCGATCGCTGCCTCATTGTAAGTGGACCATGGAGAAATGTTAGAACTTAAGCTAGTTAGGATTTGACTTTGTAAAGTGTTCTCGCTGTGTTGTGCATTTGAGTTCAATATATTATGCTACGCAATTGAGCTACCTTTTAAACTCATGTGTTGTGTAAACCTCATTCTACTACCACTAGTTCGAACCCTACCTCACTTGTAGTTGTACGATTCAATATTAACACCGCTACCAGAGGCCCATGCTACCGTGAACTGAGATGGCTATAGTGATTCCCCCATTCGGCGTCCAGGTCCGAACCCACCACTGAACCGCCGGTTTCATTGACCGAGCTGTGTGTCGGGGTAGGAGGTCGGAACGGGCTGAATGAGTCCCTTAAATGGAAGGAGTCGCTGGCTGATCAGGGCATGTTGACATGATCCACTATACGCCATTCACTAAGTGGTGAGTTGCCGATGTTCAGGGGCATTCCCCAGTAACACACAAACAACTCCCCTACATACTGGTGGCAAGCGGTGTTCAAAGTGGAGGTAGAATGAGTAGCACGGCATCCATTCAGTTATGGACTAACGTTTTCAGTCAGGCAAAAGCTAAAACATTGCCAACACAAAGAGACACTATGTTATGACCGATTTCCGTATGCCCTGCGATTTCTGTATGAGTAGTGCTTGTTTCAAAGAGGATGTGTCATAGTATACCAAGTGTTCAATAGGATGTGTTCAGTGTTCCCATAGCAAACATAGTGTTCCGTTTGGTTCTTGGTAAATTTTCTCAAATTCTCTTTTTCGTAAATTTTTCAAAATGGTTAATGAAAGTACCGGTTCCGGGCCTACCCGCACGGACCCACCATCACTCAGTGCAGCCGCACTTCTCCCAGTTTTCAACGGAGAAAATGGTATTTCAGTAGAACATTTCTGTCGCAAAGTAAACGCAGCCGCTCAATTAGCCCGTTGGTCAGATGCGGACACAGCCACGCTTGCCCGTATGAAATTAGAGGGAGACGCCCAACTGGTTCTCGATGCAAATGTTACATTAGATACGGCAGGGTGGAAAACACTAGAAATTGAATTAAAATCACGTTTTTCAGTCACTCATAGTCTTTTGGAAGTACGAGATTTGCTCCGTGCGTGTGTTCAGAAACCAGGAGAAAAAGTACAGGATTACGCGACACGCATTCGTCTCGTGGGTGCCAAATTGTTCCATGCTTCTAAATCTAATAATGCAGAGGAAAATCAAATTAGGCAGCAAATTAATGATGAGGAGATCTTGTCCCAATTTATAAGAGGTCTCAACGACGAGTTACGTCGTTTTGTGGCTCATGGACAGCCAAATTCGTTGCAAGAAGCAGTCAAAGACGCAACCAGAGAAGAGAGTTTCATCGCAAGTTTTCCCACTCCGACTAGAGCAGTGTCAGCTTATGTCGCACAGCTTGACCCGGAAGCACAGCCTTTTGTGTCTCATTCACAGTCCCGATCGCCTTTCCCTTCACGACCTCGTTCGCCAAGCCCTCAGCTCCCTTATCGCTCGGATGAGCGTGTGTCCAGCAGGCCTTACAGCCCGCCTAACCCTTATCATGAGTCGGTAAACTGCAGCTGGTCTCGTGGATTCCGCCGCGACGAGACCCGTCCGTACTAAAGGGAGAAATTTCTAAAAATGAGAAGATTTTAACAACCGTCTCTAATAGCCGTAACGTTAGGATTTTTGAAATTTTGGGAAATTTCAAAATAGGCGGTAAAGGATTACGATTGCTTTTGGATACTGGTTCAGGGAAATCGGTGCTGCGTCAGAAGGCATTGCCGATGCACTGCAAACAACTTCAGTTGTTCGGCAGTTTTGTCCCCGAAGTCAAAGTGTTGGGAAGAAGTTCATTAGTCTTGGAGTACAATGGATTTAAATTTTGGCATGATTTTTTGGTTTGCCCCGATGAGATAAATCTGGGATCGTTTGATGGAATAATAGGATGTGACTTTACAAGAAAATATGGGATGATGACTGACTGCAATGATTTACGATTGAATTTTAAAGGGGATTCCATTCCGCTTAAAGTATTGGAAACACATGACACTGATTTTTGTATGTTCTTAACGTTATTTCGGGTACCTGCATCACTTGGGGTATCTCGCGTAAGTCAAGCTCTGTCCGTGAACCAATTAGTGGGAAGTAAGGGGACGCCTTTGCAGGTCTCGCTAGGGAATAAACAGGAAAGCACAACAGAAGGTGCTATTTTAGGCTTGGTAAACCGTGAGATGACTTCTACCGAACCGTTGGCCAATACTATTTCACGTAAGGTCGTTCGAGTAGGGTCATTCACCTCAGAAGTGAATCGCAATGAAGCCGTCCCTGTGAGGATGCACGTTGAAACAAATGAAACGCAAACTGGAATCCATGATAAAATATACTCGCGAGTTGCTAATATTGATTATATCCCCCATTGTGTACCCCTGGTAGTGTGTGTAAATAACACGTTGAAAACCCAGGAAGTTGATTATATCCCCCATTGTGTACCCCTGGTAGTGTGTGTAAATAACACGTTGAAAACCCAGGAAGTAGGTTGTGTAAACCCTAAAGTTTGTAAGCCCCATATGCAGACAGTGCTGGTGCGCACGGTCCAAGTCGACAAGCAATCGCCTTCTGTTGCGAAGGGATGGGTTCGAGTATTTTGCTTTCTGTTGGAAAGTGGAGTTGAAAAAATCGCCTTCTGTTACGAAGGGAAATGTCAATAATTTCAGACACTCAGGTCGGGTTCGAGTAACTTTCTTTCTGTGGAAAAGTGAAGTTGAACATCCAGATAGGCTGGGACTAGTAGACAGGTTCTACCGTAACATTCCTACGACAGGCATTGGTTAGGCCGAGACTACCACAGAAGCAAAGAAAATTAGGTTAAGTTTATTTTATATTAATTACACCCCAGAAGTAAGGAAAATTAGGCTAAGTTTATTTTATATTATTTACACCCATCTTGGTTAAGATTTCTTTTTGTCTCTCTTTTTCTTTAAGATTTTTGTTCTTAAAATGACTATATGAGGAATGTGCGTGAATCACCTGTGGGAAGACGCATCGACTGAGCAGATTAAATCTTGCTACTACAAATGATAATTGCACTGTGTAAATTTTGTAGTTTAAAGTTACTATGGAACACTTATATGAGAACTATATCCAGGTCGCATTTCTGTAAGGGTTTCGGTCATTACGTTTAAGAAATTGTTTATTTTAAGGCTACCTCCATGGTTTCACTCTAATTAATTCAATCTTAGTGCAGTGGAAATGTATCAGCGCGTGATTTACACGTATTCCTGGACAGAAGCAAGGCTGACATGGCTATGCTCGGACAGAGCCAAAAGCATCTCGCTATGCAACAGGATGACGCCGCCGCTGTCAACCCTGCGCAGAAAAGTTCATTTTTCCTGTCAAGCAGATGTTTTCCTGAACGAGTTCAACCACATCTTCCCGCTAGAGAACGAGACCCCCGAGCGGAAGGCGCCGCAACAAGGTCCGGGTCCGCTCTCCTTGTTGACCAACAGGCACTACACTTGCTGCTGCCATCATGGAAGCCGCCGCGGAGCCCCACAACGCCATCACAACGATGCAGCGCGTCGTCGGCCAACCCCGGCCAACCCCCATAGACCGCCAAACCAACCGGCACATCACATCGTCGCCATGCCGCCCCCGCCATGGGTGACAGTCCAGAGGCACCACGTCGTGAACGGACTACAACCTGCAGGACCCACTGGTCCAGCCGGAACGTCGGATCCGCCATCACACCAAGGAGGCCGTCTCAGACCACTCACCAAGGCAACCATCAGCCAAATCAAGAGACCACCTTCCAAGCTTGTTCAATACTGCATACTGTCATTCGTATTTTCCATGCATTTTGTAACTTCTGTATGTGTAATTTTCAACAGTTTTCGTATTTCTGACTGATGTTTTATAAATTGAATTTACTACCATAAGCTAGACGTAAGACAAATAGGAAAATTAGAATTTGCACCCCACACTCCAGAAAAATAAAATTGTTCTTCGGAAAATTTTATTTTGAAAAAGAGGATGGGAGTGATGTAGAGCCGCAGTTACGGCCTACATAGTTAAGTTGTGTAAACGGTCCAAACTGCATGAGGTCACCGATAGCGAGTCACGAGCCAGTCATACCACACAGCCCTCACGCGGCTCTGGCCAGTCCAAGGGTCATAGGGAAGACCTCCAGCCGAGTGCACACGACACTCCGGAGAAGGGCTACATAAGCGCTTGCAGCCCAGGCCTGAGGGACAGATGCGGAGACGCAGACACAGACGCACAGTCGCAGACTCAGAGACTCACTCACTACGCTCCGGACTCTCCTACGCACTGGACTGCTGCTGTCCCGTCGCTCTGCGATCGCTGCCTCATTGTAAGTGGACCATGGAGAAATGTTAGAACTTAAGCTAGTTAGGATTTGACTTTGTAAAGTGTTCTCGCTGTGTTGTGCATTTGAGTCTCCTCATCCAGCGCGGACCATACTGCCCCATTTGACGGCCGAAATACGCCAACAACAACAACAAAACATTTGGCGCGAAGGCCTCTGCACTGGCCGCTTCATTATTCAAGAAGGCCCTGAGTGATGAAAAAAAAAAAGAAAAAAAAAAAACAACAACACAATAACCGCGAAATGCAAGACAAAACTGGCCAAATATATTCAGACAGCATGAGAGCCAAAACGGGCTAAATTATATTTAGAGCAAGACGGGATGAGAAAGATGTCTTTGCGATCAGCGACGCCCGGGTACAGACAGGGGCTAACCACCCTCCCGATGGCCATTACAATCGTCCTCGTTTCTCTCTTTCTCTCTCGCTCTCACCCTTCCACCCCGATGTGCGGTGTGTATGATGGAGCCATTTTTTTATTTTTATGTCTCGCTGGAACACATCCCGGAAGGCAGTCTGTCGGTGGGTGGGTTATAATATTGGCTTGAGCGCACCCGCCTCCGCCCCTAGAATTTTTTTTTATTAATATTTTTATCTTTTCACGACATGTTCGGCAGCATCACGCCTAACCCCTCCCCTTTCACCCCCTCGTCTTTGGAGCAGCCAGAGGGGCGTATCTCCGACAACGCGCGAGAGGGAGAACGATATATTTCATGCACAGCAGACCGCAAACCCTTGAGCCAGCCATAGCTTTCAAAACGAAATTAAAATTGTACAAAATTCCATCAATTTTGCGAAGAAGAAAAAGATTATTCGAGGGACCTACTTTTTTTTTTTTTTTTAATGGAGAAGAAGTTTTTTTTTTAAAACACTAAGAGCTGATTCGTTCATTTCGCACAGAAATGCCTCTCTCATCACGCCTGGTACACAACAGTGAATCGGCAGGTGCCCTTGTGTCGCCGTGACTGTCACACTGTGACCTCCCTGCGTGTTCAGCGCGTTGGCGGACACGTGTTCCAGCAGTGGGAGGGGGCAGCAGGGCAGAAGGGGAGGGGAGGGGGAGGGAAACGAGGTGCCACACGGCCAGGGGCCTAGCGACATCCATCATGGGGACCGGGTTGATTACGATGGGGATCCAAAATGGCCGCGGCCGGTCGCGCAGCCCTCTTGTGGGGTCTCTGCGGTTTTCAGCCTCGGCGGCGCCTACTAGATGATACAGATAACGTTCCGACGGGAGAGAGAGAGAGAGAGAGAGAGAGAGAGAGAGAGAGAGAGAGAGAGAGAGAGAGAGAGAGAGAGGAGAGCGGAGAGAGCGAGAGAGAGAGAGAGAGAGAGAGAGAGAGAGAGAGAGAGAGGGAGGGAGAGGGAGGGAGAGAGCGGAAACCGCGGCGCACGTGAGCTTGTTTGGAAACAGAAGTGGCGTCTCACTCCCACCCGATGGACGCGTGTCTGTGGAGTGACAAGGACGGATCGCGGCCGAAGGGGTGTGGGAGTCGTCGCAGGCCGCGAGGGGGTGGAAAAAAAATTACATCGAATGAAAAAAAAAAAAAAAGAGAATGGCATTAAAAGGATGTGTGGGGGAGTGTCTCCCGCTACCACCGCAGTCCGAAGTACTGTCACCTCGGGGGCGCCCGGGCCCTAAGAGTAATGGCGGATTTATAATGAAGGAGTGATATGTATCGTGATGACTCGATCACCCCTGGGACAGAGTGAGAGGGAAGGGGCAGGGGCAGGGGAGCGAGAGAGAGAGAGAGAGAGAGAGAGAGAGAGAGAGAGAGAGAGAGAGAGAGAGAGAGAGAGAGAGAGAGAGAGAGAGAGAGAGAGAGAGAGAAGGGGGTGGAGAGGTGATTCATGGCGCTGGATAGGACCCGGGTATCGTGGCGTGGCGGGCAATACAATGGCACCTGCGAATGGTACAGCGTGCATCCCTGACGGTAGGGGGTCGTGAGCGAGAGAGAGCGAGAGAGTCAGAGATAAACACACACACACACACACATCGCGAGAGGGCGCAAGAAAAAAGTTACGTCCGCGGTGCGTTTCGGAAAAAAGATGGCCCAAAGTACGATAAGCACAACAAAAGAGTGCAGCAAGGGACACTGCCTCGCACGCTGCGATGGGACCGCGATCAGAGATAGATTATAGCGAAGAGGCACCACGGCATGATCGTGGAATTTCTCATACAGTTCGGCAGCGGAGTGACACGAAGTAGTGCTGCTGCTCCTGCTGCTCCTGCTGCTGCTGCTGCTGCTGTAGGGCGCAGAGGGGGCAGCCATGCGGGAGTCGCTGGAAGGCAGCCAGACTGCACGGCTACGCGTCCAAAAGCGGCCGCCGCCAGCTCCTGGATAAAGGCACTGCGGACAGGCGCAGCCGGCGCGCACCCTGCCAGCGCGAAACCATGGCGGTCACCATGAGAGCATGGCCGCACCGCTGGGGAGTCGCTACTCTGCTGTTGCCGCGCTCTCAGGAAAAGGCGGAAATGCTTTCAAGCAAGGCAGTGTCTGGCGCGCCTCCTTCGCTCTCTAGCGCGAAAGCTGGGCACGGATTTGCCGCAGTGTAGCACACGCATGCCACACCTATTCGGGGTCCAACTCTAATTACATTTCTCTTCACCGGAAATGACCGACCGGCAGACACTAGCACTACTACCACGACTCGAAAAATTGGAACGCGCGCCATAAATTGTAACGTTGGTGACCCTGCATCAGCAGATGTTGAGTATGTTGGCAGAGGGTTTCGACGCTGTCACCACTCGCGCACCAAAAATTAATTTCGTCTTGTATTAGTGTGAATAGACACGGCAGGGGGCGTGGCGTTGGGCTGCGATAGGTGGGGGAGGGGACCAACGTCACAACTCGTGTAGTACGTCATCAGTCGGAAGAATGTAGGGTAATGAGCTTCCTATTGGCCTCCCCCGTCCGGAGCGAGCGACAGAGAGAGAGAGAGAGAGAGAGAGAGAGAGAGAGAGAGAGAGAGAGAGAGAGAGAGAGACCAGAGCCGAACGCGGTGTAATTTATTTCGACCGGGAGCTACCCCCGCCTGACCGCTCAAAAGGGGGAGAGGGTGGGGGGCGTTCCTCATAGAATCCGAAGGGGTCGATGCACCAGGCAGGGGCGTGAACTGCCCGCGCCCGCCTAGCTCTGGTTTAGAATGGCGGGGTGATTGGAAATGAGCAAGTGAGAGAGAGAGAGGGTGAGATAGAGGGGTGCAGACGGACTTAGCACTCGGGAATTTTTCATACCGTCGGTGGTGGCGATGATGATCCGAGCGTGTGCCATCGTAAGCGGCAGGGAGTCATTCGCCATACGTCACACACACACACACACACACACACTGCACACTGCACACACACAGACGCGCAGAGCATTGTGATGCGTGGTCTAGGGATCAGTGAGTATGGCCGTGGTAGCAGTGGTGGTGGTGGTGGTGGCGATGGCCACTCGGTGGCATTCAACAGCAGCAGCAGCAGCAGCAGCAGCACTGCCCTATGTGAGACACCGGTGATGAGTTCATTACCCCCCGCTGACGACATTTCTGGCATTCCGCAGGTGTCAGGTCGGCAGGGGGTCCCCGCGTGGCGTTTTCGCAAGCAGCTTCAGTGCCGCGCCCGTCCATCTCCGCCGATTAATCCCAACCTTATTGTCTCTCTCTCTCTCTCTCTCTCTCTCTCGCCTACAATAAAACCGCGCAACGGCGAAACGCCCTTCGCGGCGTATTGTTGTCCACAATACGTTTCTTTCTCACTCCTACCCCCGCCTGGCATGGCGACGCGCAACTCCCCGCCCTCAGAGTCTCTCTCTCTCTCTCTCTCTCTCTCTCTCTCTCTCTCTCTCTCTCTCTCTCTCTCTCTCTCTCTCTCTCTCTCTCTCTCTCTCTCTCTCTCTCTGCCCGCAAAAGGGAAATGAACAATGAGAATACACATCGTATACGTGGTGATGGTCATTGTGAGCGAGCGAGTGAGAGAGAGCGAGCGAGCAAAGAGCGCCAAAAGGTGACTATGGCGTGCACCGAGTGTCCGAGCGAGATAGCGGCGGCTGTGGGTTTGGTAGCTGGGCGCACACACACTCACACACACACACACACACACACACACACACACAAACACACACACAACACACACTCACACAGAAGGGCCGCGAGCGCACCAAACCAGATAAATCTCGCCGCCGGCCATACTTTAATCCTCAGTTCCGCCATGTTGAATGGGCGCTGCCGGTGGTGTGTGTCCCGGGCCCGAGGTGTTTCGGGGGGGGGGGGGGGGCTCTGTTGGTGCCAAAAGGGGCGTAACGGACATAGGGGCACACGCAGTGCGGGGCGGTGTGCTATCGCATGGCGCTAGACAGAGGGAAAGGTGGTCGCTTTCCGTTTTGGAAAACATTTCCGAAACGTTTCTCACACGGGAACCGCAGCTTTACTGTTTGTTTTTGACTCACCGGTATGTTTGGGTTTTCAAACGTTTCGCGGGCCGCTGTTGTTGTTGTTGTTGTTATGAAAAAGCGCGCATGATGAGAAGGAGGCTGGTTCGCTCAACTGGAGTCGGAGCATCATAACTAACTCTGGAGCTGCAGCGGTAGTGGTGGTAGTTCCAAGCCCGCCGCCCACCGCCGGGGGCCGGACCGGGGGCGGCAGCGGCGCGGGGGCGGCAGCCCGGGGGCGGCAGCCCGGGGGCGGCAGCCCGGGGGCGGCAGCCCGGGGGCCGGTGTACACCGGGGGTGGCGGAGAGGGGGGCGCCAGTGAGTTAGAGCAACGTGTTCGTCACCCTGGGGCTTAAAGCAAAGGGGGAGGGGGGGGTCGCCCCCCCCCCCTCCCTCGCTGGCCTCGCGCGCTAGACCGCAGCCACCCCGCGCGCCCCACCCTGCAGCAGCAGCAGCAGCGGCAGGAGCAGCAGCGGCAGCAGCCTCGTGCGATTTATATTGGGCGGCCGCCGGCAGCCACCCCCTCCCCTTGTCTAACCTCACTGTACACCGCAGTAGAAGCGCCGCGCGCCGCGCTCAATGGCGGCGCCCGCCAGCGGAGCTCCGCTAGTTAATGCAGTCGACACAACACAACTCTGTCATCCCGTCCTCATTTTGCAAAGAGAACTGACCCCCTCGTGACCTGCCGCAGACACTGCAGGACTCTGTCCCGGCGGGTCGCAACAACGTCGCGCGTTCTTTGCTGCTGCCGGCTGCTGCCCTTCCAGTTCAACTGACCATCCTGCAGCGCCGCCGAATGTCAGACACTGCCATTTGGGCTCCCGAAAGGTTGTGACAAAAGGCTCTCTGGCAGCGAATCTAGTTCATCACGGCGGTAGCCTGTCCCGGCGTCGTATCCTTGCAGACGATACTCGCAGGTGTCGGCGCGCCGCTCTGCTAAAATGCCCTTATACGGAACCGAACCGCGCGTCCAGCCGCAGTGAAAAAGCCGCTGGGGAGAGGGGGGCAAAAAGAAAGAGAAAACAGCGGGGAGAGGGGAAGGGGGTGTACGATGAGGAACGTGCCGACTTCCAATGGAACGCCCGATCGGCTTGTCCCTGTTTTGGTCACATGGTCACACACGCACCAAGAGCCAATTACACACTGAGAGGCGGTGGGACGGTTTCTACCAGGCAGCCGGCGGCGGACTCTCAAGTCGCTGAGAAGACAAGGGGAGGGGGGGGGGGGCAGGGAGAGTATGGCAGGCAGACTGCCGCTGCAGTGAAGGCGAATTTGAATGGTCAGGCTGATCTGCCGTAAAATCCGAGTACTTCGGAAAAGCCCAAATCGGAAGTAAGAATTCGTAACGAAGAAGAATCTCGGTGAAAATATGAGAAAACGTGTTTATTTTTGATAAGCAGTGAGGTTCTGAATACTCTATCTCTCATACTTCCCCTCCATTCTTCTTCTTCGTTACGGCTTCTCACTTCCGTTTTGAGCTTGCACTCGGATTACTCTATTGGGGGCTGACCGGCCACGTCGATATCGACTTCATTTCAGATAGATATCGTGGTGAAGCCGTTCGGTACGCCGTTTGTCCAGTTGGAATCTATACCTCGTTGCAGGCAACCTTGTGCGCCCCACTGACCGTGCTCCGTGCTATTGATTCACCCCGTTTACCTCCTCGTACCTCCCGAGGCCTGCGGCCCCCCCAGGGGATCAGTGGGCTTCGGTCTGCATTCACCTCGCTTTCCACGCTGGCTTTCCGCCCACCCCCTCACCCCTTCTCCTCCTTTCAACCGGAAGCAATCAAAACTTCAGCAGCCAACGAGGCAGGGCTTCGTGATAACCTCCGTGTGTTCCTCGTCAAACCGACAGGGGGGTGGGGGTAAAAATGGAGATCGGATGGTGTTGCAGGCGCCCCCAACACTTTCGCCCCCGCTCGGCTGGGGGCGTGCGCCGCTCGGTTCAGCTGGGTCCGCCAACCCCCTCCCCCCTGCGCCGCCAGCCCCGACTTCTTTTGTGTACTTTGTCCATCTATCAGGCTGGTCACGTCGCAGACATTCTTCTTCCTAAAATCCAATAAGACACCGGGAGCTTCGGAGGAGCGATGCGCCGTAGAGGCGGCCGGCGGCAGCGGGGTCGGAGATGCGGCGTTGTGGGCCGAGCTCGTGGAGGTATCGCGTACGAGAGAGAGAGAGAGAGAGAGAGAGAGAGAGAGAGAGAGAGAGAGCAGGACCTCCCCCATTTCTGCCCTTCTTCCTCCATGTCCTCTCCTACGTGTGTGTGTGTGTGTGTGTGTGTGTGTGTGTGTGTGTGTGTGTGTGTGTGTCCTCCCGAGAAGATGGAACACGTCGGGAATGGCTTCAAACGGAGAGCGAAAAGAAATAGTACTGGAAGACGTCCACCCTTACGCACGCGTGCGTGCGTGCGTGCGTGCGTGCGTGTGGCGTCTTGAAGGAGGACGAAGTGCCGGAGCGGGGACCGAACTCTGTTTCTCTCACGGTGGAGGAGAGGAAATAGGTAAATACACTATTATACGTTGCAGAGTAGTACATGAAGCTTTTACCGCAACATGCTCGCGGAAGCAGCAGAAGCGCGCGCGGGCGGGAAAACTAATTCAAACTGCGTGGCGCCGTACGTCAAACCTCTCACGGCTGTCGATTGTTTTATTGTTTTGAAAAGAGGCAGGCGTGCCATCTACGAAGTGCGCCTCGTAGAAAACAATACAACTAATTCTAGAAAAGGAAGAGAATAAAAGAAAAAGAAAAAAAGAGGCAGTTAACGTTCCAGTGAAATCTCTGCGTCTGAGGCGGCTGTACTGCGGCACAGGAAACGATGAGGCATTCCCGCACCAGCTGCGAATAGTGGTGGAGGTGGTCATCGTTCTGTGAATAACGTACGTCCCATACCACCATCACCTCATCATCGCAATGGATTGCAAATCCCCCGACGGCAGGGAGAGAGTGAGAGCGAGCGGGAGTGAGAGATAGAGAGAAACAGAGAGAGAGAGAGAGAGAGAGAGAGAGAGAGAGAGAGAGAGAGAGAGAGAGAGAGAGAGAGAGAGAGAGAGAGAGAGAGAGAGAGAGAGAGAGAGAGAGAGAGAGAGGGGGATTTAAGATCCGCCAATAACATTAATAAGTCGTTGCCGGCACGTGCAAACCCCCACCCCTCCGCCGGGGGCTACCGTGTGTGTGTGTGTGTGTGTGTGTGTGTGTGTGTGTGTTAGTGCGTGGGCAGGGGGGTGGACTTAGCGGAAACATATGGATCTTCATTTGGTTCCGGTCAGTTTAGAGGGAGGCTGGCGGCCGTGCGCCCGCCGCGCTCTCCCTGCGCACTCTCCGATTCCTGTTGGTCAGCTGGCGAGGGAGGAGGGAGTGGGGGGGGGGAGTGAGGAGAGGAGGGGAGGGGAGGGAAGGGGGTTGCTCCGACAAAGGATGCGAGGGACCGCGCTGGTTGGCTTCCGCGGTCGGGAAGGGGGGAAGAAAGGGTAGGCCCGTTCCATATGGATGAGGAATGACCACCTTAATTGGAATACGCCAAGGTGCACAGTCACACACACACACACACACACACGCCCGCGTGCGCGCGCGGGCCGTTTTCTAAGTAGTGGTTCGAATTTCCCGCCCACAGCTGCCCGGACAAACCCTTTTGTAATACAGTATTATAACTTTGTCGCAAGTTTTCCAATTAGGGTGCGAAAATTGTACACACACACACACACACACATATATATATGACTAACGCGAGTGTGTGTGTGTGTGCACCCGGAAAAAGACACACGCACACGTGGAGACGGTGATAAAATCTGGTCCCTTTTTCAGAGCGTGCGCCCGCGGTCCGTTCCTCGCACACTACTACCACCTCAGCGCGCGCACAGACACACACACACACACACGTACACAGACAAACTTATTGTAAATGCAGGAAGACGCGCCGTTTATCTGTGCGGAAAATTACTCTTATTTTGCCGCGCCGCGTGTCCAGCTGCTGCTACTGCAGCAGCAGCAGCAGCAGCAGCAGCAGCAGCAGCAGCAGCAGCAGCAGCAGCAGCAGCAGCAGCAGCAGCAGCAGCAGCAGCAGCAGCAGCAGCTCCGCTGCGCCTCCCTGGACCGCTGGCTCTGGGTGCCCGACTGTCCAGCAAAAGCGAGATTTATGGCGCGAGTGTGGCAAGCGTTCCGAAAGCAGCAGCGGCGGCGGCGGTGGCGGCGGTGGCGGCGGTGGCGGCGGCTGTGGCGGCGGCGGCAGCGTCCTCGCGGGGGACACACACTGCCCGCCTGGATGCATCTCGTCCGCTGCTACCCCTTCGCGCCCCGCGGCGCCGTCAGCCCCCCGCCCCCTTCCCCTCACCCAGGCGGGGCCCCAGAGGAATTGGGAACAATTCCAGCCGCCCCGGCAATCAGGGATGAGTCCCCACAAAGCGCCACACAGATAATAGTGTGGCGCAGCAACAACAGCAGCACAGATGAGAGTCCGCACCGCCGCCATTGGCGATCACCGCCGCCAAATATCGGCGCTGGAATCTTATTTACTACTACAAGGCGGTGCCCGTGCGATCCTTTCCGTGTCGCGCCAACCGGAGCACGTCTCTATTTTCGGCGGCAAAAAAAACAGAGCGGACCGGAGCGGCGCCCCCCACAACCTCCCCCTTTCTGCCCACTGCCCACCCTCATCCGTCTCTTCCGGGCAATCGATTTTGTTTACTCGCCCGGCCCACGGCCCCGTCTGGCGAGGACCCCAGCGCCGTCCTCCAGGCGCCATGTTGGAAATTATTAGTATTTGCGTGTCGCTCGCTGCGGAAAAAATAAAACAGGTTTTGTTTTTATTTTTTCCGAAGTCACATGAGACCACCCCCTTGTTGCTTTTCGTCACGACAGTCCCCGTCTTCGACGTCGCATGTCTGTCCTTTCCGGTGGCGGCCGGCCGGGCGTGTTCGCGAAAGGAAGCAGCAGGGCTGCTGCGCGCTGGTGAAGGAGAGAGACGGAGAGGGTCGCTGCGGCTGAGGGAGAGAGACGGAGAGGGTCGCTGCAGCTGCCGGTGCTGCGGTGGTGGCTGCCGGGGTGGCGGCCCGGGTATCGGCGGTGACCAATCGCATGGCGGCGGCAGCGGCGGCAGAAGAGGCAGCGGTAGCTGCTGACTCGGTTCGCTATTGCCGCTGCTGCTGCAGCAGCGGCGGCGGCAACAGGCGACAGCGACGGACTCTGGAGAGCCTTGCATTGTCCGGGCTAATGAGGTGTGTGGCACTGTGCGCTACACGGTACACAGTGCGTCTCAAAAACGGCAGTAAGATCGCGAAAATAGAGGTTTCCAATGAGACCTGGAAACGGAAGTTGAAAAACAAAAACTCTTCCAGGGTGGAGAGCAGGTATGAGAAATATCGATGCACAAGAGGCGCTACAAATATGGGGCATACCCTCCAGTGTCACTCAAAACGCCATTCAAGTTTTTCATATCTGTTCTCGAGAATTTCCGGTCTGGAGGAGCTTTTGTTCTTCAACTTCCGTTTTCAAAGTCTCGTTGGAAACCTCTATTGCGTTGACACCCCGACTTTTTGCGACTGTCTCAATTTTTCATAATATGATTTCGTTATAATTAGAAGAAATGCGAGCACATAGTTGACGCATGACCACGGCCTGGGGCACACAGCAAAGAGGAGAGAAGATGATAAAAAGGGTTTCCCGCTCAGAGTCAGGTAGATGCGGCGATGTGGCAACTGCGCGCGCGACGTAATGGTGAGCTCGTTCCTCAATCGTCTGCCTCGCCCGGTCGCTGCTGGTCGCTGCGCTGCCCCTGCAGCCCGCCGGCTCGCTGGCTCCTTCCCACACTGTCTGACGCTGAGCCGCTCCCGGTGTGTGTTTTTCACGAAAGAATGAATTAGAAATCGAAAGAATAAATTAGAAACTGCTGCCGTCCTCTTCGATTTTATCCGAAATCAAACATTGTCCCAGTTTACGAGACCGGGGCGCCGTCGAATTTGACCTACAGCTTGCCAAAGAGCACTGCACTGACCAAACTTCGGACATCAGACACGTATAACACATTTGCCCCCCCCCCCCCCCCT
Source organism: Odontothrips loti (assembly GCA_038380765.1). Taxonomy (NCBI): domain Eukaryota; kingdom Metazoa; phylum Arthropoda; class Insecta; order Thysanoptera; family Thripidae; genus Odontothrips; species Odontothrips loti. The sequence continues at coordinate 8,652,241 of CM076258.1, read as the reverse complement.
CCCCTTCTGCTCTCACATACACGGCGCAGACACCGCAGTGGAAGCCAAGCAAAGCAAGAGAGGGGAAGACTCACCGCTTCTAAACATGTCGCTTCCTCTCTCTCTATCCCTGCCACTGCATACCCCCCCCCCCTCTCCCTCTCTCTCCGTCTAGTAGCTAATGCAGTATAATATACACGGCGGGCGTTCCGTTGTAGACGGGTTCCCGAAATCCCTCTTTCCTTCTCGCACTCTAGGTGGTGGTGGCACGGGAGTGAGAGGAGCCTTCGGCCTCTCTACGCGCCGCGGTTTAGAGACCGAGCATTGCGCCTCTCTAGTCGTCCTGCCAAGCAGCGCAGCATCGCCACCTCTCACATTTCAGAGCCCCTGCGGCTACACACACACACACACACACACACACACACACGGAGCCTTTGTTGTATTTAGCGGTTCTCGGTCTGATTTAGGAGGGTGGCTGCTGTGCGGGCTGCGGCCCACACAGGGGCGGATGTTGCATTGTGGCCACCACGCCAAGACTCCGGACTACAGGATGCTGCAGTGGCGGCAGCGGCGGCGGCAGCGGCGTCCGTCCGGCGCGCGGTTTTCAATTGGGAAAGGAAGACGGCCGTAGATACACAGCGGTGAAAATGGGGTATATACGGATCGGAAAATAGTGAACCGTCTCCGAAGTCACACGCTGCTGACCCCTGACCGCGCCGGCCAGTGTAAAAGTCGAAGGGCCCACATGATTGGGTGTGCGGCGGAGGCCGAGTGGCGGTGCGGGGGGGGGATGGGGGGGGGGGGGTTACTGGGGGGAGTGGGCGGCGGGTGGACGCGATGTTCTGGCATGAACACACGCTATCTTCCTAAGCCCCGGGGATTAGAGGACCACGGCGTGGCCGACGCCCCCTCACCCCACTTCCCACCCCCACCCCCACCCCCTGAAGCCTTTCGGAGCCGCAGAAGCAGCCGCGCGGTCCTCCTCTTCCACGCGCCACACACATACGCTGAGGAAGGGGCACGGGTAAGTAAACACCTGCAGTGTAAGATAAATTTTGTCGCGCTATGTAAAATGTGTATGGTCCACAAATTAAATTTTTTCAAAAAATTCGCTTTCTGGACAGGTTGATAAAACACAGTTTCGGATAGCAGAAATTTGACAATCATTTTGTCCGAAATATTCGGAGGACAAAAATAAAAATGTTTTTTTTTTTTCACAGTGATTATTTCTGGCAGAGTCGAGAAGCACGAAGCGCGCCACGACGGGGGCCGCGGCGGTGCGATTTTCGCGATAAACCCGCCGCACGGCTCGCGACGCACACGGAATCGCGGCCGCGAATCGGCTCCGCCATACCGCCGCAACACCTGCAATAAGTTACCTGGTTGGCGCTGCAGCGGCGGTGGTGGTGGCTGCCCTGTCAGCGTGCGCGGAGGGGGTGGCGACGCCATCTTGCATTTCCGTGCTGTCCACTGCACTAATTACTATATAATGCTACGCCGCGTTGGTTCTGTCACACACGAAGACCGATACCCGCCTTGGTAGGAATCCTCCCGAATGATGAACAGCTCGTCTCATCCCCCTCCCTCTCCCCACGCTCCGCCCTCTTTCTCTCTCTCTCTCTCTCTTCTCTCTCTCTCTCTCTCTCTCTCTCTCTCTCTCTCTCTCTCTCTCTCTCTCTCTCTCTCTCTCTTCTCTCTCTCTCTCTCTCTCTGCGGTCCTCCATACTGTTACGAGACGGATGCGATTCAGCCGGGCGCGAAATGAAACAAGTGAATAACGGATGGCGTGTCGTCGTCCGCGCGCGCGCGCGTGGCGGGGGCAGGTCAAATTAAGCGGTCCTGATGAATCGCCGCCCTGTGTATCACGCGCGGGGGCAGTTTGTTTAGCGGGCGGGGCATCCATCACACCTCCACTGAACCAACCGCGCGCTCATCGCCCTGAACCCAAGTTTACAATAATAATCGGTCGATGTATAATTGTTTTTTCTCACCGTTGATTAATAACGGCGGGCTTCGGCTCTCGCCGGCGACTTTTCGTGTCGGAGTCGTGCACTTCTCTCTTTTCTTTCGGCAGCGGCGGCATCGGGCGTCGCGATGGCGGGGCGTTTTGGCAAGTAAATTTAAAAAGCGAAGATAAATGTATTCCGCGAGACGCCGCCAGCTGGCAGAGGGGAGGAAAGTCTGTCTGCGCCGCTGCCGCCGCCGCTGCCGCCGCCGCCACCGCCGCCGCCGCCGCCGCCATCACCGCAGCCACCACCGCCCCCTTGTCTCGCAGCAAAAATGATTCCGCCGCATCGGCCGATAAATTCGGCGGAAGTTAGTATCCGCCGGTGCTATGCAGGGGGGTGTTTTGGGCGCGCGGCAGGGTACTTACTGTACCGCCCGATATCGTATTCCGATATCTTCATCACCGCAGCCGACGCCACCGGATATCGACATGGCTTCATAAGAGCAAGGAGTAGTGCTGCTATACGTGACAAAGGGGGACGCGGCACGGGTGGCTGAGCCCGGGGATCCTTCCGGTGGCCCGGGTAGGTACGTACTATCCGCGCACGTCCTACTCTGTCCACGTGATGTTATCAAAAAATTGAAACATCTGAGAAATATATTGTAGTATTCACCCTATCGGATCTCCGTGTTGACTTTGCGTTGTAAAACCTTTCTCGTTCACGAACCTGCAACACACAAAAGAGACCACACATTAAACCCTAATTATTTTTTAACGTTTCGTGAAGTTCTGCGAATATTTTTTTTTTTCGCAAGAACAAGGACAACAACCTACGGGCGTTGAGCGTTTGGCTCTACTTCGCAACCTACACAACAATAAGGAAGTCACCAAAGTCTTCGAGGGAAACCTACGTTTTGTGTTTCAGCTTCTAACGAGACCTTGTTTTGGAGGCTTTATAGAATGTTGTGACCGTACGGCTGACAGTATACACTAGAACCCAAGGAGGTTGAGGAGAGGGAAGGGGAAGGGGGGGTGTGAGGTAGAGGGAGAAGGGAAGGGGGGGGGGGGGGCTCAACAGCACCACCAACACCGCGGCGGCGGCGTGCGCGCGCGCGAGGCGGACTATGAAGCCATCACACTGCGATCATGATCGCGGCTGCAGTGCACAGCGCGGCACAGCGCGGCACAGCGCGGCACAGCGCGGCACAGCGCGGCACAGCGCGGCACAGCGCGGCGGGGGAGTCGCGGGCCCCGGCGGGGCGCCCAGCCTGGCCCGCCAGCCTTCCCTATCGACATCACTCATCACCGCCGGCACGCCACCAACCACCCGCCGCCGACTCGCCGAAGCCGACACGCCGCCGCGAGGCCGAGCGCGGCGCGCGCGCGCGCGCGCATTTTAAAATAAATACTTCTTCTTCCTTCTCTTCTCCGGCTCTCACCGCCCCGTTCATCCCTGCGCGACAATTTATGCCGCGCGCCGTGCGCCTGGCGTTCTGTCAGCATCACCTCGGGCCTACTTCTTCTTCTTCTGCTTCTTTTTGATTTCCCTCAGACTGCGTACGCCGGCCCCAACGCTCAGGTTCTCTCTCTGTCTCCTTCTCTCTCTCTCTCTCTCTCTCTCTCTCTCTCTGACGTGGTGGAACAGCTGACAGTGGCAGTAGCAACAGCAGCGGACCAAAACCACGCCGTCTAAACACTCTAAGGATGAAGTCGCCCGCCCCACTAGCGCCCCCCTTCCCTCCGTATCCCGGTCTCTTCCCAGACCCACACGTCCGCCTCTCAGGTCTCACATCATTCCCCCCCACCCCCCTCTCTCCCTCTCTCCCTCCCTCTCTCTCCCTCTTTCACCACATGGCATCGATGCCGAAGACACTTCGCTACTCGCTCTCTAAGGTGAAACCGATGTGACACTGAATTTTGGAGTCGATTCATCCTAACATCAGACCTACCGATTTCCTTCTCCGAATGAATTTAATTTCTCTCACATTATACTCTTACCCCTTTTTCTAAATCCTGTCACCCTTCTGCGTGTATGCGTGTGTGTGTGTGTGTGTGTGTGTGTGTGTGTGTGTCACGCCCGTCGCGACGCAACGTCAACAACAAACCCCACGGCGTTATGTGTGTATTTGGCAAGCGCGTCTACCCACCATCTTCACGGTCTTCACGGCGTCTCCGCGATCTGAGAAGACACAACGGCCTGATCGCCGACGCCTCATCCCTGGGCTCACATCTGACACAACGGACACAGTAACATCCCCTGACAACGCGTTCGGCTGCGGCTCTCGTAAAAACACCACCGTGGCGCGCGCCGCGAAATTTCTCTCCTCGCGACGAAGACGACGATGTTCTTCGCGACGCGCAGGACGGGAGCAGACTGACGACGGCGACCCCAGCCGTCAGCACCTTGCCGACGTTGTCACATTTCGTTGAGGGGATGGCGGCGGCGGCGGCGGCGGCGCGGACTCACCTGGCCGTCGTACCTGAGGAGGCACTCCCCCTGCGTGGAAATGGCCGCCGCCCCTATCTGACTGTTTTGTGCTCCCTCTTTCTCTCTCTCTCTCTCCCGCGCTGCACCGGCGATAGTCTCGCTCTCTCGCACTGCACGGTGATGAAATAACGAGGTGATCGCCCCCTCACCTGCCGGCCACACGATTCGGCAACGCTGCATGACCTAAATTCGATTTCGCGCCCAGTGCCGTCCTAGTCATAGATTAAATATAGTCCCAGTCCTGTGCTAAAATAGCGCAGAACAGAAGAGACGCCGATGATAACGCTCAGACCTGAAGCGGAGCGGGGATTAGTACGGCACCACGCAGTAACTAATATGGCCCACACGCAACACAGGGCGGCAATCTGGGATGAGCAATATTAGAAGCGGCGGTAGCGGTAGCAGCGGCGGCAGCGGCGGCAGCAGCAGCGGCACCATGTAGCGGCACCTGAGACAAATGCCGTTGGTTGGGAGGCAGTGATAAAGCACGACCAGGCACTCCCTCATACCCCACGGGGCACCCACAGGTCGACACACGCCCCTCGCTCTCCCTCTCACTCGCTCTCCCCTCCCCCCACCCACCCACCCTCTCTCTCTCTCTCTCTATCTCTCTCTCTCTCTCTCTCTCTCTCTCTCTCTCTCTCTCTCTAGTTACGTGGGTCGCCTGCGGGCCCGCACCACCATGGGGTGGTGGTGGTCGTGCCTCGCTGATAAACCCCACTACCAAAAGGGGGCCGTTGGACGGCACATGCTGCTAGGCCCCACGCAATCGCGAGGCTGTAGATTCGCCATGGGCCGTCATGTACCCACGTGCGACCCCTCTTTGCTAAAAAAAAAAGTAAAAAAAGTAAAAAAAAAAACCTCCGTGTTTGAGAAAATTGTCTCCTCCAGGACGGGTGAGGCAAGCGTAGGTTTCTTAAAATTTAAGCACCGGAAGTCGTGCAAAAGCAAACCAAAATATAATTTAAACGAATTTAAACTCGTGGAATTCGCTTTCGGAATTTTGCCGGAAGCCCCTATTATTTTCCGAAACCACCACCATTCTATGTGCCATAAACTTGCGCCCGACGCTGTTTTGTGCTCTTAATTCCATCATTTCCAATGTTTCTTGCGGGAACGAAAAAAATTAAAATAAACAGTGCCCGTCTCATGCGTGCGCTCTGATATGCTGGAATCCGTGCGTCCACAGAGGAAGCCGTGCCTGCATAAAAATGGAGTTTTAAACACGAATAAAGGGGTGATACTCGGTACATACGGCGTGTACAGAACGTCAGGGAGTTATTCTCTGCATGGCGTTAGTTATGCATGACGGCGATTCGGCGCGCACATGTTGTGTGCGGCCTTTTCGCCCCCGATGGCAATATAATTAATGCGTCCTCCCTCCGGCCAAAAACTCAGTCAGTCGAGCGCGTTGTAATATCAACACACACACACACACACACACACACACAAAACGCGCCGGGAGGAGAAATTCCTCTCGGGCAGGTTGGTGTGGTGGTGCATCGCGGCGTAAAGGAGTAAAAAGAGGAAGGCGCCGACGAAGGAAGCAGAGGGAGTGAGACGGTGGTCAGGCAGACCGAGAGAGAGAGAGAGAGAGAGAGTGAGAGAGAGGATGAGGGCGAGGCGAGGCCGCATTGCTCACATTCACGGGAGACAGGCGGCCGTCAGACGCGCTCGGCTTTCACGTCAATTATTTTTCGTGGCGGCGGCTTAATTAATTTGTCCGGACGACACACAAACGTCACCGACGCCGTCCGCGGTGTGCCGACCGCCGCTGCCGCCGCCGCCGGCCGGCAGCCCTTCCCGGAACAACAGCATGTCATCAGGCAGTCTCGGAATGATTTTAAAGCTGAGCGGGTTAGGTTCGCTGTGCGGGAGTCCGGGAGTCTCGCGGGGGCCGGCGCACTCGTTCAAACAGCAGTGTCTCTGAGTGAGGCCGGTCGGCCATGCCCCCTCCCCCCTCCCCCCTTCCCCCTCTCCCACTCCCGGCCCGACTCGGCTCGGCCGCTGCCATCCATCGACCGGATTGCCGAAGCTGCCGGCGGTTGGGCGCCGCGCCGCCGCTTCGGCTCCACACGAATGAGCGGTCCGTGGCCCGAGCTCGGGGCGCCCGGCCCGGCTCGGCCCGCGTCCCGCCGCTCGGCACAGCCCCGGCTCGGCTTGGCTCGGCTCGTCACGGCCCGGCCCCCTCAGACCGCGCCGCCGCGCCACCCAGTCCCTGCGTCGAGCGCGGGTAGACCCCGTTCCGCCATCTTGGTGGCGCGCAGGCTCCGCAGGCTGGCCACACCAACACGTACTGCGGGCCGCCGTCATAACCCTCTCGCGTGCTGATGTCTTTTGCTGCCATTTTCTCACCGGCTGAGGCCCCCGGGCGCTTCCTGTCGCAGTTGGACGAGTCAGGTGCATCCGCGTTGGATTGTGTGGGATCCGAGGAGGCGGCAGTGAGGTTTGTTTTTGTTGTGGCCCGGCGGTGCGACCTAGACGACGCCATGTTGGGGTTAGGTTCGCCTCCGCGCCCGCAGCTCAACGATTTGTTTTCTTTTAGATTTCAAGCTCACATGTTACCGGCACGGACACCGAGGACAAAGTAGACCCGGATGACAGTTACAGTGTCTTGTTTTATTTTTTAACGTGTGCTTTCGAAAATGTATTGTAATGGGCGACTCCAAAAACAAAAGACAGTGGTGATCGATAAATTCAGGTTGGCAATACGTAAAAACAAACCGCCTCTGTAAATTGACTTTTCCAATTTGGTGATTCGTATAAACCATTAGATATTAGAAAAATTCTAAAATAACGTGAAATAGGATGCTGTGGGGCAATCGGATAAATTTAAATATTTTTAACGGACCGTTGTTATTTGAAGACTTTGCTATTTTGTGTGACGTACTTGCAATAAAACCATTCACCGCGTATTTTGTGCGGGTCTTCGTCTTAATTGGAATTAATTTCTAGATTCTTTTTGTTTCTACAGCAAAATGGGGCTAACACGGTCTGATGAAAAACAACGTCTGCGAACGCAGTCGAACAGAGCAGTTCTGATGTTGCATTTTTGACTCATCCTTCGCTTGCAGCTGAGTTGGGAAGGGGGGGGGGGGGGCACCAGCCCATAATCAGGGCACTAATTGGAAAACTAACATCATTACCTGGTAATGCTGCTAATTCCTAAGTGATGGCGCCACTAAAATCACATTTGCAGCGTGGGGCGCATCGCGTCAATAACTCACACTAATGGCGTCCTCGCTCACGGCGCGGGGCAAAAACGCATAATATCGATACACGGTCGGTATTCGAACCTGTACCGCGCGCAACTGGTGCCGGGACGCCGCAGAGTTACGTGGGGGCTAACTGGGCCGCGGGAACTGGACAAGAACAAAAACGAGGGTCGTTTGGTCTGTGCCGCGAAGCGCGAACGCGGATGGCGTGCGCGAAAATGCGCCGCGAAAAATGACAAAAAAAAAAAAAAAATCACCAAAGAAATCTGAAACGCGCGCGCGCGCGGCGGTGCACTTTGTGGAGCGGACGACGCGCAGACCGAAAACAAGAGTGGTGTCTCTGTCGCGCCGCACTTGTCAGATAATCAGTGCGAGAGAGATAGCAGCATGAGGCGTGCATTCCGCGACAAAAGCGGCAGCACGGCCCTTTTACGGCGCAGCGCTGTAATTAAGTGCGAAGTAATTGAAGCGCGCTGGAAATGAAATGACGAAGATCTGAAAAATAACAGAGACCCTCTAACATGTATCGCATCTTTGAGAGGGCATTTTTATTTCTTTGAGGTGGGTCGTGATAAACTATTAGAGCTAGGTAAATTGGCCACCCGAATTGCAATTTTCCTTTCCTAGCCAAGAGGCTGGGGTGCCCCCTCTTATGCTGTTTTTTTGAGGGGGCGGGGGGGTAGCCGGGGGGGGGGGGGGGGGGGGAGGGAGGGGTGATTTGCAGCTGGGACTAAGCCCCACCGGGATAAACATTCGCGAATTCACGCTCCGAGGGGCGGTAGTGGGGGAGGCGTGAAGGGCATGGTCGCTTTCCTGCGGATAAATCGGCGGGCGCTGCATGAGCGCGCGCGCACACACAGGGCTCTGATGGCCGCGAGAAAAAGCCTTTATTCTCCCATCTGCGTAATCCGTTCCGCCCGAGTAAAATAACAGTTGAGCAACCGAGCTCTCCCGTGGCGCGGGTGCTGTGTACAGGAACGGGGGCGGGACGCAAGCGCCGCATTAACTCACAGTAAAAATGAGGGATTTGAGTCGCAGACGATGCATCATTACTGCTCCAATTCGACCATACAAAAAAATATAAAAAAATTCCTACTTGAATTTTTTTTGGGGGAAAAATTGTTTGTCGGTATGCTGCGATAGTGCAAATTGGCTGCACGTCCAATTATAGGACGGACATCCGCCGCGGAGAGCTTCGTCGTTATCGGAAAGGCCAAGCCGCCGACTGAGGAAAAGAGGAAGCGAAAAGAAAAAAAAGGAAAAAAAAAGGCAGACGGACAGGAGGTAAATGTCCGAAAAATGCTGCTGCGGTACGGCGCGTGGACAGAGCGCATGCGCGAGGACACTGCGAGGACCAGCGGAATGTTGCCGAGTGCAAATCCCCCCTAAACACCAAACACTGAATATGCAGCAAGGGCTTTATTATACACGCGAAAGCGCGGGGAAGGAGGAGAGAGAAGGAGGAAGAAGGAGGGAAAATGGCGCCGTATAAATTCACACTCGCGTGCGTCTTTTTATTTCACGTGTGATTTAAAGGTGCTGCGGACGGGAACGCGGGGGTGGTGGGGGTGGCGGTGGGGGAGGGGGTGGCCGCTGGGGGTGGCGCTGGGGGTGGTGGGGGCGGCGCATATCTCACCTTGCGCGCACTTGACAATGCTATTATAGGATCCGGAATGAATTTCTTCTCGGGCTGGCGAACCACATTCAATATTTTATGGTATTACGTGAAAATGGAGGGCCCCAGCCCCGCGCCGTGCGCCGCTCGCGGTCGGGGGGAGTTCGACCAGCCGCACCGGTCCGTTGGTGGGAGCGAGAGGGCAGGAGGCGGGGAGGCCGGTTCAGACAGAGACGGAGAGAGGGGGTACCTCCGCGCATCGTTGCGTTGCCTCAATGAGCCCAGCGGCCTGAGAACTGTATTAGTGCGCCAGGTACCACCTCTAAGTACTCATGAATGCAAAATTAAATTCTCGTTACAGACACTCGGAGTCTTTATAACGCGATACACACGAAAATAAATTTAGGAACTGTTTCTCAGGTAGAAAAAAATTGTCGACGATAGTGGCGTTTCGGCATGGATGAGCGGGTACCTGCCGTGCAGGGCTCGTTCAGTTACGAGGTCCTTCCGATACGGTTCCACCGCCTGCTAATTCCGTGGCCGCATTGTGTCGTGCGGCCCGCTATTGCGCAAGGAAGCCTAACGGGACCTGCTGGACCCCAAACAGAGGCTCACCTAGCGAGGGACAATGAGGGGAGAGAAAGTCGAGCGATCGCCTTTACATAAAAAGAGAAGCGACGTGCGAATTCGGTAAAACTGGGCGATACGCGAGGAAACACAATGACAAAAAAGGCAAGGCATTGGGATGACACCACCGCTATGTGTCCGAGACGGTCCGAGTGAAAGTCAAGCGGTGTGTCCGTGCCCATTGTGGACAGCAGAATAGGAAGCCAACGGGATCTAAGATTTTTTTTTCGCCTGTCCTTTTACACGCATCTGCCGTATCGTTCCGGGTATCCTGTTATTATGCCCCGTCTTTGTCTCCCGAGAGGGAGGGGGAGGGTTTTTGTTGTCGACAGTCCGTCATTACCGTATTGTGATGGCCCAGACACACACACACACACACACACACACACACACACACACACACACACACACACACACACACACGCACAGTTTCGGTTCACTTCCTTTCGTCCTGGCCCTCCTCAGTCTGCCGGTCGACTCCTTGGCGAGAACAACGGAGGCGACGACACCGGAGCGACGTCTCGCAGCGCACGCGGGTGGACGGCGGTGCCGGCCGAGGTCCCCGTCGAAGAGTCCCGCCGGCGGCCGAGGCCCTCGTCGTGGAGTCGCGCCGGCCGGCGGCCAAGGAGGAAGCCTCCGGGCCACGCAGCGTACCCGCGACCTACCTCAACGCCCACCGTACCCCTTCCACACCGTGGCCCACCCCCACTCCCTGCAGTGTATCACGCGCGAGCGTGACGTGTGTTTGTGTGTGTTTGTGCGTGTGCTTCTCCGATATGTGCTGCAAGTGAAATGAAGATTTTTGCCTGAAATGGATTTTAGTGTGGGATGTGTGGGCGCTAGCCGTTTGACGACACCCAGTGCTGCGGGTGTTGGAGTGCGGGGGAGTGCGGGGAGCACATCCGCTGGGTGCGTGAGACGAAGCAGACACGCGCGCGGCGATCGAGAGCGAGAGGGCTATAGAGTGCGGCCGGAGGAGAAAGAGGATGCAGAGCACCGGTCCCTGACCCGATACCGCATCTTGACGGAGACCAGCTGATGGCTGCTGCGGTAGCGGCGGCGGCGGCAGCAGCGGCAGCAGCGGCAGCAGCGGCAGCAGCAGCAGCAGCGGCTGGAGCAGCAGCAGCGGCAGCAGCGGCAGCAGCGGCAGCAGCAGCAGCAGCGGCTGGAGCAGCAGCAGCGGTCACCACTGCGGAGGTGAGTGTTATCAGGGTAGCCGTTCCGACAGCAGAATGTGCAGTAAAGCTTCGCGGCGTGGTCACCGCGCTGCCTGTGTCGTGCGCCCGTAAGCGGCCGCGTCCGCACGCGGGTGACCGAGGGAGAGAGAGGCGGAGAGGATTGTTGTGATGGAGCGAGAAGGAAGGCACGAGGTGTGGCGCGCGGTCGCGGGCGCAGCCGAAAGGGGAGTAAAGACCAGTAGCCGGTGCAAAGCCGCGTGCCAATAGCAAACCGGCAAGAAATATTCGTGACCGCGGGAAGCGATAATCGAATAGTGGGAGATTTGTAGATTCTTTCGTGCTGACCCGCCGCCGTGTGCCTTGAGCTGTTCAAAGTTAAACCTCAAGTTTGCCGCGAGTTGGCTCTAATGATTTTCATACAAGTCTTATGCACGGTGCACGGCGCATGGCCTCATCCTTATGTATCTCCATTACGGCTGCCGTACAATTAGAAAATCCAACATTTCGCACACGGCGCGGCTCGGCTGGTATAATTTCCCCGCTGCATCATATTCTGATTGCAGACGACGACGGGCAGGAAGCGGCGTTTTCATTAAACAGGCAAAAGCAGAATTACAGTCTTCATTAGAAAAATGAAAATCGAAAGCGCGCACGAGGGAACCTTTACATTTTCACCCCCTCTCCCCCCATTTTATTTGAATGTTTTTTGTATATTTTTTTTGTAATTGCAAAGCTGAGCTCACTTTACGAGGCAAGTGTGTGTAACATTGCTACGAAGTCCTGTAACATAGCGCAGCGCGCGCGCGCGCGCGCGACGCGACCGCCACCCGCATGGTGTGTGTGTGTGTGTGTGAGCGTAATTTTCCCTGAGAGTCTGACTGCAAAGCGCGCGTGTCGTCGGCGTCCTAAATTAAAACATCAACGCCAACGTGTTACACGGCCGAGTAACGTCCAATGCAAATGAGTAATTATACGTAGGTTAATGAATTCGCTGTCTCAATCGGGAGGCTGTTCCCTTGTCGCGGGGCGGGGCGGCCGGCCAGCCGCGCCCAGTGCATCCGGAACGCACAAAGGTCACCAAGACGGCGTCTGCCACTTTGCCCGAGTATTTTCGCTTTTAAAAATTTGTGTCGAGTCATTTTTAACGAAATTAAAAAAAAAAAAATTGTTTTGAAAATCGGCTATAAATTAAAGATTCTCTTTGATATGAATGTTTTTAAAATTGTTTTCATACATTCGAAAAATATTAATACAGCTAAAATAGGACTGGGAAAGGTGCTTATTACCGCAAACGTCGCACGCGCGCACGGTCTGGGGCTGTTGTTTTCTGTCGATCCCCCCCCCCCCCTCTTCCCCTGGGGAACGCGTCCTTTTATAGTCACCCCCTTCCTCTCGGGCCCTTTAGTGCCATGAGGGGCATCAGCCCGAAGGGCCTTCCGCAACGCGCCACAAACGCCCTTTGCTTGCTTTTTACCCCCCGAAGGGCCACCACGTGACCCGTTCTCCAAATCTGGGATACAGTGTCAATCATCCAGTTCTAAAGAACCGGAAGGAAGCGCCCGAACTAACAACACCGGTGTTATAACAAAAATTCTTCAATCGTATCGACTGGGATTCTCATTGTAACACAATTAGTGTGGCGATCACCGTTCCATCATTCCAGACACGGATGCGATCAGGTTCCACGACGTCTGAGGAGAGTTGGTCTCTTTCTCTTTCCCTCCCATGGAAGTGAGATGGGGTGCGACGGAGACAGCGGCGCCCGATAGGTTTTTATTTTTTGTTTACGAACGCAGCCGTCTTATAATGGCGGCCGGTTCGGGTCGTCCTCCCCACTCCGCTGAGCCACCGCCGCAGCCAACCAGTTGATCCCGAGCAGTGCCCCCCCCCCCCCTCCCCCCTGCTCTCTCTCTCTCTCTCTCTCTCTCTCTCTCTCTCTCTCTCTCTCTCTCTCTCTCTCTCTCTCTCTCTCTCTCTCTCTCTCTCCCCCCCCCCCCCTCTCTCCTACTTCCTTCCCGCACCGACCGGTTCGGGCGTAGAATTCAAGGCTATTATGTACGGAGCGTCGAGTGTAAAAATAATCATAAAAATCGTATGTGGAGAGGTGAGTGAAGAAGAGAGGGAAAGGAAGTGTGTGCTAGGGAAAGTAAGTAGTTACGTATTGTAATTTTAGTGAACCGTTCCGGTGGGCACGGAAGGTTAGAAGAAGAAGAATCTAATGGGTCCATATATGCCAGCTGAGCCTTATTATCAGCGGTGCCTGAAATGACCACTACACATAATCATCGTGGTGCGGTCCATGCAAATGTCAGTGCACGAGCCCAATTTAAGCCGTTAAAAAAATAAGGAGGAAACAAAAAGTCAAAATCGCGATGTAATGGTACTGATTGCCTGAGAGAATCTTGGAGATTCTGCCCGAAATGACAGGTTGCCGCATCGCATGATCGGATCACGGTTTTGCGGTAGGTCCCGCCGAACATGCGCTCGGTCTCCCGTACCAAAGATCGCTAAAAAAAAGAGGGACGAGAAAAGCAGCTGAGCTAGATTCGATGATTGGAACAAGAAGTTGCGGGCTCATGGTAGCATAACTGCGTCCTAATGATGGGAGGATTTGTCAACATCAGCCGCATATTTTCTGTTCTCTTTTTCCCTCGCGGCGTTCTGATACGATGCCGACCGATCATAGCAGACGATGATTACACCCCTTTGATGTAGGTACAAGTAAACGCCTGGCTATTATATGCTCCCCCCTCGCCCTTCCTCTCCCTCTCTCTCTCACTCCTCCTCCTTGCCCTCTCTCGTTTCCTTGCAAGGGGACCCTGCATGCCACGTGGATGTCAGCAACGTTTGCGGCGAAAGACGCGCGCATCTGTCAAGGAATGCAGGCGGACTACTGAAACTGGTTCAAAGACCAAACTGGAGCTTATCCAACAGCATAGAGCTCTCGAACCGATCAGCTGAAATCAAAGCGGCTGCACGATTTTTGGCTCCTCGTATACTCCCGTGCACGCGCGTGCGCCAAGCCCAGCCCCGCCGCACCGCCAGATGTAAATTGTCTTGCGACGTGAGCTCTCTGTCATTACCTGGCGACGTTCACTCCATAATCACTTCATTTTGTGCCCTCTCTCTCTCTCTCTCTCTCTCTCTCTCTCTCTCTCTCTCTCTCTCTCTCTCTCTCTCTCTCTCTCTCTCTCTCTCTCTCTCTCTCTCTCTCTCTTTCGTCCCCCTCGCCCCCCTCTTTCTCTCTCCCTCCCGTCGATCGCTCGGAGCGCATTGTTGTCTTGCCAATGCAGGCCCCTGATATGCCCCCGTGTGGTCCCGCAGGCCCCGCCGGTCCCGCCGGCCCCGCCGGCCCCGCAGGCCCCGCCGGCACCCCGCGCACACCGCCAAGCCCCGACATCTGCCAATTTATTCGAGTCAGCAGGGGCCACCCCACCGCGGCACGCCCCACCAGCAGTCACCCACAGGCAGATATCAACATTAAAAATAAAAATACACTTGTAAAAAAAAAGAAACACTTCCATTAGGAAAACAAAGATCTTATAATTGAGCCTAAAGAAATAATTCGAAATAAAAATGCTCCTTTAGATGTGACCAAGAAAATGCAAACCCCAAAATACTCTAGAAAATTATTGACTGGAAGTTAACTTTTATTTCCCTGTGTTCTACTTTTACAGTGACGCCGTGACGTTCCACATCCGGAAGGAAACTGTACCTGGCGGCGCGCGGAATGCAGAAGGTAAACAGAGATAACGACCGGCCCTTACCTGCATGCGTGCACCGTCTCGGTGCGCGCATAGGTAAACCCGCGGCGTGCACACGTTTCTAATTACACATCGTCACACTGATGATAAACGTACCGGTGAAATCTGTAGCGCGTGCCCCGTTTTGTGGAGTAAATACTATTTACAGCACAGCTTCCCCGCACTAATCATGGTAGAAAATCTTTAACGATTCTATAATTATACGTACATTTCATTGTGATAAGCCCGCTAGTGTAAACGCACTTCCTGCCCGCTGCTCAAAAAAGCGTGCGCGTGTGTGGGCGCCCACCGCGCGCCGCAACGCACGTGCACATGCCGGCCTGAGCAATCTGTGTCACGTATTAATTTCCCAGCCTGCCATCGTGCGCAAGTGAGTTGCAAATTTTTCTTTCTGCGGCGTTGGTGCGCCTGTGTGTGTGTGTGTATGTCTGGGACCGATGCGTGTGGTATAAGGCGTGGCCCGTTCCAATGAAAATGGCTTTGCATAATTACGAGCGTGGGGGCACACACACACACACACACACGGACACACCACATACGTGGTTGTACCACGTGACAGTACAGCGAGCCCCTGTGTGGCACGAAGGTGGTACAGAGAGCGGAGGGGGGGGGGGGGGGGACCTGCACCGCGTCAGAATGGCGGCCACGGCGACGATCTCAATTCGTGCCTGCATGTTTTGTTTGCATATTGTTTGTTGGTGTGGCCACCGTCAGGTTTACGGTCTTGGTGACACCCTTGCCGGCGATGACTTCACGCGTCACAGAAAAAAGGCCGGAGAAGTAAAAATATTAACTATTAGAGTTTTTGTTGGATTGTCCAGCTGACAACACACCGAAACACGGCCGAGGACGAGTACTACCTCACCCTTGTAGTTTTATTTCTTGTGATTGTTTCTTCCTCCATCTTTAACCGGTCGTGGTCGTCGCCATCGTTAGGTCAAGTCAGCCGGCCCGGCCACCTGCCCATAGTTACAATATTGCATTATTCACACGCGGCTGATTGCGCCCGCTTCGCACTGTGTTTTCGCACACCCTCAACTGAACACACCCCCGCCGCACCCCAGCCTCTTTCCCATTCCCACAGCTACTAACATAGGCCCTCTCTGCTGGAATTGCATCTTATGTTCAATTAAGGGCTTATCTTTGTTCCATGGGCAGGCCGGGCTCTGTTGCTGATGCGGCGACCAATCAGGAGCCCCGTATCTCGGACGTAGTCACGTGGTTTTGTGCGGGGGTTGGGGACGGCGCCCCACCCCCGACGCGTTTCCTATTATAAAACCACTTTCCCGCCCGCTCGCACCCTCACCGGCCGGCCGCCCTCTCCGACATTCTTCTTGTTTTTCCCTCTCCTCCCCCCGTCCCCTCCCTTCTCATACCTTTCCTTACGCGCTCTCTCTCCCTCTCTCTTCCCGCTCTCTTCAACACGCAGAGAGGCATGTTTACTGCCATGCACACGCCATAACTCAGCCACAATGCTTTAAATCTATCAAAGTAAACACTCGTTTTCGTCTTTTTTTCTGTGCGTATGTCGGTATTTTTTTTTTTTTTTTTTCGAGTTGTCGCTTTGTAAAAATTATGTGGAACTGATATCAGGAGTCGGTCAGGTTTACCGGCAGACACGCAATACAGTTTCATACTCGACGGAATCAACGAAATGTAAAATTGTAAAATGTTCTTTTAGGGAAGCATTTATTGATTTTGTTTGGCTTTCGTGCACCTGGTTTCGACGGCAGCACTACGTATGAAGGTGCCCCTCACGGCGTGGGAGACACACGGGTAGACGGCGTACTTGCCCTCTGCAATCAGTCACGAGCCGGACTTTTCCGCCCGAGTCCTTCCCCCTTCCTCGCTCCTCGCTCTGTCTCCCTTCTACCCTTCTCTACGATACTTCACCCTGCCTTTCTCTCTCCCTCCCTCGCCATCTTTACGGCTGTTGTCTCTTTTGACGTCCGCCGTTCCCCGCCACCCGCTCAGGCGTGCTCTGGTCCACACATGCTGCCCCCGTCCCGTAGACAGGTTGCTTTATCCGGAACAGGTTGCGCTATGCACCAGGACCCAGATTACAGGTCGAAGCCCCACTCGAGAACATAACGGGTCTCCGTCGAATATATAAAGAGACTTATAATTTCAGTCCGGCAATCGTCCATCAAAATCACTGGTCGCCCCTCTTTCTTACGTAACACGCCGACGGCCGAAAGCCAGCCGATTGATTTTGGTGCGTTAGCGGGAAAATTTAAAACCAGCCGAGGTAATCATCCGAGTGTAAAAAACTAAATGCGACGAACGCCGATAATTACGTGTTTAGGCACATCCCGGCACGAGCAAGCGAGCAGCCAGCTTCGGGGAAGTAAAACGCACCTGGAACAAGCGGAAAATAAAAGCGTGGGTAAATTATTTTGACCGTGTAAATGAGTCCGATTTACGACCCTTATCGCTTCGTGTCGCGCGTACGGCTGATTCCTAATTTGCGTAGCATCTGGGCGGTAGTAGTGGTAGTAGCAGCGTTTGTCCCCCTAACTAGCACAGCAGTACGGCTGGAGATCCCGGAACCAGATACGCTATCAATGGCCATGAATGATCCCTAGATTTCACTACGACATTGCAATATTTTTTATTTATTTTTTAGATTTTTTTTTTTTCATTTTAGAACGGTTTTGAAAAACGTTCGTAAGATCAATCTCAGGAAGAGGCTTGTCCCGTGTTTGTCTGGCCGGGCCCTTGTCCCCCTCGGCGCCAGATATGTAACGCAAAACAGACGCGGATTCGTCTGCTGTCCTCGGCGATGCTTTCGGAGTCCATCGAGCGGCAACCGGCGCGGCAAGCTGTTGTGCTGTAGAGGCACGCAACTGGAACATCGAGGCTTCTGGCGGCGGTCTGGGAGTCTCGGCCGATGAAAAGAACTGGGGGATAAAAGGCGCGGCTCAAAGAAGGATAGCTTCCCTCAACGGGGGCCTGGAAAAAGCGGGTGAGGGATAAAAATAGAAAGGGAGAGAGAGAGAGAGAGAGCGAGAGAGCGGGGCAAGGAAGGGGGTCCGAGGAGGGTGGCGGTGAAAGCGAGACGTAAGGGAGGCAGCGGCGGGAGGGGGGGGGGGGGCGGTTGCGGGAACATAGCAACGCATGCAAATGCTAGGAGGGCCATTCTTCGCAGTGTGCCGTGCGCAGGATTGTGTAGTAGTGGGGAGCCATTCGTCAGCGGGGGCATCCAACTTCCAACGCCGGCCCTGGCCCCCCTCTCCCTTCTTCTTCTTCTTACTTTTACAACAGCCCCCTCTCCCCTGCCGGTTCAGCATTACTTCTCCCCGCTGACGCTCGCACCCCCCGCGAAACGGCGCTTTCACCGAGCGAAAAATAAAAGAAATGTGCCCTGGACCTCAGCTTCCGACCCTCGAGTACTACAGCAGACGCCCCCGCCTCTGCGGTGACGGTGAGCAGTACCAACCTGCCCGACTAAACTCCCTCCTCAGGTGGCGCCCAGTGCAGCCAATCGAATTAAACGCGGCGCCAGCCAATCGGAAGTAAGTAAAGTTTGCAAGGGGGAAGGAAGGGTCAGAGAGTCAATCTGGTGATGGCCGCTGACGCACCGCGCCGCTCTGCTGGTCTGCCCCATTCAAACGCCTCGGCCAGGGGCCACAAGCCAGAGGCTAACCCGGCTACCTTTCCGTCTCGCTCAGACAACGGGTGGATCAGCGGCTAAGCTTTGACCCCCTCTCCGTCTCTCTCGCTCTCGTACAAGATGCGGAGAGCGTCGCGCCGTCCCTGCCGGTTTGATGGACGAGTGGTTTGGGGTAATGTACCCACTCAGCTGATTGCCGCTACACGGCACTGCCCGTGCTCGCTCGCGCCGCTCCATTTGCAAATAAGAGGCGCAGCACATCCGATAGTTTCCCTCCGCATCGATGAGAAAGAGAGGAGAGAAGAAAAGGAGTGGGAGAGGGGGGCCGAGGAAATAAAGGAAAACGCCGAGGAAAGCATCATCACCTGACCGTTCAAGATCCCGCAATGGCGGAAATGGACGGTAAAAAAAAATGCTCATCTTATTTTTTTTTTGAGGCGAAAAAAAAATCTGAAGAAAACGATCAAAAAGGGGTGCTTGTAGGCGTTGTCAGGACGATAAGATGAAAAACGAAGGAGAAGGCGGTGGCGAGCGTGCGCGTCCGGGACATTCCGGAGCCCTGTTTATCTCGGACAGCACGCTCTGTCTCCGTCGCACTCGCAGAGAGCGCCGCCGATGACAAAGACAGATGGTGTGAGTACAGTCACGCGCAAGACGCCCTCGCGAATACCGCGCGCATCCCTGCCTGGGATCGCTGTCCTGGCCCAGCCTGTACGAGTGTTCCCTCGATCTTGACCCCATGTTCCACAACATGAATCACCACAGGGCATTGTGTCGCCGAGCGCGAAATAAAATAAGACGCCTCGGGTTGTACCGGGCTGTCGTCCCCCACAGGTGCACACCACGCAGAAAACCGCCTCAAAAATATTTCTCATACCGCATGAGTTTTGTTTTCCACTTTTTTTTTTTTTCTTGTGTGGAGTGTTCTTTTACGTTAGGCGAAGTCCCGCTTTTCCAGGCCGCTCGGATAGAGAAGGGAAACCGAGGGGAATGTATCTGCTGATAGGCCCTGCGACGTCACCCGCACAATTTTATCTAGTTTTGGTTTGGCCGAGTTGGCTTTCTATTCGGTCCATTCCCGGCCGGCTAGATAGGGAGACAGGGTTCCTGTTTGCGTTGGAACTTCTTTTCCTCGGGGGTGCGCTGGCGGCAGCGGCGGGGCGGCGGGGCGGGCGTTTGACAAATAGCTTCATCCAATTTGTCCGGGCTCGGGAGATGAGAGCCCGCGCCCAGTAAACACGAGAAGAAGGAGAAGGAGGAGGAGAAGGACAGCCGAAACCAAACAAAACCAGCGCCCGCTCCTGGTGGAAAAATATATTTATGTACAGTAGAGGAAGGGGAGACGAGATTGTGTGTCTCGTCCGAGACTGTCCTTGCCTCTCCTTCGCATGCCCTCCGAACTTATTTGGTCCAGCTGCTCCAATTTTCTTAGAGCCAGTAAAAATGAGCTAAATAAATAACATGACTTTCGAAATATAAATTTGAGTTGCGATGGTTTAGAAACACACGGTGCAAATACCCCAAGTGCCGTTCATTACGGGGCGCTTCCCTTTCGTGCGGAAGCCCTACCCGGCGGCGACAGAGACACACAACGGCCGGCCGGAAGGGCGGGAGAGAGATAGCTAGAGGGAGGCGGGGAGGGAGAGGGCGAACGGGGAAGGAAGAGGAAGTGCCCTGCGCAGGAGGTCGTCTAGCTGCTGTCTCCAGCTGCCGAGGTTAGCGTTCTCGCCAAGAGGTCACGCGTCTCACACTGTCGGCGCCGGGGAAACTCTCTCACCATTTTCTTTTTCACTTTCCTATATTTAAAAATAAAAATTGAAATAGGTTCAAGTCGTTGTTTTTTTGTGAAGGAAGTCAGGAAAAAAATTCAATGCCGAGCACACACGACACACACACACACATACGTCAGCGGGTGTACTGTAGGAACGGCAGCAGAGGAACGGCAGGGAACAACTTTCAGGAGAAATAGCAAAAGATTCATGGTTGGCACGGCGAGCCGGTGTTGTACACGGAGCGGCGCAAAGGCAAAGGAGGGGGTGAGGGGTTGCACACGGCAAAGGGAGGGGGGGGGGGGGGAGGGACGCGAGGAACTCGGTACAACTTCATTGTGACTCGCAATGCCTGTGTACTGTATAAACTAAGACATTGCATGCACACAGGTCCGGCCACGAAAGGAAGGAGGGAGGGGGCAGGGGGGCAAAAGGGCCTCCGTGAGCCCCTCCCTCCACTCCGATGCGATATGTGAACAACGGCCAACTTCGCACTGCAAAGAAAACAGCGTCGACATCAGCGTCCTTCTTATATCGCCGTCCTTCTCCCACCCAAAAGGATTATTATACGTGTCGCCTCTCTCTCTTTCTCTCTCCTTGGGCGCACGGTGCAGCAGAGCCCATAAAAATCACGCGAGGTCGTGTCCGACTAATTTCGCAACTAAAAGACTCGGAGCGCAAAGAGTGCAGCGGCTCATACATATGCGACGACAGCGCGCGAAAATGTCAAGTAGCGACATTTGGCGGGGGGCGGGGAGCTGCACCTCCTGCCGCGGGTGTGTATACTCCCCTGGCCCGCAGCCCCGCACGCCCCCGCAGGCGCAAACTTACAACATTTTCGCAACGTGCAAACGCCGTAGTAAATCCCCAATAATGCGCCGTTTAATATTGCTCTAATTTCGGTGACGTTAATTTGCGACGTCGTTAGCGGCGCGCGGCGGCTTGGCTTACCGCCGCCCTCCGGGGCCTCCGGGGGCTCGAGTTCTAGGGCCGCCCGGAGTAAACAGACAGGTAATTTAGGAAGGGAGGCGTAATAACTCCGGACACTTTCCCGCGGATTATCAATGGCCACCGCCTCGGGACTGAGCCGAGCAGTAAACACTGTCACTCATTGGCTCCTTCGTGTCAAGTACACCCCCACTTGTCACAAGAGAGTGGCAGGCGCCGAGCCAATGAGCGCGCGGGCGGCCATGCTGGGCCGTGTACCTGCAGAGGGAACAATCACAGGCGGGCTTCGCAGTGCTGTACTCACTGCAAGGGCTTGTCAGTATGACGGTCAGCGATCCGATACAACTCGATTGTGCGTCGAGGTTCGATAGTCTCGCGGCGTGTGAATCGAACATTTTCTATCACCAGAATTCGAAAGCAGAGGCTATTTTTAACAGAATAATATTGGCAAAATCGAGAGACAGCGGTTTTAAACTCCTTGCGCGCGTTAGTTGTGTGGATTTTGTGTGTCCCGCGAAGCACAGACAGAGCGAGATAGAGGAGGGGGGCGGGGGGAGATGATTCAAAAGCGCGCCGGCGACTCCAGCAGAGCAGGGGGAGGGGGAGGGGGGCACTGGCAGGGGAAGGTCTGGTTCGCGTGTTCGACTCCTGGCGCGGCGCGGGTCACTTCAAAGGCCGGCCGATGCCCCACCACGCCCGCAAGACACGCCGCGCCCCGCCACGCCCCGCCACGCCCCGCCACGCCCCGCCGCGCCGAGCTCACCGGCCATAACTGACAAGGCATGCGGCGGCGGCGGCTGTTCTCAAGGATTGAGACATTACGAGACGGAAGTGGGAATCTGCTGGACTCGCCGCGCGCGCCGCCATTACTCAGACGGGGTGCATTGAGCGCGCGGGACTCATCTCGCAATTATCGGTTTTGCACTTGAAATTGTCACTCACCCTTTCGATATCATGGGGATTATCAAGGGCTGGTCTGGGTTACTCACCTGGAACAGACATTTAAAAAAAATCGAAATAAGTTTACGATTGTCAAATAAATAAAGTGCCAAAAACAAGTGATCTAGAATTTGTTATCGATCCAATCACAAATCAGCCATTTCCACAGGGGGACTGTAATGTCGATTTTTTTCCACGTGCCTTTAAAAAAAAAAATCTTAAATGAGGTTGTGGTACTTTTGGTGACAAAGGTGACAAGACCGTGCATTTTTCCAGCTGCATAGTACAACGTGTGCGGCGCTTTATCATAATAATTATACAGCGAATACGCGGCGCGGTATATCACGGCGCTCTTGTGCCGCCCCGACGCCACCGCGATATTTACAGCGAAACAATGCTTTTGTTTGTGAAAGAAAGGCGGGCGCGGAACAAAACTAAAACGAGGAACGAAAAAAAAAAACGAGAAGTGGACATAAAAGAGCAAAACGGTAAAGCGGAAGGTGGCCTGCGGTGCCGCAAACGTCCTGCGGCCCCTGGCTTGGCCACTTTTTGTCTCATTTTTCGCAGGTGCAGACACACCTGTCGGGAAAATTTTGTAACCATGGGAAAATGTGCGTAAATTTGAGCTGAAATGGCGCCAGCGAGATGGAAAATTCTAATTCTGATAAGGGCTTTACTCACGCGTTGAATGAACTCACACAACCACGTGCCGCTAAATTGAACACGGTGCGACGTGGCGGCTCCTTCCATTTCGCATAAACACGAAATTACATGAAACGCGTTGGATTGCTCTACCATTGCCGCGCATGAGTGTGTGTGTACGTGTGTGTGTGAAAATAACAAAAGAGGGTGGCATATAACACATTCATGTTTATATATATGTATATTGGACAGTAGGCAACACCAGTGAAGAGAGAGGGTGCGCCAAAGAGAGAGAGAGAGAGACTGAAGTAGAGAGAGGGAGCAAGAGAGGGGAGAGCGTAACGTATGATTAGTCGCCACACCGTAATAATGAACCTATGTCCAATCATACCCTCAGGGGAAAGAAGGCAGCGCAGCACATGGAGTGAGGGAGAGGGAGAGAGAGAGAGAGAGGGGGGGGAGATAGGGGGCGGGGGGTGGCGCCTAATAAACGATACACTGTTATCGCGTGGCGTCACGGTAGTAATCGCAAAACGGCGTTTGCAGAAAAAAAAACATGCAGGACGGCCATCTTGCGTTTTTGAATTTCCCCCGCTCAAACTTTCCCGTTCTCCCGCATAATTTGGCGCTAGTCTCGCCCTCTGTAAATTTGTGCCGTTTGACCTACAAGGCGCTCTGGGGGCCTCCTGTGTGGTGTACAGAGGGCAGTAAATACTTGGCCATGTTTTATAACTAACACCATCCCCTCTGCCCACAGCCCATACATCTGCGGCGGTAGGCCACCCGTCACGCACCGCCCCCTCCAACACCACCGGACGCGGCAGCGGCGGTTCCTTCAGGAGGGCGCTGCCATGAAAACGAAAGAAAAAAAAAAACACACACACGCACGCAGGAAGGTGACTTAGGTAACAAAAAATATGACCAAGTCTGATTTTTGGTGCGCGGGTAGTCCTGGCTTGTGTGTCATGATTGTTTTGATCGACAGTGTTACGATGGGTCCGGTCCCGGACGGCTGGCTCGTATGTTCGCACTGCGTTCTGTGTCGCCAGGCTGCTGCCGCTCCGCTTCCGTCACTTCCGATCACAGAATCCCGTATACATCCCCATTCTATCCGTCCCTGCCTGAGACGTGTAGCAGTGCTGTACGTCCCCGCGCCTTCTCCCTCTATATTTTTCTTTTTTGCCCCCCAAGTGGAAAACTGACAAAATACACACACGCTCACACACGACGGAACATCCACCCCCCTCAGAATAAACGAGAGAGAGCAAGGGGGCGGGAGAGAGGAAGAGAAAGATGGAGAGACAGAGAGAGAGCCGAGAGGAGCAGCGCGGAATCCCTGCAAGCTCTTCCCTTTCTATGTCTCTCTCGCTCTCTATCCCTCTCCGTCGCGCGCGCGCGCAAACTTACCGACATAAATTGGAAGCCGATGGTTCGGAAACGGCACCACGGCGCCGCAGAAGTAAGTCTGAGCGGGGCGTAACGCTCACATGGCGGTGGACACAGCCCCCCCCCCCCCCTCTCCTAACAAAAGCGTGTGTGTGTGTATGTATGTGTGTGCACCTGAATACGTTCACGCGAGTAAACAAGTGTCCCGTACGCTGAATAACAGCCCTGCTGCAGCACAAGGAACAGCGTACGTTTGCGCTTAAATGTTTTCTGATCACCCCTCCTTCACTATACAAACACCGCCCAACTCTATGGCGTATGAACGAAAAAGAAAATGGCGTGCGCACATTCACTCACACACAGACTAGATAATTTGCAAAGATTGACGGGCGGCTCGTGCTGTCATGGTGGTGTGTTATTCTGACGTGACGCTTGCTTACACACACACACACACACACACACACACACACACACAAACACACACACACACACACACACACTCGCTTCCAGACACGTGATCGTACACGATGCGAATAATGCGATGGCGCGCACTATTCACACTCACGGATTGCCACTGCAGCCACACACGTGCGCCTCACCCGAAGCTCACACCTTCTGTAATGACACACTCGGCACAGCGTCGGCAGCAGGTCCCGGACATGGTGTTTAGTACTTTAATTTCTGGAACTGCATAGGTATCTGTCAATCACTACGATAGTAATATATATATATATGCTTGCTTTTTTTTTCCATTGGTTGATTTCCTTTCTTTTTTAACCAGACGAAACAAAACAACAACAATTGGACGAAGGGACGGGGAGGGGAAGGGGGGTTCGTCGTCTGCTTTCGGGAGGGGGGGGGGCGTGGCGGAGGGGGGCAAAGGGAATCGTGGCGCGCTATCGCACCATGAGAAACGGGCCCCGCCGTCCTTGTAAGTTAGGCCCATGAATTGGTCGGTAAGGGAAGGAGGGGGGGGGGGGGGGGTAGACTATACCGCACAGCCCTTGCTATATAGCAAATCCGTCGTCGTCCCCGCCAGCCATTTATTACTCACTGCTGAAAAGAAACCGAAAATAGGCGTTCCGTGTGGCGCTTGCGATTTCTGCTGCAGCTCGTCGGGGTCCGCCGTGTGTGTGTGTGTGTGTGTGTGTGTGTGTGTGTCCGTTTATCTCTTTCATTTCCTCTCTCTCCTCTTCCTTCCCCCATTTCGCGTCCTAAACCGATCTCTTGACCGGTCTGTCTGAGGTCGTAGCAGTCAGTGTTCCATTCTGTCCGCAGACACAAATTTGATGCCAATTTGAAATTTTGTGTTGCACAGAAATGTGGAAACGAAACTTGCACACCGAGATGGACGATTTGGGGAGAGAATGAGAGACAAACAGAGAGAGAGAGAGAGAGAGAGAGAGAGAGAGAGAGAGAGAGAGAGAGAGAGAGAGAGAGAGAGAGAGAGAGAGAGAGGAGAAAGGAGGAGAGAGCGAGAGCGGGGGCAGTAGCAGTGCAGGACATCCAGACTTAATGCAGTAGTTGGCCGCTATATCACTGCATTGTAGTTTGTGATTTATGGGGTCCGGGATGCAGCGGCGGCCAAAACCCACCAGCCGCCGCCGTTTCTGCTACAACCGCTACTACCACCGCTTTGCTACTGCTGCTACCCCTGCAGCGGGGGGCCGGCGGACCGCAGCAGCAGCAGCAGCAGCAGCGGTGTCGGACGCCACCACGTAGCCTCCACGCGGATTCCACACAATTACGTGATTTTTGGCTGCAGGCCCGGCGGCCGTACCCGTTCGCGATGGCCCTACCCACCCTGCCCGCCTGCACCCCCACCCCTCCGTACTGACTAGCCTGCTGGCTCGCTCCCATGGCACTGCGGACGGGAAGGGGCTTCTCCCCCCCCCCCCTCTCTCTCCCTCTCTCTCCACAGGGGCCCAAGTGGACGGAGAGAGGGCACTCCTCCCACCCCCACCGCAGCAGCACCAGCGTCGCGCGCGAGATAACGATAATTGCGTAAAGAGATTCCCTCCTCAAAGTGACCATCAGGTGCGCGCCCGGGCCGCGCGCATGAAGACATTTAGTGGGCGGAGGTCTGCGCCGCTCCGTGCGGCGCGCGCCGTGCCGGTCGAGCCCACCACCACCAAGACACCCGTCATTATGTACCGCGCGGGGTCGCGCTCCGTGAGAGAGAGAGAGAGAGAGAGAGAGAGAGAGAGAGAGAGAGAGAGAGAGAGAGAGAGAGAGAGAGATAGAGAGAGAGAGAGATCCGCAGGGTGTGTAATCATTATTAGGGGTGGTGCGACTGCCGGTGTCGCGCCGAGAGGTTGGCAGCGCCGTCATGTGACACATCCGTGGCGCCGCGGCACGACGCGCAGACTGCATGCGCGGCAGAGCGGAAAACGAGAACGACATGGGAGCCAACAGCAAAAAAGTAAAATAAAAAAAAATGAACAAATTAGCCAGCGATTACCGCGCTTTGATTATAATCGTCTGGCAACATGGCGTCGTGCAGGCAGATATATTTTTTATTTTGCCGTTGTATTTTTTTTTCGGCGCACAAAAACGGTTTTTGCACAAAAAAAAATCTGGCCTTCCAGTGTTTTCTTCGTGAACACTGTTCCAAATTTTTCACAATGTGCTTTCCTCTCCAATTTATTTTTAACACTAAAAAAAATTAAAAAAACTGTGTTTTGTATTTTTCTTTACATTTTTTTGGTTACTGGAATTTCCACCGATACGCGGCGCGGCCCTACCGCTTGCGGTGCGGTACCACGGCGCGCGCGTACAGCCATCGTATTTCATTCCTCGAATTACGATGCAGACGATAAATCGTCCGAGCGCGACGCGTTTAATTTAATATCTGTCGGAAATGTACCTGCCGAAAAATAGAGGGAGGAGCGCGCGCGGGCACGCGCGTGTGTGCGTGTGCGTGTGTGTGCGTGTGTGTGTTTGGGGGAGTCTCGTAAACCACACCACCGCGACCGCGGCAAGGGAAGGGAAGGAGGAAGAAAGAAGACAAGAAAAAGGCGGGAAGAGCGCTGGAAATGAATCTACGCGCGGCGGCCGCATGGAGGGGGCAGAGGGATGGTGTGCGCACGGGAGGGACGGAGAGAGGGAGGTGGGAGTACAAGAGAGAGGGAGAGAGAACTATCCGCGATTCAGCGTCTTTTAAAGATTGGGAAGGCGTTGAAATGCAATTCCAAAGTACATGCAGCCTCCCGGCTGATAAGCCCCTTGTAGCGCCCAGGGAGAGGGAGAGAGAGAAAGAGGGAGCGGGAGCGCGGGGCGGATCAGCGAATGGGGGCGAGAGGGGAGAGAGAGACGGAGAGACGAAGAAGCAGCGCGGGCAGATGGAGGGGGAGGGTTCCTCCTTTGGCGGAAAGGAAAGAAATGGAATCGAAATGGCGCTAGAAGGGCACCGGAACAGCCCATCGAACGCACACACACGGACACTTTACACACCTACCTAAGCTCTCGCGCGCACACTGGTTTATTCTTCTGAACGCCCGCAGAAGGGGGAAGTAATGACACATGACACCTCATACATGCTGCTTATAGCTGTACTGTTATTCTTGACCTAATGACAGAGGCCCTTATGTGATCGTTTTGTTAATCCGGCCACTATTATCCCTCAGTAGCCAGCCATGCCTGCGGCGGCGAGGCCGGACTACACTTGTCGAGGACACCCCGATGTTTAGCCACCGGTCCACACACGCGGATGGGGTGTCAGACTGGGAGGGTACCCCGTTCGCACCTCCAGGACGCCAAAGGGGAACAGGCCGCACATTCAATCTCGGACGGCCAGGGAGGAAGGCGAGGAAGGGAGTGGGAGCTTTCATCAGCGAGTACAGCGCGCGGTGCGGGGCTCCACTCCCACTGCCGCTCCCCCTCCTCGGACACGGCCCTGGGGAGGAGACGGGAAGGGTTTCCACGGCGAACGTGTCTTCTTTGATTAATCTGAATCTACGGCTGGCCCCACCCTTCCTCTCCTTTCGATGCAGCTTCTCCTCTGTCTTCCTCGCACCCTTTGCTCCTCTCTCGCACCGTCCCCCTCCATCTTATTTCGATCTCCTGTTCCTCTCGCTCCCTCTCCGTGCGTTCCCCCCTCTCTACTTGATTACCGGCGCTTCCAAAGTGAGCCCATTGTCCAGTGGCATGTCCGTCCTAGCGCCCCGCCCAAACACTTCAGTGGTGCACACCTCTTGGCGAAAAATAGAAAAGAACCGGCCAGTTAGCTGCGTCAGTGGTGTAAAAAATCTCCTGTGATTTTTTTTTTTTTTTTTTTTTGACATGGTTGGAATCTGATTACCATTTCCAGTAACAGTTTTATTGCACGATGACTGAGCTGGTCGCAGTAGTACTACTACGAGTGTGTGTGTGTGTGTGTGTGTGTATGCAGTTATACGGCATGTTAATGCACTTTTATTTCCCCCCTAACACGCGTATATTTGTGCGGTGCCCCGCGCCCCCACCCCCGCGGCCCCACACCCCCGCGGCCCCCAATCCCCGCCGCTGCCGCCGCAGAAGCTGCTGCGCCGGGTTACCACGAGTAGGATGTTGCTGGCTGAAGCATCCACTGAAAAGTCGGGCCCGCTCACCACGATGGCCCTCCCGGGCGTACTTATCACATTATATTATGTCGTCCCTCTCTCTCTCTCTCCCGCAGTTGTTTGCATTGCATCGCCTCTCTCCCCCCGCGTATCACTTTCCCCCCCCCCCCTTCATTCTCTCTCTCTCTCTCTCTCTCTCTCTCTCTCTCTCTCTCTCTCTCTCTCTCTCTCTCTCTCTCTCTCTCTCTCTCTCACTCGCTCTCTCTCTCTTCCCCCCAGACAGACTTCTCTCATGCTGCATCCCTTTCCGTTTCCACCCGTTTCCACGACAATGCGTGCCGCAGCTATGCTGTCCCGCCGGGCGCACGAGCCGTGCTGGTTGCCTATCCCGTGATTGACAGGCGTTCGCATGGGACTTCGTTCCTTCACGTTCCCTCTTGAGCTGCACCGTAAACGCTCTCCCACCGCCTTCAACTCCATTCTCATCGCAATGTGCACTTGAGGCAGCTAGGATTCCCTACAACCGCAGTGGTTTAACCGGGTCGTCTGCTGGCGTCTGATATCCAGAACTTGTCGGACAAGACGACCGTCCCGTCCTTGGAGGTCTTCTACCTTCGAAGTGGTACCTCTCGAAATTTACGTGCTCTAGCTCCTCCGATCCGAGGAGGCGGTGCCTTGTGGCGTAGCTCTCTGTCCTCGGCGCCTTGTGCACAAACGCCCACTGCTCCGAGCGGCCTGAATTTTTCATACGTCTTCTGGCATTGTTAGGTCTTCACCCGGTGAGGTTGTTTCAAATCGACTTCCTGACTCTAAAATTACAGCAAGAGAATTTGAGGAAGAAAAAAACGTTGAGCGCTAATTAAAAGAAGAAAAAGAGGAAGACGCTGGAACATTTCTTTTCAGTCGCGTCGCCAACTACCACTCGCCTGTTCTCTATACATATGTATGCGTCGCGTCCACTTCCTAATACGGCGCTGCAGCCATCTGCATGTGGCGCCCGACCAGTAACAATGCGTAGAACAATGGCGGCGCCAACAAACTCCATTCATTAAAACTGCATATTTTCAGGCGAAATTTCGAGGAACCAACGCAACAGTTTTTCTCTTTTGTGTTGCCTCTTGTTTTGATATAGAGCGATGAATGTTCCTTCAAGTTATAAATTATAGACGTCATGGGATGGGCACATACATATTTTATTTTTTTTCCGAGTGTAAAACTCGTCGCGTCGTCTTTTTCTGCGCTGGACACACGGGTGGGCGGACTACAGCGCAGGATGTCCGGGCGTTACGTCCGACTGACTAAAAGCTGCTGACTGAGTAATGCCTCGGCGCGGGCTGACGTATTGGCCCTCTGCCATGCATGGCGCGCGGTCCTAGACGGCCGTGTAGTTCGGGGACTACGGCTCAGAACCGCGTATCTGTGCTGGCTGGGCCTGCAGAGCTACGGCAGCCCGGCCGCGGCCCGGCGGGGCGTTGAGGGGGGCCCCCGCTAGGATGGCCCCGGGTGGGGCCCCCCATAGCAAGCTGCTGGACTCATGCCCGCCTTTGCTCGGCAGCGTCGGTAGCAGCAGTACCACTGTTTGGACAGTCAAGGGTACCCCTTGGTACCCGTGCGGACACCCCTTCTTACCCGTGCGGCAACCCTACACCGTCACAAAAAATTAAATTAAATCGACTAAAACCATACATACGAAAATCAGGTTGATTTTTCGATTACATTTTGGAAAATAATTCGGAGTATTTAAAACCTGAACAGCTACCCCTTGTCACCCTTCACTGACAGAAAAAAAAAATTCAATCGGCTAAAACCATCAATACAAAAATTCGGTTGATTTTTAGATGAAATTTTGGTCTCACTAAATTTTGAACAGGAACTAATTTCTATTTTTTCAAAACAAATACGGAGAGTGCTTGGTACCTGAGCAGCTACCTATTTGTAACCAACCACGCGGCCACTCTTCAGCTTCCAAACTCACGCTGAAGCGGCCACACGCACTCCCTCGTGAAACAAATCCCTCCCAAATAGTCCCGAGTGACTGTCGCTGTCGCCCGGTCCAGTATTTCCGGTCCGTGATCAGTGGGGTCTCCTCCACTCGGCACGAGGACGTGTAATCCTTCTCCCGGCGGTCGCCACATTCATCACGATAAAGCAGCGGGCGGCTGCGACACGTGTGGTGTTTGAATTCTGTTTGACTTTCCCGCCGCGCGACTCAACCTCAGCCCCGGCCGCCGAGGGGGCGCTGCGACGCGTCATCAGCGAGGCGTTTGACTGCGGGCCTCCGTCGGTTCCGGGTCGTTACTCTAATATCGTTAGCATATCCTGGCCATCCGCTCCCCATCGCACACCAATACACTCACACCGACCCCTTCTTAGACGGAGGGATGGCATGAACCCTTTTCTCGGCGCACACCGTGCTAAGAGATTGCCCATAAGAGGATGAACCTGTTGTCGAGAGATTTTCAAGGTTTTACCTCGCTTCTCTATATTTCTAATTTTATTCGAATTTCGTCCCTCTGCTGCGGAAAAGAGCATAGATTTAATTTCCACCCTATGACGCACGACAGGCTCGGCTCCCCAAACGCGCCGGCTGGACACCCGCCTCGGCTCGGCTCGTCACTGGTGACGAATGCACGGCTCGGACACAGCTGGGCGAGGGAGATAGTGGCCTTATTTATGTACTAGTGGAGGCCGCCTGCTGCTGCCGCATCACTTTCCCGCCCGCTACTGCTCCCACCACTGCACGAATTGAACACATTGCACTGTAAACACACACCCAACAAAATTTACAGCTACTATGTTTTTCGCTTTAGTTTCCTCCACTTCCGCTATGGTGGTACGCCTACCGGCACCGGGAGCCGGCACACAGCCCACTGCGGCTTCTAGTGGACAAAATGTTTGGCCCCTTGTGGCCGGCCCCGCCCACTCTCTCTCTCTCTCTCTCTCTCTCTCTCTCTCTCTCTCTCTCTCTCTCTCTCTCTCTCTCTCTCTCTCTCTCTCTGTCTCTCGGGGGGAATTCAGCATTTTGGTGACACGCCACCTATCTAATCGATAAAGCACCCAGCGACACGCAGCAATGCCCAACCTGCATGAACGGACATTGTGCACAGTCGGAAAATGAAAAAAAAAAAAATCAAAGTGCAGTTGAAACCCAAACCTAGCATTTCGATTTCAAAAACATATTTGAACTTATTAATTTTTGCTTTTACCGATTTAGTCTGAAGGATTTTTTTAATTTCATTTTTTGGAAAGCAATGGCGTCATGGCAAGTGGTCAAGGGGGCCAGCCTGATGACGAACGACCAGCACGAGTTCAAGGTTTCCCCGTGTTCCCCGTCCGGAGGAAGCAGAAGACACCTCGGCGTTCCGGGGGGAGCAGGAGTCAAACCCACGTAAACGCCCGATCGCCCAGCTGTTACCGACATGGAATCGAAACACGCAACCCCTTTTCTCTCTCTCTCTCTCTCTCTTGCTCTCCCGAATGTTGTGCAGCACGGCGGTGACCCCACCTCCTCGCCCTGGCTGCTCTGGGTCCGGTTCGGCTCGGCTCGGTACCCTCCGGCGCGGCTCGGCCTGACCCCGGAGCTCGGCCGTGCTCGGCTCGGCACCGAACGTCTCGACGCGCGGGCCTTCGGGCACCTTCGGGCACCTTCGGGTCCACGGGCGCGCAGCTCGGCTCCCGCCGCCGCCCAGATACGAGGATTTAGCCGGGGCGCGGACCCGAGGCGCGTCGGTCTGAGCCCATGATTTATAGGCTCCCTCTCCACCCCACACTGTACGCGTAGCAACGCAGCGCGGGCTGTGTGCGCCGCCGTAGCCAGCCCAGCCCGGCCCAGCCCGGCCCAGCCCCAAGATGGCCGGCCTGCGCGTCCAGCCCGTAATATCACCACGAAAACGATATAAATCTCCAAGGTGCCAGTGTCTTAGGGGTGTCAGCCGCGGCCTCTGCATATACCCTACTCAGGCTAAAAGCCTCCGTCGGTCTCTCTCGCACGCCTCTGCACTCCGGCCGAGTGTCTAATGCATCGGAACATCGGAACGGCGGCCATGCACTATTCAGGAAAATTTTGCTAATTTTCGCGACCGGAAAAAGAAACGTGTAGCTTTCCGAACAGACGAATTAAATTCAGTGGGGCATCCACGCAAAAAGCGCTACCTCAGCTGTTCCTCATCCGCCTCCTGAAAAAAAAAAAAAAATGCAACTCCTCATTTCTATCCGTGTTTCTTCTCGTCTTTGATCCGAAGGACTGTGGAACGAATTGTAGTGGTTCAGGAGCGACTCCTGGGTGGGATGTATATCCAGTTGGCCCCTCCTATCACACAGGTGCGTGATAGCGCAGACCACACCGATCTGTCCGAATTTCGAGAGGGGGATTTCGAGGAAACAAGGCCCTAGCCCTTCTGGTCGCCTCGTCAGCTGTGATGTGAATGAATTGGCCACTCCGAAAGGCAAAGGCACGGCCCATGGGCCCCATGGGCACAGGCCAGTTTATCAAAGTTTCCGTTCCACTCCGAGGAGCAGGCCGTGATTTATGGCTTCGCGTCCGAATAAGGATGGCGCTGTCCTGCTCGCACCCCCTCGCGGGGATGGCCCGGTGGCGTGAGAGGGAGCGGGATGGATGGAGGGAACGCGGCGCTTTCGGACGCCAACAAGGATGAGGATGAGCCCTGAGGTCGCCGACTTGTTTTGAATGCAGAGGGAGCGGGAGAGAGAGAGAGAGAGAGAGGACACGGAGGGCCGACGGATTTTGGGACTTGTGTGATCTGCATTAAAATCCTCTGTGTCAAAACTAAAGATCATATCGCAACGATATCACAGCAAGGCAGAACGGGAAAGTCTATCGTCTCGGCTCATCTCGCAAAATAAAAGCAGTGCCTTCTTTGAATCACTGGAACTGAACGTCGTGCGAAAGTTCCTCACATATCCTACTTTAACTTTTTTGTATTTTCTCCCCCAAACGGGCAGTGAAAAGAAGGATGATTGTACGCTGACGATAAGCGAAATCATGCGGCACAGAAAGGCGCCGGGGGGAAAGAAATTGGGGTGGCCTCTTTTTGGGGGTCGATGAGATTATCGAGTGGGTGGTGCCCGGTCATTACCGGACCCAAGTGGTCAACCGATTTTGTACCCCACTGTTTTAATCTTTCCGTATTTGCCTCCTTTTTTCTGCCTCCTCGCACGGCATTATAATACTGAAGGGGAAACTACTACTGAAGGAATTCAAGGTGGGGGGACCTTACACCGTCTGGAAAGGTTCAGCACGTTTGGTCCCCGCTGCCAGTGCCGAGGGGTTGAAATTAGACCGCGCAACGTTACCCTCTCTCTCGCTCTCTCTGCGAAATCGCAAATTCCAATTTAGTTCCCTAAAGGAGTGCGCCAAGCCCAAAAGGCAGTTTAAGCGCGCGGCGCGGCGGCTGCTGGGCCCGCAATTTGTCACGGGAGCGGACGGGCGCGGGCACCCTGTGTACACTACACGCGCGCACTACAATATCCACTATGAAACTCATGTCGTGAATTTACAGCGGGGACTGGGAAAGGGCTGCGCCCAAGTCGTGCGTCTTAGCAGTCTGATTCTGTTTTAATTAATACCGCAAGCTCCCTTTGCATCCTCCCAAGTTTATTGCAGGCCGGGTCCGGGCCAAGAGACCCACCCAAGACCCGCACCACCGCCGCCGCCACCACCACTGCGGATCACGCCTGCGCGCCAACACCCCCAAAACTACACTCACAAACCCCCTCAGAATAACAAAATCCCTTCCATAATGCCTCGCACATCCTCTTCAAAACGCCCACTGTAATCCCTCTAAAAAAAAAAAAAATACGAAATTATAATTAACTCGCGAAGTAAGAAACGCGACAAGAAGAAGAATGGCGTCGTATTGCCGGACCGGCGGCGCCATTACGGGCGCGTATAATTCCTGGCCGTGCATTAGGGCCGCATCTGCAAAGGGGTAGGGCCTGGCCGGGCAGGGCCTAGCCGCCACCCCTGCGCGCGCTCGCATTTCTTGTGCCGCACCAGAATTCCTCTTCGGGGAGATAAAACATTCGGTGCCGCTGCTGCTGCTGCTGCTGCTGCTGCTGCTGCTGGGCCCGTAGGGCAGTACTCGCTCCCCGGCCGCCGTAAGCCACCTTGGAGACGATCCCACCCGCAGACTCAGATCGCATTTTAATGGCTTCCTTTTCCCAGTTTTGTCTTCCTTCTCTAACCCCGCGCCGCTGCCGCTTCTCTTCTGCCCTCCGACAGACCGTGTGGCGACGCCGTCCCGATGAGACTTTGATCGACTGAGACAGAAGATGGACGGACGAGGAGGAGAGAAGAGGACGCGGCGAAAACGGAGGCGCGCGCATTCCACGCCGCGGTCGACATGTGTGCGGCGCGCCATCGACGATGCGGTAAGACGTCAAGGCCATGGACTGGCAGGGTAGCAAAAGTGCATTACCGCCCCAGAAGAGGGCGACCTGGTACATACGCTTCAGGGGGAGATCCATTCTGCCTAATTAAGAACCACGTAAATTACATTTAGCTTCTGCTTCTCCTCTGTTACCCTCCTCAGTACCTTTCCGGGGCGCCGCCACCTCGCTCTTTCCTCCGCCCCTCGCGCCGCTGTCCTTTTTTCCCCCGTAATCCCTCTTTTTCTTCCCCAACCTTTCTTTCCTAGCTGCACACTTTCAGTGGAGTTTTACTCCTTCCTCCTCGCTCTCTCGCTCTCTCTCCCTCATCCGTCTCCAAAGTCCACAAGTTTTCCCTCCTCTTCCTCCTATCTGCTTTACCATACCGCCCCCTCCGAGAGCAGCCGCACCCCTGGTCCCCCCCCCCTCAACTTCACCCCTCTTTCTTTCCCTCAAATAGACTTACAACGAGCACCTCAACCCTTTTATTGTACGCAACAGTTAAGTGTAATACAATCATTAAAGGAACGAGAGGAATGCCTACACTGCCCGCAAAATTGTTCTGAAAATGTCGGCTATATGAGATTAGTGCAGAGGTGGGCGTGCGCGCCACGTAATACCGGGGCGGTACAGATTTGCAGTAAAACGGCGCTCGTACATAACGCACATAAATCTCGGGGCCTGCTTCGGTAGCAGGTGTGTGCGTCTTATCTTGGCCTCCCCTCCAGCTATCACGCGGTGCTTGCTGCCTCACCGCCGACCCTCTCCGGCAGCAGACGGCCGGGCGAGCGGACGGGCGAGCGGACGGGCGGGCGGGCTGGACCGCGCACCGACAGTCAGGCGGACAGACGGGCGGACGTCGTGATCTCGCGAACCGAGAGAGCTAATGAAGTCACTGCAGGGCGGTAACTCTAGTCGATACAGCACGCCCTATCGCTTTGCACACTACTTGAGAACAACATTCAACACACTCCGAAAAAAAAACTTTGGAAATTTACTCGAGTGTAAAAATAAAAATCAACTCTGTTCAAGGAGAAAATAATTTTTAAATATTGCTTTAAATCTTTGCCATAAAAATGTGATTTTAAAACAGAGTTAGCATCTCCGTCAATCAAGGTCAATAAAAAAATTTGATTGAATTGTGATCATTAGCAAAAACCTTTTAATTTAGAATGAGCGCTCTGTACGCGGTTCCGGTTCGGAAACGAAACGACTGCATCCTGCCTTTGACCTGCGCTCCTTGCTGATGCACCCGACCGTTGCAAAACGCTAGCTGGCGGCTGCAGGCAGCAGCAGCGGTGGTGGTGGCGGCAGCGGTAGCATCAACAACAGCAACAAAAACGAGCAGCTCCGTTGGTTGGCTTGGCATAGACAATGACGCCGTGACAGGGATCAAGATGCAAGGACGCGAGGCATGCGAATCATCATTATCGGCAGGCAATGCCTATTTGCAGATCGTGTCACTCACGCTCCGCCCATAGCGCCTCGTGGCTGCACGGCCGCCATCGGCCTCGTGAAGCTCTCGAGCGTTCCTTACCTGTCAGACAGAAGAGACAGAACAAAAAAAAAAAAAATGAGGAAAAGGAGCGGTAAGAGTATCTAAGGTCACACACACACACACACACACACACACATGGTCTCATTACTGTCAGGAGCATCGAAACGAGAAAAATGTGTCCGCGAAGCGGCGACGCAATCAAATGCCAGAGCGAGTTCGTTTGGTCATGGAATCTGCAGCGCGTCGCCACTGGAATTGTTCCGACGGTTTTTTTCCGCCCCTTTTCCGCCACCAGGCGGCAGGACGCAGGACGCGTCTCTCTCTACCGCATAGCGCCGCGCAGAGCTGCATTTCAAACCGCATTTTACGTTGCGACAAACCTCTCGCGGCAACACGCAGTGGGGAGAGGTGTAGCGAGCAGACGACACGAGGCTGAGCCGCCGCGGTGCACGAGTATGACTGGCAGCCTAGGCTGACGTCGGCGGCAATTAACCAAAATCGAAAGAAATTGACCATTTATGAAAATTGGTATAAATGTCCAGCACAACTCTGAATAAACATGAGTAAAACAACTTGTAGTACCCGACATTAATGACAATGAAATTTCAATACAGGGAGAGAGAGAGAGAGAGAGAGAGAGAGAGAGAGAGAGAGAGAGAGAGAGAGAGAGAGAGAGAGAGAGAGAGAGAGAGAGCATGAGGAAACAAAGTGGTCCCCATGCTCTTTTTCTACACGTGCGAAGTGGTGCAAACGGGCACCTCTTTTCTTTTCCACCGTTTCCTCCCATTCTTGTGGCTTTCGTGTCGGGAGACCGTCAACCGGCACAAGATTGCTCTCCGCCACGAAGCGTCATACATTTCGCCAATTGAGAAAGCGTTGAGAGAAATCAAGGAAAGAAAAGAGATATAAAGGCAAACGGCACGTATCGCCGGCACACACGGTTTACTTCTTCATGTTGTATATCAAGCTTATATAAGGGAATATTTTTGGCGAAATAAAATGCAGCACTTTTTGAATTTGGTGGGGCTAGGAGGGTGACGAAGTACGTCCTAAAAAAAGGGATAAAGGTATTTATTTACCTGGATTATTCACAGGAAGCCTAATAGGAAACATCAAGGTTATGATGCCTTTGCTCCTCCCACTTGTCCACCAATCAGGGCTCACGGTTCCATCATATCCTCCCAAGAAGGTAGAAAACACTAAATTACAGTCGTGTAATGCTACGTAACGCTATTTCAAATTCCCAAAAATATATTAGAAGCCCGAAAACCGAAAGAGCGCCCACTCGAACGCAGCTCCTGACGCCGTCCGCCGGGCGAACATGGCTGCCGCCTGCCGCCGCTGCCGGCCGCCGCGCTATCCCCCTCCACGTAGTTCACCGCTCCGCCCACAGAGCGCGCTGCGATCGATCGCCAGCCATGCCGCCTCCACGAGACGCGCCTGATTTTGAAAACCGGCGGCTTTTCGGACACCGGTGGATCTTCAAAACGATGGGAATATTTTTATCGTAACGAGAATTGGACCATAGCACTGGCCACAGACCTCTAATGAAGAAAATGTGTTCGAACTGTTCAGGCCAATGATAGGTGCCGGTGACGGGGGAGGGACATTGCGGTGCTGCCTTCTCATTGGTCGTAGCCTAGTGGAGTGGGTGTGCGTGTATATATACTGCATCAGCCATGCCCCGGCGTTTTGCTTTACAGCACGGAACCAAAAACCCACTCCGTAACCGTCATTCTAGCGTCCACACTCGTTACTTTTCTCCGTGTCTGCTCGTCTGAAGCGTAAAGGAATGTCCGAAAAGCCCCACATACGCCACGCTCGAGGGGGAAACGTATGGAAATGCGCACCCACCGGCGTCCACGCATGATATACTCCAACCCGCTTCCAGAGAGGGATTCGAATCGGACTTCCTGCGCGCCAAGCCCCGGACAAAAAGTCTCAGAAACCACCAAAGCCTTCTTCGAGTCTTTCCGCGGGGCCCGGCTGATCCCTGCCTCAGAGACCCCCAGAGGGTGGCCACGAGGCCCCCGCGGGCGCTGCATAAAGCAGGGCAGCCGCTAGCATACATTAGCACTACAAACAAATAACGGAGAGGCCAACTTTGTCGATCTATCTTCCTTTCCCCCAAAGTAAGCCCTGCAGCAGCTGCAGCAGCGAGAGCGAGCGAGAGCTAGAGAGAGAGGGAAAGGAGAGCGTTGGCGGAGAAGGGGGCGAGGGGGCTACCGCGCAGAGCGCCATATTTCGCTTCTCATATTCTATTTTCATACATAAAATTTCCGTATTTTCCGGGCCCGCTTTAACTTTGACCCATAAATACAAAGATGAAATAAAAAATTGGCGAGCTAGAGAAGACACACTGAGGGCTCCATACCGGCTTCTGGCGTCTAGTATGTGTTTTTAGACATAATGACACACAGATATGGGGCGGGCGAAGATTTGTGGTGAGATAACTCGGAAGTCACCCCGGAATCAGATATTTTATCTCACGGTATATTACGAGTTAAAGAGAAAGGAAACGAATAATTTAGGAGAGATTAACTTTTCCTCTGTTTTCCCTCGAGTAAGGCACGGGCGGGGAGACCTGGATAAGGGGACGAAGTCACCCGCACAGTTTCGGAAATCGCAATCAGGAATCAGGAAAATTGGAAAGGCGGGAAGAAGGGCGGGAATAGAAGCAGCAAGGAGGGGGGAGCGAAGAGGATGAGAATGATGAGGTAGATTGGTCGGTAGATAGAGACAGGTTAAACTTTGTAGCGGTGAAAAATTTGGAGATAAGAACAGGGAAGCCTGAAGGAAGATTGGGGGGGGGGGACGCAGGAAGAGGCCGAGTGGGCCGGAGAAAAAGAGAGGGAGCGAGGAATGAAAGAGAGAGTGAGAGAGGGAGAAAGAGAAGGAAACTGGGGCATGTTTGCAGGTAATTTCGGATGGCGCGCGGAGGCAGTATACCAGACAATCGTGCTGGCCCATTCTTTCAGTCACAAAGCCATGGCCGCCAGAGCGCGCGCGCGCCGGTCTTCTGGCGCGTGTAGAACTATGAACTTCCCAAACTTGAAGAAAAGCCTCTTTCCCTCTCTCTCTCGGGCGCTGCCCCGATAAATCCGAAAGGAATTTCTTACCTCCTCTCCCTGCCTCTCTCTTTCTCTCTCCGTCCCCGTCATTCTACCGGGGGGACGAGCAGAGGGCCAATCTGGTTCAGCCTAGCCGCCTTGGGCAACTGAGTGGGGAGTGGAAGGGATTCCGCGGAGGAAATGCTACACTAACAATCATGCTTCAAAGAAGAAAAAAAATCGAAAAAAAAACACACGCATAGAAACTAAATTCACGATTGTTTTCTCTTCTTTTTTAGGTGGGCAAAGCACCTCCAACAAGATTTTGGGCGGCCCCAGAATGATGTCATTCGCCGTTTCACGCCTCGGCGGTAGCAGCAGCAGCAGCAGCAGCAGCCGGAGAGCGAGGGAAGAGGAGTGATCGCACAGGTATATCTCGCCATAAAATGCGAAAGGGGCAGAGAGCGCCAGTAGCGCCGCGTCTCTCTATCCCCTCCCCGTTCTCCGCCTCCTCCTCCTCCTGGTGCCGGCCGGCCAGCGCGGTCCAGCGGGTGATTTACGCCGTGGCAAATGGTTTTCGCACGTTATAACGCAGCCCGATGATCGCTTTAGTGCGGAGAGCGGCCGGCAAAGCCCAGGAGTCACTGCAGCAGTACACCGCCACGAGAACCACCCAAAGAACTACACACACAAAAACAAAACACAACCCCCCAAGAAAACTTCAGCGCCATTCTGATCGACAAAATTTCTCAACGCTCTTTAGTTTCGTTTCGGAGGATTTGGAGAGTGTAGTGAGTCCCAGAGGTGCATGTCCTCGCCTACCACCGCTGTTCCTCCATCTCTCTCTCGCTCCCGTGGCCGCGCGGCCCACACGCCACGCCACGCCACGCTGTCCACGTACCGAACGGGAGAGCAAACGGGAACCGATCGGTCGCGCGGCAGCAGCAGCGGCAGCAGCAGCAGCAGCAACACAGACTATGCACGGGAGCGAAACGTTTTGCTTTATTTTCGTTTCCCAAGCGTCCAATCGCGAGGAGCCCACGAAGCTGTGCATCGCGATCAGGGAGCACCCCTCGGGCGGCTGCAACAGCCTCAGCGAGAGCACAGCCCTAATTCGAGTTTCAACGATTTTCCGATTTCGTGCTCGACCTCAAAAATATTTTGCTGGAACAGTTTTGAAAAGAGAAATAAAACTAAACAAATTTTGAAGGACGAACCGCCGCCAGCAAACAATACAGTGGCTCGCCGAGCCGCGCACGACTGAATATATTAGGCGTGTTAATGACTTGCTAATCTCGTCGAGAGGGCCAAGACGTGTGCTCCTTTTCGCTCCCGCGGTCGTGATGCTCCTGGTGAGAGAGACAGAGCAAGAAGGGATTCTCTGTACACAGACAAAGGCTCGGATCCTCTCGATTAAGTATATACTAGAAGCTTGAAATAAGTAATGGACTCTCAAAATTTTTCCTCTTGGGAGTTAAACGGCTAGAACAAAAAAACCTTTTGAATCGTGCAAACAGTAACTGGCGTTTGAACTCCATCAACCCAGATATGTTTCGGGTTGTCTTATTTTGTTTTCATACTTTCCTGCAGCTTCTGGCGGTCTGCCTTTGCAGCCAGACTGATAGATTAAGCGATTCATTCCGTATGGGCGTATCTGACGGGAGGGGAGTGTTGTTATGCTTCGTGTCAAATTGGAAATTGCTCCGCGAAAGATTGGTGGGAGCGAGACGAGAAAAAGGAGCAGCGGCCCGGAGAAAAATCTGGTGCGTAGTCGAGGGAAATGTGGATTGTGTCAGTGAACTCTTTTTCTTCTGCCTCTTCGCTTTGGGCTGCGGTGTCGAATCACAGCCCTGCTGAGATGCGTGACTTTGGTTCCGGCGCGTCCAAACTCGGCAGCGCCCCTTGATTGGATCTCGTTTAGGGGCCGAACCCCCCTCCCCTCTGTCTGTCTCGCTCGCTCGCCTTGCCTCATCTCCCCCGAATCCAATTCTCCTCCTCCCTCTTCTTCCTTTGCCGCCTTTGCACACACATACGTCTTTCGGATTGTTTTTATTCATTTTCATGCCAAGGGTAGAGGATAAGGGGGGGGGGGGGGGGTTGCGTGGTGGCAATAATTCCGACGACGGAATGAAAATAATAAAAATTTGCTCATGCATGCTGCCATCGTGCAGACGACGAGAGGAAGGCCTGCTCGATTGAAGACTCGCCGGCGACGATTTGTTTGCGAGGCGCGACTACACTTGTGCGCAGGCGCCAAACGCTGCAGTAATATAGAAAACACCAAACCACGTTCGCTTCCTCTTCTTAACGTTTTCTGCCCTGCAGAAGAGTTGACACATTTTTGTTACCCAAAATTCTCAACGTTCTCGTTACATATGATCCCAGCGAGTCGCTGTTTAGCGAAACAATTAAAAACGCTACTTCTCTTTTCGCTCAGAGAGAGAGAGAGAGGGAGAGAGAGAGAGAGAGAGAGAGAGAGAGAGAGAGAGAGAGAGAGAGAGAGAGAGAGAGAGAGAGAGAGAGAATGCGAAAGCCAGAGAGGGAGAGGGAAGGGGCGGGGGGGGGGGGGGGGGGGGGGTGTCTGCAGAGGCTACTGCCGCCCCATAATACGATGACACACACAATACCTGAAGAATACGAACGCAGCTCGGAATTTCCCTGGAATACACACGATTGTGCATGGCGCTTCCATTTAAAAGCAAGCGGCGGCCATTATTAGACGCGCCTGCCGGACAAGCTCCGAAATCGGCGGCCGCGTCTGCGGCGTAAGTGCTGCGGGAGCTGGACGCGAGTTGGGTGGGTGTTGGCGGGGCCCTCGGAACGCCGCGGTACGCTAGCATGCCGACGGCATCGCGGAGGCAGGCCGCTGCAGGGCCGGCCCGGACAGACCCCCGTAACCGGACGGCCGCCTGGGGGCAGTTGGGGCACCGGGCGGCGTGTCGCGGCGGGCAGCTGCGGCTGTGTCTGCCGTGCCGACCGGGCAGCAGGGGCCTGGCGGCGGGGCCTGGACGGGAGGGAAGGGAAGGGGGAGGCTAGGTATGGACGCCGGCAAGACGCTTCGTTAATCAACATTCCGCATCGAAACACGCGCGTCTTTCCGCAAAAGCGAACCAACAGAAGACGAGAAAAAAAAATGAAGCAGCAAAAATAAACCTGCGGTCGTTTTTTTTAAAAAAAAAAAATATTTTTTGCCGTTCGGTCTGTTTTGTAGAAATTTTGGGATTGTTCTACATTATTATATGCTACAATTAAATCACAGGTGAATTTGAATTCCGATAAAATCAAGAAAAACAAATAGAGGAAGTCATATCTGGCCGTTTGTGCTCATTTATACCGAGGTACACGGTACGAAACTGCGGCGTGCTAAGCTTAGCGGGACATTTACACCTGCTCAGGAGGCGCCACCACCGCCGTTTTCCCCCCTCTTTTCTCCCTCTATCCTTTATTTTATCTTTTCGAGCGGCAAGAGCGGCGCAAGAGGCGTTTCTCGCGCAAAAAGCGAAAAGGAAGCAGACGTGGGGGCGCATCGAACCAACTCCCCTAATAAAATCCACCCTCGCATCCCTCAGACGGCGGCATCGGCCTCCCCCCAGCGGGCCCGCAGCCCCTCACGCCCCGCTCACTCTCGCCCTCTCTCTCTCCCCCCTGCATGAACTGGCCATTATACGTCAGATCTCCTTCTCGCACTCCATACAGGGCACGGGGAGAGGGAGAGAAAAAAAATGTAAGAAACGAAATAGGTATAAATCAGTCCCACGCGGACTCCACCCCGCAGACAAGGAGCCGTACCGCAGAGGAGAGAGAGAGAGAGAGAGAAACTTTCGGAAAAAGAACATGGCTGGCCGCGTGTGTCGCCCTTTCTTATTTCCTCCTTCTTCTCTCCTCCA
Organism: Odontothrips loti; assembly: GCA_038380765.1. Classification (NCBI taxonomy): domain Eukaryota; kingdom Metazoa; phylum Arthropoda; class Insecta; order Thysanoptera; family Thripidae; genus Odontothrips; species Odontothrips loti. The sequence goes on along the minus strand of CM076258.1, from coordinate 8,608,767 downwards.
GGTAGGGTGCTGGAGCAGCACGAAATGTGTGATTTATGGCAAACGCTGTCCAGGGTTTTGGCGGCCCAAAGTCTTCGGCAGGTTCGGCTGGCACTGGCGGCAGCTTCTGGTACTTGAGACGGCAGCCCCAACCGGCGCCCTTCAGGGGGACCACCCTACGGCTTGTAAAATGGTAAATAATTGGGTGAGGTCAAAACATAATGAACTACGAGCTCGAAGGTGCTAGCCCAACAGCAACAATACGTCAATTCCTTTATAATGGGCATAAAGCGACTTACAAAGGCGGCCAAGATTTATAGTTTCTCGAAAAGAAAAGGACGAGAAGCCTCATTTTCAATTTACAATGGCCGCCCTCCCCGTTGTTGTGATAAGTAGGTGGCTAATCGAACGCCATCGACGAATATTTTCAATTAACGATTGCGGACCACTATTTAACTCCCACGTCCCCCGAAGGAGTCGGAGGAAGCCCGGCCCAGGTCAAGCACCATTCACTATCGCGTTAATTTGTCAGCCGTCTCCCGTCCGTTTTGAGTTGTTCTCTCCGAGGAAGGCCGCCCAGTTAAGAATATTTAAACATGAAATGCGTACATCCAAGCACAAGCCGCGCAAGCATTTACATCGTGGACTGCTTGACATGAAAGCACTGCCCGAACTGACGGAGGCCACACCCCGTATCATCACCCTGTCAAAATACGGGCAATAAATCTCAAGAATGTGGCACATATGTAAGTGCGGGGACACCAACTGGTTTAAAATTCTAGCGCCATCCGAGCAAGTGTACGGGCTGGGCCGGTGGAAGGGGGAGGGGAGGGGTCCCCGCATTCTCTCTTGCTCCGCTGTCCTGGGTGCCATGGTGGGTGTGGGAGTGGTGGGGGAGCCGCCTGGAACTACTTTCGGCCGAGCCGGAGCAGGTTCGGGCGGCGGCCGCTAGATCGCGCCACCGTCGCGGCTCCAGCCGCGGCCGCGACGGTGGCGCTGTCATCCACTCTGGCGGCCGGGCGGGGAAGCTGCCGGAGCGGCGCGCGGCACGCGTGTTGTTTGAGGTTATGTTGTGCGCCGCCGCCGCCGCTGCCGGTCGGGGAGGGAGGGGCGCCGAGGCCTGGCCGATCAGCTGATGCCGCCAGGCCGCGCCGCGCCACGCCACACGTGCGGGGCACGTGGTCAGATGAGGCGGGCGGGACCTGCGCTGCAGTCGCCCGGCCGAGTCTGGGCACGGCGGGTAGACAACAGAACAGCGGTGAAACTACTTCGTCTCCCGTTGACATTCTGACATCGTCCAAAGTGTAACCATTCCCTTGTCGCCATTTCGGCAAACCAAAAGGGGGGCGAAACGCACAAAACGGGGGCGCAAATGTGGGAGAAATAAAAGCAGGGGGTTGGGGTCGGATTATTGACTTTCATTTCCCTCTGCACACGGGAAGGACGCGCGCGGGTGCAAAAAAAAAAATGAAAAAAAAAAATAGGCGCCCAGGCAAGGCTATAATTCATCACGGAAGCAGTGCCCCATAATTCACGGATTATTTATACATGGATTGGCTCCGCAACAACGGCCGGTCCCAAGTTGGGAGAGGTGCGGTCGGCCGCGGGGGTGGCGGTGTGCGAAGGGTGGTCCTGTTGGGACGGCGCCGCCGGGGGGTGGCTGGCGGGGTCTCGCTCGGCACACTTACGCCCCCCCCGAGTTGGCGCGGCGCGCGACGCTGCGAGGCGCCAACGCACCCAGATCGTAAGATCACGCGCGCGGGGCCGTCCGCAAATCTAGAGACGCAGCGGGCGTCCCTCGTGGTGCCGCCGTGCCGCTCCATGTTGGCTGCGCGCTCATGCGGGCGAGCCCCATGCTCCATTACGGTGCTACTTAACCTCTACTTACGACGATCGACCCTCTTCTAGTGCCGGTTGACGATCTCAACCATTTATGACTTGAAAAAATCGATTTCTATATTTTTCTTTTCTTTTTACTGTGTGTTGCAGGTGGAACGCAGCAACGGAACCTCAGACCTCAAGATGTGCTAGGAACTATGTACCTAACCGCTAGAAAATAAAAATATTAAAGAAAAAAAAATCGGAAAAAACTAACCGTGAACCTGTGAAATTAGTGTTTTCATTCAATTTACCGCATTTCCACGGGTCACTCACGACGGTGAACACAGTGCGAAATTCACGCAAGAGAACAAATGTACTGCAGCCAGCGAATGTAGCGCCGATGTCAACGCTGCGCACAGCTAATGGAGTGTGTGCCGGCGAAACGATGGAAATCCATGGAACGCTAATTGATTTTCGTCAGCGCAGACGGCCGCAACAGACAAACAGACAGACAGGCAAGCGGCCGGACGGCCAGACGGATAGGGTGGTCTAGCCCTGCGCTATGCCGCATAGATAGATTGTCGGAATGCGATAAAACGTCATTAGATCGTGGCATCTCCTGCACCTGACCGCCCATCACGATGCTATTTGCCAACAGTTGACTTAGGTACACCTTCAAAATTCCGTTCAATGACAGGAAAAAAAAGTAAAAAATGGGAAAAATAATTGTACTAGCCGCAAACGTTTTCGGGTCCGTCCAGGTGTTAAAAAATAAACCCCCACCCCCTCCACCACCACTGCCTACGCGCGAGATATCAGTTTCCGCCATAATGACGACAGTGGGCCCCCCAGTAATTGGATTTACATGAGCACGCCCTAATTATGAATGCTCAAAGCGCGGTGCGCGTGCGCGACACACACACACACACACGCGCGCGCGCGCACACGCACAGCTCTTCGATCGACGTGTGAACGAAAACGAACACGGGCGGTTGCATCGATCGCATCCAAAGCACTGCGGCCAGGCGGGTCATAAATCCGGCGCGCATGCACACGCACACTCACACACACTCACCGTACCGGGGGGTCGGGGACAGACCGCCGTAACTGAGGGTTCGGACAGCCGTCCGTGCGGGGCAGCGGACTCCACTGCCGGCTGCCTCCGAAGGCGCCGCCCCACCTGTTTAGTGTTATTACTGGCTCATGATTATGACCGCCAGGACGAAGACGGATTACAGAGGGGCGCGCTCTCGGACGCGGCCGCTGCAGGTCTTTCTCTCTCTCCTGGATATGCAAATGAATCCTCGTCCGTAAGCTGCCCGCTCACCCCCGCCTTGTGCTTTCTTTTGTTCTAGCACTGGATTGCTATTCGTATTCATTTACAATATCGCGTTATCACGAACGGACGTGGACGATCCGTGACACAGAAGGCCGGAGCGGGCCGCGCTTTGCGAAGAAAGCGAAGGAACGAGCGCGCAGAGTAGTTCTCGGTGAACCGTAGCCGGGGAGGGAGAGTCAGTACGGGTCTGGGTGTCGACGGTGCCGCCGCCGGCCGGGCCGCCAGCCCCCCACCACCGCCACCCCTGCGGCGGCGGCAGCGGCTGCGGCGGCAGCGGCGACCCCTCCGACCCACCTGGACGGGGATGGATACCTACCACTCCGCACTCGGCAGGCCGCGGTAGCAGACGAGTCCATTACGCACGCAGCATGTCCAATTTTTACTTATTCTTTGCCCGGCTGGTGTTGGTTTTACGCGCGTCTCCGGACCCCCGTCTGCCTTGTCCCCAACCGAATTCATCATCGCACCGTATCGTTCTTCAAGAGGGTAAATTTCACACCCCGATTTTCTGTGTTTAGTTAGTAGTAGTTCGGATCCCCGATTCTAGTTCTGCCGTGTGAGCGTTGAGCCGTTCGACCAAGTGGCGCTTCTGCGCGAACCTGTTGCATGGGCCGGGCGGGTGTCTCGTTCGTACAGTACAAGACGGTAGCATCGATTATTTTCCTAAATGAAATCCAATGCGATGTGCCATCGATACTGGGCAGCATCAAAAGAGAAGCGCACAAAATTCATTCGCCGTAGCAAAATCTGCTCTTATCTCCTATTTTGTAAAAGTATTTTGTTCATTTTTAAAAAGGAAAAATGCAAATGATTCGCTGGGCGACACCTCGGCTGTCTCGCACTTTGGTGGGCTCCGTGCAGCACCACGTAATAGCGGGTAGTTGATCATTTCATTCCCTCCACTCGATGCATACTTGAAACGGCGCCAGGAACACGATTTATGCCGGCTGTATTGACAGCCGACAGGTTTCCAGGCAAGGAGAGAGAGAGAGAGGGGGGGGGGGGGGGATGGGAGAGGGGTATATCGGCCGGAGAAGTGGAAAGAGAGAGGGAGAGAGAGGGAAGGGTTAAGGTGAGAGGGTCACAGCGTTGTGGTCACAACGGAAGGTGATACCTCGCAGAACCGTTACACGCAGTACCCGAAAGGCAACAGAAAAACATGGCTGGTTGAAGCATTCTCCTGCCAATGACATCATCAGCTGATTGTGTTCCCGTTCCAGTTTTAGCTCCGGTAATATTCCTCCGTCTGATTTCGCCCAGCCGCGCGCGGCCAGACGGAGCACCTCTTTGACGGGCGCTGCTCCGCGAGCGGCCCGTATCTGCCGCGTGGCCGGCGGGGAGTTGCGGGGCTTTGTCACCGGGCAGAGCCGAGGCGCAGCCCAGGCGCAGCCCGGCTGACGAAGATAAATGAGGGTGTATGCTGCCGGAGCCGGCCGGAGCGCGTGTGCGTTCTGATTGGCCAGACCGGGTAACTCCGCCCTACCCGGCCCTCCAAGTGGCCCCGGAAAAAATACCAGTCGTTCGAGGTCAAACGACATAGTCCGAGTAAAAATTTATGAAATATAACTAGGAAGTAGTCTCCCTGTACAAAAGACAGATCGGGGATATTGGACATTTGTTAGTAACCCTCAAATTATTTCGCACCAAGCCTAGAAACGCGTTTGCAGAAAACGGTTGCTGGATTATTTTAGAGATAGCTTTGTGACACAGGAGAATATTAACCTACAGCCATACGCAAAGGTACGTAATTACTCACAGGAGAGTAATCCTTCTTTTTTTCCCTCTCCACATTCATTATTCTGGACTGGCCACCATACTGGCCGCTCCCCGCCCCTCCTGCTGGACACAGTCCGACTCCTATCGCTCTCCCTCTTCCACACACATATTTCTTCTTCATTTCCTTCTACCTTTCTCCGTTTTTTACATGTCCGTACAACGATATGTGAGATAGTCAAACTTTCCACTCTTATTTATCTCCGTAATTGCTGGTTTTTAAACAATTAGTCGAACTCAAATCACAGAGCGAGAATGAAGCTGTTGTTCAGAGGAATTAAACCGGCCAAAAGTTTAGACGCTTTTCGGAGGTGTTTTCCGGCAAAGTCCCTTGATATTTTCTTTCAGCTCTGTTTCTCTTAGACTCATTATGTGATCCCTTATCCAGGCCGTTGTCCGGTAGGGGAAAGGAAGGACACACACAAGGGGGAGGGACACCGAGCCCTTTTCATTGAAATCTGTACATCCCTTTGTTTCATGCCGACTCGCCGCTGGACAAAGCGAATTTATTACCCTAAAGGGTGGGAGGGGGAGAAAGGAGTGGGGGAAGGTGAGATCAGGTGTGGGCTGTCCAGTTAGGGGGTGGACAAACCCTCCCCCCACACCGCTTCCCTGCCATCGCTGCTCTGACTCCCATCCAGACTCTAGAAGTCTTTCTATTTGTCAATAATGAATTTAGAAATGGCGAGTGGGAAGATGTTGCGAACGCTCGGAGGCAATTCGGAGGCGCGGCTGCCGTTCCAAACGCCATTAGGATGAAGAGGACGAACTTATTGCGAGGGGGTGGGGGGCTTGGAATTGATGAATGGAGTTAAAATCGCACACGCTTTTACCCTGGTGGCGCCCAGCAATACAGCAATACACACACACACACGAACACAGCGTGAAACACACCGCCTTCTAAGGGTATAAATCAGGGGCCGCGCCACATCACCGCCTTGTCCGGGTGTAGCACCTCGTAGTCCGCGTGCGTGCGTGCGTGCGTATGTTGGTGGTCGCCATCCGTTGCCATGACAACCCGTGGATCGACGCGCCACCACCATGCAGGGGCGCCCCCGGGGAAGGGAAGGGCGGGGTGACACACACACACACACACACACACACACACACACACACACACAAACCTTTTTGAGTGCGCACGGCGGTAGCGACAGCCTTATCATGTGATTCTGGTCAGCTGATAAGGACCTTGCGATTGTAAAAATTAAACGCCGGTCTAGTGTCGCACGGTAAAATAGCAGACTTTGATGATTGAATATTCGGCGTCGCACTCCCAGAGATCAACATTCTAGGCACTTCTTCTTTTTTCTTATTTTTGTTGAAACGGAAATGTGCGGAACGGCACCCCACACCACCTCAGCCTTGGGTGGGAGTGGGAGAGAAGACTCCGCTTTTCTATCAAGTGGAAGCAGTGCCAACGAAACGGTGCAGCCGAGCGGGAGAGGCGTCCCCTGGGACCAATTACTGACAAGACTTCTCCTGGGCCGTGTAGTACCCCCTCTTCCCCCCGCCACAGCCCCGCGCGCTTCCCGCCTGCATCACCCTTTCTCTTTCTACTACTACACAGCACGAACCAGGGTTCGAATACTCCATACCGTGTTTCATTTGTATGTCCGGAGCAGGTATGTATCGCAACAAAATCAGTGACGAAAAAAATATTTCATTTAAAAAGCGGACGCGCACACCACGAAAGGGCCGTCACTCACGCACACAGTAGGATCCCCTGAGTGAGCGTAATAAAAATCACACGGAGATTAGTAATAAAATTCCGTGTCCAACAGACCGAAAGCCTTATCAAATCCGTGGCCATTTGTAATCTACACGGCTCCGGTAGCACCCGCGTACAAAATGGCGCCGTAGTGATGCCCATCACTGATCGCACTTAGCGCCTCTGCGGCCCTGGATACGCATACACATTCACATTCACTTAGCTGGTGGCCCACGGGCCGGCTATTGCGATTCGCCGGAACCCACCGGAGCGTTCCGTGACAGACCGGCGTAGGATTCAGTGTCCGCACACACACAGACACATACACACACACACACACACACAGACACACACGTGTGCGCGCGTTTGGCCAGCTGTCATTAGAGCACAGCACGATTGCAGGTGTAGGTGCGATAATAGAATAATTACTGTGTTTCGGCGTGCGTGGCAATAGTTGACGTAAGTACACCACAGGCCGTGGCGTAGGTAAGGGGTGGCGTTGCGAGTGACGCGAAGAAAGGGGTTGGTCGATCTTCCGTCTTCTTTTCTCTACCTCTCTCGCTCTATGCGTGCACGCGTTTTAATGGGGGTGTGGATGGTAGGGGATGAGCATCGCACGAGGTTGTTTCCGGGGCAGTGCGACCCCACCCTTCCCCCAACCCCCCCTGGCGAGAGCGATTTTTTTCTGTTTTCACCATCTCCTCTGCACCCACGCATGCCCCCCCCCCCCCCCCCCCCCCCCCCACCCGCTCTGTGCAGAAAGAGGACTCACGTACAGAAAAAGGCTCTTTGCACTCAGGTGAAATACGGTGTCAAGAAATCAACAAGAATTCATCAGATAAAATGTACTTTCTTTACAATTCCTGTAGCGTGCGAACCCACCTACACCTCTATTTCACAGAGGGTTGTTACAACGCCATGTGCGAAAACGGAAAGCAGTTACACATAGAAAATAAACAAATATGTAAGTAAATAAATAACGCGGTGGCACTGTCACCGGGTGCCCCGAAAGCCTCCACCGGGTGATATAATGCGAGGCGCCGGGGGCCTGCACCCTGCCGCCCACCCCCCGTCGTCGTCGCGGAGAAAACCTCTCGCGCGCCACGAGGGGGAAACGGGGGCACCTCTTTTTTTGCGGACCACACGAAGAAGAAGGAAGAGGAGGAAAAGTCGCGAACCAACGACATAAAGTAACCTCATACGACACGTATCGAGTTGCAAAATTCATTTCGAGATAAACCCGCTCTGCGCTGACCTAACCTCGTATACGGACGCACCACATGTGCTCTCCCTCTCACTGCGGCGATCTGATAGCGCAGAATGTGCGGGAGGGTTACAGGATATGCGCTCATACATGCACACCACCTGATGGCCGGTGGCACATATGCGCAGGTGAGTGCCTCACACACAAACGAGTCATATCGGCTCAACTTTGTTTTCCTTTGAATAATCGCTTTTTGCGCTGTTCAGTGCGATGCCGGTGGTCATGCCTCAAACACAGAGCGCCCCTCGTCAACACCAACTTCATGTCGCAACAGCTCTCGTCCGCCGAGTGACGCGCGACAATAGTCCTACAATGATGCTATTTTAGTCCTACAATGCTGCTATTTTCGCGTCGGGCACGCGACGGGGCCTTATTAGACGACGTGGTGCGTCTCCTGTCAACGCACGTACTCCGTGAGATGCGACTCTCTATTATTAGCGCTCAGCCGCGCCTAGCTTTGAAACTGCAAACCAGGCGGGTATGTTCTGTACCTGTGTGCGTCGTCTAGGGTACCCCGAGGAGCGTGGAGGTAGGCAAGGACAAAAAGAATGAACAAGCCGAGATAAAAACGATGACGAATTTGGGGGCAAAGAGGAATGAGGAAGGAGCAGAGCGGTAGAGCAGCCAGCAGGCGTCACTGGCCAGCCAAGCGAGAAAGCACCCCTCCACACATACACACACACCGAGCCCAACTTCCCACCTATATCAAGATAAGTCGAGCAGGTAGTCGCGCACAGAGCGAGGGGTTATCGCACATCGTAACGCCTTGGGTTGTCTTCATTACGGTCCGGCACTGGACGAAACGCCATTCAGTCACTTCAGTCAAATGGGGCAACCCGCGTCAGGACGCTTCAGTCAAACGGGGCGCCGCAAGTCCGGAAGGAGACGCCAAAGCAGTCGACGATGTACGATACTTTTTGCCGCAGACGAACGGCGGTCGCGCGAACCGTCGAAATGCAGAAGGAGAGGAGGAAGGGCAGGGGCAGGCTCCGTTGGCTGCGCTCGGGTGCGCGCGTGAGCAAAGCGGCCAGACTCGCCGTGACGTCACCCAAGGCCGCGCGCCCGACAATACCCAAAGCAGGCATCAGACAATACGGTGTGACTGTGACCTTGCGAAGAAAAAAAATAAAATAATAAAAGGCAATGCCCTCCTCCTGGCTTGTCCGTAGTACATCGCAAAAAAAAAACTAAAAACTAAAAATAAATAACGCACGGGGGTTTGCATTCCTGCAGCTTGCAGACGCGTTTGTAAGATGTCTTGCCGGCTGACAACGCGACATCACAGTGGTGATGGCTTCATCTAGAAAGTCCAGGTGAGAGAGAACATAGTGCGACAAACGAATACGTGTACGGGCCTATGTGCGAGAGGAGCTCATCGCGGGGGAGGGGGAGGGGGGCTGTGCTACTGCCGCGCCACTCGGGCCGCGCGCACCACATCCGTCTTTTGTTTGGCCGGCCGCCGAAGCAGCGCTCAGCCTACCAGGGGGAGGTTCACGCTGTGAGGGGGTTGCTGCGCGCGCCACGGCCACGCCAAGGCACACACACACACACACACACACACACACACACGCACACAGAGGAGGGCCGCTCTCCGTACGCCAGGGGTGAGTTATGGGGGGAGGCCTGGGCAACGCACAAGCCCTGCTAGCTGGACACACCGGCGGTGGCGTGCGGGCGCGGCGAGCCACGCAGCCGCCGTGCGAGGCCCCGTTCAGTTACGCGGGTGTCGTGCCGGCCCACCGGCCCACCGCCGCCTCGCTATACTGCCGCAGGGTTGAGGAATGGCCCCGCAAAGCGAAATAAAAACATGGGCATTACTTTCCCCGCTCGGCCGCCACTTGATCAGGCCTATTTGCAGGACTCAAAACGTGCGCACGGTGGGAACAAGTCGGATTGTTTGACAGCGGCGAGGAATTTATTGAAGACTGGCCAGTACAAAAAAAAAATCAAATAAAAAAATCAAGAAAATTTCCCCTTTGAAACTGAAACAAACGAGAAAATTCATGAATTAGAAGAAGTTAAAATGAAACGCGATCTTCGGGTGTTCTAAAAATAATCTGAGCAAGAGGCGGGACAGTGGGCACATTTTTCGGATTAGCTGTGGGACCTGGGGAGTCGGCGCGTGAAGGCCCCCCGCGGCACCGCGCGGCACCCCAGTGCACGCACATGCGGATAATTGTCGCCGCGGCCCAAATTTCATTTCGCTCCTAACTCAATCGGGCACACACTTGTGTTGACACACCGCGGTGTAATTTTCCCTCCCCCTTCTCACCCGTTCCTGCTTCAGTGTCCGCGAGCCGTTGAGGGCGCTTATCATGGCAGACGAGCAGCGAAAAGGTCATCGAACTGATCGATGTATCGACAGCTACGCACCTCGTCGTTGCACAACCAGGTATTCAGGTTCAGGTTCGACACGTACCTGCAACAGAGGAGAAATGCAAAACGTGATTAGAAACTGTGTTCATCTGAAGGTGTGCACAGGCTGTATTACTGGACTCGCCATGGAATGGCGGTGATGGGGTTATCCTAGACCCAGGGCGGGTACGTCGAAGAACGTTGACCACGACAACAAGTACCACGTCCGACAGAGAGGACGTGGGGGCCACTCGCATGAGACTTTCGGAGATCCTCTGGCCGGATACGTGTGACTGTATCGCATTGGAAATATTATTTATGGGGGGGCAGTCAGCCTTATGTCTTTATTACAAGAGGGCAATCAAACATTTAAGGAACGCCGTCGGAATTTATATCGCGTCATGCGGCGCGACCACCGGGCCTGAGAGGAAGGCGGCGAGGGGTGGTCATCTGGAGGAAGCATAACGCCTTGTTTTCGCGACAAAACGCCGGCCAATATGTGTCGTCAAAATACAACGGCCCTTGGAACATCCGCGCACGCTTCGTCGGAATTCATATTATGCAAATGAAATGGCCTGGGCTGGCGCGCTGTTGTATCGGAGCGAGCGAGAGAGAGCGCAACAGAGAGTTCGCCGCGCGGCGCTGGAGTGGGAGAGGGTTGCGCACCACAACAGCTGATGCGGGCATAACCGGCGCCATTCTGTGGGTCACCTGTTCGGGGATGACTTTTTAAGGCCATTGCGAGTAAATCATCGGGACGATGGCGCGCTGCCTTACATGAATCACCCGGACCAGAGACATCTCAACAGCGTTTGTCGGCTGCTGGGGAAGACCATCGGGCGACCGGTGCCGACATGCAGGTGTGATATATTATTCAATTTCTCGGAGCGGGCAATGCCAGGTGTGATTACCTGATTACAGCGGGGATTTGAACGTAATCGCTGGCAGATTACACACTTTTTTTTTTTCGTGCCAGGGGGAAGGGCGGTAAGGACAGCGGCGAATCAAACGCTCAAAATTGGACTCCATATCCATCCAAGCGCGCCAGCTTCTCTCACACATTTGGGATCGACTTTGTAGCGGCATAAAGAGGCTCATTAATTAAGATTAGGAGCGTCGACCAGACGCGGTCACTATCGGCGGCGGAGGCAAAGGTCGTGCCGTTTGATTGTGCAAAGGGCAGCAGCGCTGGCCGCGGCCCCTGTCATCCGACTCGCCGCCGGCAAGGTGACCGTCCACATGGAAAGTTCAACGGTGCAGACTCATCGGGACCGCACAGAGATATTGGGGTAGGTACAGGTACAGGTAAAGAATAGACGCACCCACAACCGCACACTTCTCTTAAGTGAGCATTTTGAACCAAATGCTAATTTGCCATTTTTACATATTTTTTTCCAACTTTCATTTTGTGTTCCATCATGTTTTTGTTTTCATATTTTTTAAACATTCACTTATCCAAGCCTGTCCTCCGCAGACGTCAGGTGCGGACTGTGCCAGCAGCAAAACGGACCGCGAAATGTAGTGACCGCGGGGACATCGGACCCACGCGTCACGGGCCGTTAAAACAGGGCCAGAAACATATGATAAAAATTACAACATGGCGGCGCTTAGGCGTCCACGCATGCCAACCAAAACTATACATGGATGGGTAATTGGCCAGGAAGAGAGCGGAGACACTCTCCGCAGTCGGACTGCATATCATTCAACAGCCGGCATGGCCCGCCTGCCTCGCTCGTGCACTCGGTTCATTCACTGTTCCGTCCGTAACTCAGGTGTGGGGCCCGGCTGGTTACGGCGGTCCAGCGGCCCGGTCAGCGTCTTTAGCCACGTACAGGATGTGTAATGAAGACACGCCCGCTGCCCGTTCCTTGTTTATAACTCCGTCATTATGCGACGCTCTATGCAAATGACAATGAATACCAGAGGACGACTCCTAGTATAATTCCGCCCCGTGTGCATTACGACGTGTGTGACCACACACACACTCACACACAACACTCGATCAGAGAGAAATGGAGAGAGAATCGCATCTCGTATTCCCAGAGCGTAATGCAAATGTTGGCAGTGTACTATTTACACTCACTTTGGGCCGCATCACAGCCCTGACGGACCTGTTAGGATGTCGCACCGATAAGACGCACTTTGCGAGCTGCCACGAATAAAATGATGAATTACTACTCCACTCTGTTATGATGATATTGCGTTCGTGGGAAAGATGAATCCGTAATACCAGACGCTTGTAATGGGCCGGCATTTTGAAGAGAATGGAAGCACCATCTCCTGCAAGCGGGCGCCAAGTGCTGCTCATTTTACTAGGCATAATTACATCTTTATCGGATTCCGATTTTTGTTATCATCAATGTTGGCCATTGGCTCCTCCTTCCCGTGTGGGAGAGTTCTCATTGACAACTGTGGACGATACTAGTAAGTAAAAAAATAAAAAAAAAATATAAAAGAGGAAACGAAAGCCGGGTGAAAGGGAAAAGCCGCAATCGCATTGTGTGGTCGTCTCATTACGGCGGCGACTCACTCTCAGTGACTTCCGAAACCAAACTCGGCAGCAGCTGCGCTGAAGGGTCGACATAATAAGCCCGATAAGCGTCGCGGGGTCGCGTCTCGGGGCCTTCCTCCCCGTCGCGCCACAACTCGGCGACGCTGCAGCGGGAGCTGCGTGGTTCTTCCCGCGCCGGGCCGGCGTGCCGTCGCAGAGGAATGTGTAACGGACTGCCGAAAAAAGAGAATCCCACTTGTTGTTGTTTTTATTTTTTTTTTCTGCTGTCCACAGAGCGCGCGCGCGCGCGCGTCGCAACCAGCTATACGGCCCTGCGTGGCGCCCCGCGGGGTCGGGTCCGTTCGAATGTTCGGCGGTTCGAGGGGCAAGGTGAGACCGTGGCCCGTTCCCTGCCACATGTGTGCGTGTGTGTGTGTGTGTGCGTGTGTGGTTGACTTGTCCGGCACCGCCAAGACCTCCTTCTCTCCTGCGAAAGGACAGTTATATTCCTCGACACCTCCGCCGGGCTGGGAAACGTCTGAGAGATTCGGGAGAGTACGTTCCTATCCGGAGTCACGCGTCTCGCTGGACACACACACACACACACACACACACACACACACACACACACACATACATATATGGGACCGTGGGCGTGTGTCCTGCCTGTCGACAGAGTCTCTCCTCCTGCGGTGACCTTGGCTCCGACGAAGGTGTGCGTTTGAAAGTCGCCGTGCGCGCGGCAACAGGCAACTCGGAGTTGATCCCCAGCTGATGCGACACGAAGGCACCCTAGTGGTGTGCAGGGAGTCCGCACGGTGCGATCAGGTAGTCAATGCCCTGGGTCACGACGATGCTATCAGCCTGCAGTAGTCGCGTCGACCGGGTATCGTGTAACGCACACTGCCAGGACAATTTTTTGAAAAAAAAAAAACATGTTAATAATAATAAAAATCCTGAAGGAAAGGCGCAGTGTCTCACAGACTGTCGTCACTGCTGCAAAGCCTTATTGTAATACGATTTTTCGAAAAATTTATGTTGTAGTACAACAACGTTTAGCAGGCAGACATGTAAAATATCCTTTTCGGTGCGCGTGGCAAACGATCCGTGTCGCGTGTCGTCCATTTTGCCGCCAGCGTGTCACCGTCACCATCACGACGCCCACGATGTGCACGGTGAGCAGCAAACGGAACGCGGCAGCCGGAAGTGGGGCAGGCCAAAATGGCGGCTGCTGGCGACAGGCGCGCGCGAGCTCTCGTAAAAAAAATAGTAATTTTTTAATTTGTCGTCAGTGCTCTGTGCTCGCACGTCTGCACTATCTAGCGGTGGTGATCTCCCGTCGGCACGAATGTAAGTGACACGGGTGGCTGGGTGGGGGAGGAGGCGGTCACGTGACGCATGGTAGCATGGCGTCGATAAATGAGCCATCACGAACGCCCAGAGTCAAGCTAAAAAACAAAAATGTATACTTTTCGCTGTGTACACGTTAAGCTTTGCAACGTGCATCGCGCTTAGCAGGACAGGGTGGCCGTGGTGGATCTTGGCGAAACCGTCGAGTGGACACTGGCTTGGAGCCGGTCTAGGCGGGTCACAAGGTCAACGATGGAACACTGACCCGGAGAGAAAGAGAGGAAAGATTGTGGCCGCGAACGTCAGTAAAATGGCCAACCTCAAAGGAGTACATTCGGAAGGCGCGTTTTTATTCTGAGGTGGAAGGTGACTTCCGTCACGGTTCATAATCGGTGTGAATAACAAGGCAAGGAGTTTATTGAACGAAAAGCTTGATTAACCGAAAGGCGATTCCACTTTTTATGACCTCTCACGGTGGGAGCGGCAGATCGCCGTGCGCACGGCCTGCGATTTCTCATTTCAAACGACTTCATTGATTATTTCAACACCGTCATTGTGTATGTAGTGTCGCATTGGTCTCTTCTACAGCCACCCATGCTGTGACCGCAAGAACTTATAGAGTTAGGCTGGGAGTGAGAAGCAGATGTCGTTAGATATCCTCTGTTACGACCGTGTCACGAGGTGTGTCGCTCTTGGCTCCCGTCTGGGGGACTCCTGGGGGCATATGGGTGTCCTTGCCGGCAGAGATAGGCTCCTCTCCGGGATTAGAATTTGTCACCTGTTCGACCAGACGCGCGGTTTAACGCCAAATTAGTCGGCAGGGGCGTTAGCTGCCGGGTTTATTGGGAGCGTGCCGGTCTTTCTGCCCACAGCCTTTCCCCCTCTCTTTCTCTCACACTCATTGGGATGGGTTCGATATCGACGAGACCGGCTCTACGGCAGACAATAATTAAAACTAATTTAAATATTCCGTTCGCTGGCCGTAGAGGCGTAGACATGGTAGGAATAGAGTGTGAGTCTCACAAAAATAGTTTTCAGAGACACGCCCAAATTTCGAATATAGTTTCAATGAGTTTGAATTACCCCGCGCCTACAAGCAGGCTGGCATGCCTGGGCAGGTGGGAGTTCGGATGCAGCGGCAGGTGAGGCTGCGGAAGTTACAGGCGAACGCCCTCGTTTTGGAACAAGGCGCATCTTCATGAGGTTTTATTTTTCATTTCTAACAAGACTTACAAATAAAAGTTGTCCGTGTTGTAAATAAAAACAACACGAGGTCCTTGTCCTCTACTATCACGTGACCCCGCAACGGTCAACTGGCAAAACGCATCTCAGCGCTTTCCATCTGCCGTCCTTGTCCCTCCTGTGCGGCCATTGCTGCGGGTGGGACGGAGAGAGACGCGCGCAAAACAAGCGTTTCGGAATCAGGGCTGCAATCTGTCTCAATCTCCGAGCAGCCGCTGCTCTCCGCTGGGAGAGCGACAAAAATATTTGCATATTGACCTAACAAGTTGAAAATCAAAATCAAAATTACCGCAGTGAAATGACGAGGTTTTTCGCATTTTCATCTCCTTTATCCTGGAGGCGCAATAATGTATGTTGGGGGATTCCTGACAGCGATCAGTTCAAGCCGGTGACGTCATGGCCCCCAGGCCCGCCAACCCCCCCCCCCCCCCCCCCCCCCCTCCCCGCTCCCGGACTGTGCGCTTCCTTCCAATATAAACGGTGCTCGGTGCGGTTTCCGCCGTGGAAACTCTCGGGCCGCTCGATGGAGCCCCTCCGCTCCAAGTTGGGGCGCTAGGAGCCCACCAGTGGTAGCCCAGCAGCCCCGAGGGAGGGCAGCCCTGCAGCACGCCGAGATCAGCTGCTGGCCGAGGTGCGCGAGTAGCATTATAGAGCGAACGAACTATAACGTAATGATGAATAGGCAAACTTGGGCGCAAACATGGCGTACCACTGCAACGCGCTCTTCAAACAATAGAGAGCGCGTGCGGGTCTCGCAAGGGTGAGAGGGAGAGAGGAAAGTATATGGGAGGGGGATGGTGGCGACCGGGCGTCGCCAAGAAAGCAGTCTAACCCCGTTCTTCGTGCACCGGCCGGCCCCACCGCCCTGCTCCTGGGCCGACGCGAGAGCCAAAGTGTCGTCCAAGGAATCCTCCCCCTCTTAATACCAGGAAGGGAGGACACAATGTGGCGTCATCGATTATGAAAAGTTACGAAAAGTGTCCCCTTTCTCTGTCCAACTCTCTCAGGGGGCGCTGCCGCAGGTGCATATGGACCAGGGAGAGCGAAACAGGTGAAACTCAAGCGTCACATCCATATTGGACAAGTTTGCTCATCACTGCCTTGCAGCAAAACAAAAAACAAAAAAACGGCAACGCTTTGCTTTTCCGGGACGAGAAAACCCTGCTCCAATCTTGGCAGGGGCCGAGAACACCATGCGGAGCCACCACGCGTCGAGGGGGAGAGCACAGCGATTGCTTGTTGTTGCCATTCGGGGCAGAAAAGGAAAGCAATCTCCACTCTTCCGCAAAATCTCACCGACACATTCAGATTCAGATCCGAGCAGAAAAACAACAACAACAAAAACACTACGATTCAAATCTAAAATTTGATGAACAGCACCCTAATTCATAATTGTACTTTTAATCTGAGCAAAAAGAACTTCTGCCAGTAGGATGTTCGAGACCCCCACGGGCCACGGATGTCCACTTGGATTCTATGCGAAAGGTCCAGTCACCGGGTCTATGTCCCCTCGCTGCCCTTGCGCCCCCTCTCCCCTCTACTTCAAGGGCAGCCGGGGCGGGGCGTGGCGGTGGCGGGGCGTAGCGGGGGACCCGCAATATAAACAAACCATAAAACGCAACTCGGGAGCAGCCGCCGCCGCGCACCGGTGGTGGGGGTGTCCCCCATCCTTGTCCCTCTCACTGGGAGCCCGGCGGGGAGGGGCACGCAGGGAGCGAGACGGACATAGCGGCGTCTAGCTGCCGCACCGTAACCCCAATGCTTAGCATCGGAATGAATGGAGGAAAAAAATGAATCAATGGCAACTGCATTCTCAGTTTTGCCAGTGCAGCCAGCGAGGCTCGGGTGTGAATGACCTGGCGACACAGCTGCGGTGTCCTTGAGGACGTGCTGCCTCCAGGATTGCGTCGTCGCTATTATGCAGCAAGGGCAAGGTCACTGCAGTCGTCTCCAAACCCTCCTCGGGAGACAGAGAGAGAGAGAGAGCGAGAGACAGAGAGAGAGAGAGGAAAAAATAGACGTGGCAACACCGCAATTCGTATCTGCTTTCTTCTCGACGTAAAAATAATATCCAGACGAAACAAAAATAAAATAATTTTTCTGACTGCAAACGGCATGCGTATATGTAGACGGTCACGACGCACCTGCTGCTGGATGCCCAATCAAACGAGCGTACTGGCAGAGCCGAACATTTGAATCGGGCAAGGATTCAAAGACAAGTGTAGGTAGAAGCAGGAACAGGAGAACGCGGATGAACAGAGAGGAAAGAGGGCAAAAAGAGAAACACACCGCCGGAATGTAGGCAACCGGCTTCCGGGGAGTCGGCGACGTGGACAGCGGCGTCTGATAGGAATTTATGGTCGACATCCACTGCCGGCTGGACCGGGTCACCGGAACACACAGCCCCGGCGGCCGCCCCGTACCACCCCTCACCCGGCGGAGACCTACAACCAACCAACAACCACTGAAACTACAACAGTCCGATTACGACAAGATTTCCTTACAAATAAGAACGCGTCAAAAATCATGCGGGAAGCAGACGAGATTTGTTTGGCAGTGTGGCTTTGCGGTGGAGCAGCGAGCCAAGGCCAAGGCCCTCCCCGAAACGGAAGCCCCGCTGCCGGAGCGGGCCGGGGTCTAACCTACCCGGAAAAAAAAATCACACTGCTCCGGTGTATTCTTACTTTGCAATTCAACACATTCCTATCAGAGAAACAGTAGTATTCTCTTCGAAAAGTGGCAAAATCAAACTCGTGGTTTTTTTTTTTTTTTTTTATTTCTATTTTTGCTTATTTTGCGGAATTCTGATTTTGGTATATTTTTCAGATCGTCCGTTTTTTGCACACACACACACACACACACACACACACACTCACGCCGGGGGGAAAAAAACTGTAGTCCGTTTATTCGCAGCCATGCTGCCGCACCGGCACTTGCGTTGGGAAGCATTATCAAATCCCCGCGCGAAGAACAGCGCTCCGAAACCGCAGAGAAACAAACACTCGCCGCCGACAGAACCCCGCAAGTGGCCCGCGGCCGCTCCGCGCTCTCAGCTGCTGTGCCGAATCGCGCGGCTCATCGCCACATAAATTTTACAGATCGCGCGCGCCTTCTAGACTCATTCAAAAGAGTGGAACCGACGGATCCACGTATCAGGCGCGGGTTGTCGAGTCACTTGCGACGTCCCGACGTGGCACGCAGGGGGCGGTCGCCTTCCCGTGCAAAAGGGAATGCAAGCGGAACCGGCACACGTCACATTTGTGGCGACAACGGTGAGTCCGCAGATGAGGGACCGCGCATTGGAAGAATTATACCGAACACAGACGGGTCGGTATGACTGACCAGGTCCACTCCGGTGCATGTGTACCCTTCTAGTGTAGTGGAGCCACAGCCACAAACGGCACGGCCCGCCGCCCAGCCCCTGCGGACATCTCCATTCCACTGCTGCCACCATAACTCATCCCGACGCTTTCGATAACCAAAAAAAAAAAAAAAAGAACCTGATGCCAGAATTTTTGAGAGGTACCACCACACCGGCAGCACTGCCGGGGCGAAATAAAAATGTGAGGGCAAAAGGTAAAAGTGAGTCGGGAGGGGACGAGCAGGGTAATCTAAAATGGGTGGTATGATGAAGACCTCAGGAACTTTGGCCTACGAGGGAGTCCGGCGGGGCGTGGCGGGGGGCCTGCAGGCCGGCCGGGCTACGGGGTAGGCAAAACGTCGGGCTGGCTGGACGAGTAGTGTTTGTCTTCGAACGACTTGAGATAGTGACCACGTTCTTCTAGGGGTACCAAGGCTGAGCAGTGTTAGATACCTAGTGGGATTGAAACGGACTAGCACCAAGTGCACAAGGTGTGGTTCAAAATTCCGCGCGCTCTGTGCGAATTGGGGCTCTCACACACGCACACACACACACAAACACACACACACACACACACACGTATGGAAAAAAAAAATAAGGGGTCATCCGGAGCCGGTGGGGCGGAGCGGGGCTCGATCCCAAGGGAGGCATAATGAAGCCATTAAAAGCGTAATTTTGTCACGTGCTGCCCACATAAACGACATCGCGAAGAGGGCGCGCGCATATATGAAATAAAAATCTAGCCGGGCACGTTCGCCAGATGTCCGGCGAGAGGTCAGAGCGCTGAATTGAATGACCAAACGTGGGGATTTATTATTTTTTTTGTTGAATTTACTGCTGACGGTGGAAAGCTAGACCTGCTTCCACCTGAAAGCGGTCCACCTGCCCCGGTTTACGCAATTTTTAAAAAGACATGCGTTACTGTCCGGTCCGGAAAAAAAAGTCTAAAAAGGCCTAAAACAGTGAAGTCATTCATTTCTTGAGCAGCGTAGTAGTGGACGAGCCCAGGGCAGCGCCGCGGCTGGCACCGCCCGCCCGCCCCCGGTGACCATGTTGTCAGATCAGCGATCGACAACGTGGTGGCCGAAACGACCTGATTTCCAGCCGATTACGACATCGCCTGGGTGATTTGACGTCGTCGGCGTCGTCGTTGGGCCCACTCCAGAACAGGTAGCTCTAAGGCCATATATCTCTTTCCAAAAACAACAAAAGGCGTAACTTGGTCTCTCTCTCTCTCTCTCTCTCTCTCTCTCTCTCTCTCTCTCTCTCTCTCTCTCTCTCTCTCTCTCTCTCTCTCTCTCTCTCTCTCTCTCTCTCTCTCTCTCTGTGCCTCGCCTAACTCGTGCGGAAGTGTGAGAGTCATTTGAAACTCTTTTCTCACCTGCTCCTAGCATTACACCTTGATAATGATGAGACTAGAGGTGCGGTTAGTGGACCAAAAGAATGAATAACGGCGTTTTTTCTTACACGTTTTTTTTTTCCGGATTCCATACTTTTATGGTGTGCTTCCCGTGTCTGAGGTCCAGGTTGACGCGGACGTCGCCCGGATCCCGACCTCGCGGCATGTAGGTGAAAAGCTGTACCGCAGTGCATGCCGGGTAGCGAGCCAGCGACCAATGAGAGCAAGGAGGTCAGTCTGGCCTGGGGGCAAAACGCAGAGCGACCGGTCCTGCGCGCCCAACGCACACACACACGCGCACACACACACACACGGGCGGGAAGGCGGGCGGGCGGACGGCAGAGGCGCAGCCTTACAGACCGACAGCCGAGTAATGGTGGCCATGATGGATTGCCTGCGGTACACACCGGGTAAAAAACTTCCACCAACGCCGTGGTGGCGCGTGTGCGCTGGGCCCGCGCATGCGCCCCACCTTCGTCGCCCTCGCCGGATTTGGCGCGAAAACGTCCAGCGTTTGAATTTGAATCGTTCGGCGCGCGGGAAGAATGAAATTAGAACACCGGCTGTTGTATGCACTGGCTGCCGGGGGCCGGGGGTCGCGCGGGAGCCGCGGCGGCCAGCACACTCTGCTGGCTCGGAGGGCCAGGGGGGGTAATCAGTCATCTTGTAATTTAAGGCTTAATTACGTGTCTGCCTGCTGCCTGCGGCTGCGTTCGCGCACCCACCGTCCTCGTCACTCTCGCACCGAAACCGTGCGTCCGTCCTCCTCGCACCCGCTGACGCAGCCCACACGCCCCGCGGTGTCCTTGCCCTGGGAAAGGAGGAGTTGTCCGCGGCAAAAGGTGAGGCAGAAATTTGGGGAACCGGTGGGAACGGCACGCGTCCGAAAGTAGATCACGGCATGACAACGTAAACACTGTGTTCGTACATAAGCCAATCACAAAAAAAAATCAACTTCCCATTTTTTTAAAATCTAAGATTGATAATTTTTTTCCTGCGTCCTTCTCGTTCCATCTAGGAAATCCGCTTTCTAGATCACCTGCTAAGATTTGCCTTGTCTTCGCGTCCACCCTGCCCCTCCTGAGTTTACCCCGCGAACCACCCGGCTTTTAAAAATATGTGAGTAGTGAGCAGGTAGGTGCGAGGCAAGTGCATCGCCATCGCGATTTATATCATGTGTGTGCATGTGTGTGTGCTCTCCCTGCACGACAACAAGCCTGCTCGCTCACCCGAGATACCCGGCCAATTACTTGCTCTTCAATTTACACATATAATGGGGGAAAATTTTTCAAGTGCAAAGGCGGGGCCGCAGCGCGCACTCTGCTGCAGCGCGACTGTTTCGTGTTCGACGCTGGTGGCAAACAGTCCCCCCCCCCCCCCCCTTTCCCCCCTCCCCTTTCGGTCCCGGAGCTTTTCGCTTTATTTACGGCCCTGAAATAGAAAATGAAGGAGGAGGTGATGAATTTATGTGTCGCGAGAAGGACTAATTAAGTGAGCCCCGCGCAAGAGAAAGAGAGAGGGAGAGAGGGGGAGGGGGGGGGGGGCGCTAGGCGTGTGAGACAGATGGGCGGGCGCCATGGCGGTGCCGAAGCTGCTACAGACAACGCGTGTGGCGCAGCCTCGCATTTCGCAGAGACTGCCGCTCTGATTGATGTTCATCGACGAACGGGCTCGAAATATATACCTTTCACAGAGTCGAGTTTATAATTTCAATTTGGGTATTTATTCTGTGCCCGAGCGCTTATCAACTGGCAGAGCGCAGGCGTATGCTTCAATGGCTCCGCTCAGAAAGATTGGCCTGGAAATTGCAGCTGACGGTCCATGGGTAAGTGGACACCGGAGTTGATGGAGTGATTGCAGCTAACTTCCGGACTCCGTGAGGTCACGACAAAAAACGAAATAGGCAAAGTAAAGGCTTGGTTAGCCTAGATCGCGACCAGGCGGGAACTCTTACCCTTAGCGTGCATCTCTGCGTCTGTCCGCCCTTCCCCTTCCCCCGAAAATCTCACAACAGTAGCGCGCGCCTTGCTGTATCACTTTCAATGAGCCAGGGAAGCCAATGGTGGCTCATTGCGATGTTTATTACGATGAGGGCGGTAATGTGCGTGTGAGTGTATGTGTGTGAAAGGGTTAAGTGGCCTAAACTGTATCTATCTACCACGCCCACACGCAAAGGCGATGCCACAGCAATTGTGCGACCACCGCCACCGCCAACCACCGCGTTCAACCACCATGCAACATTCAAAATATTTCTATCTCTGCGGGGCTGGAAGGGGGTGGGATTTGAACCCTCGACCGCGGAGCTGCTGCTAGAACTACTTAGCGAGTCGTGATGTGGTGGGATAAGGATGCTACCCAGTTTAAGGCACAAATTTATGGAAGGCCTAGTAGCCCTCATTCTGCTGATCAAACGGGCCGGGGCTGGTCACGTGCGTGTGGAGAGAGAGAGAGAGAGAGGAGGAGGAGGAGGAGGAGGAGGAGGAGGAGGGCCAGCAGTGGCCAGAAATGGCGATATTTAATGACTCTATGGGCTGGCCAGTAAAGGTGATTCATTATGAGAAAGAGCCCAGGCTGCACTAAGGGACGGCTAGGGGGCGGAGGGCGGCGGGTTGTGTACCGGCTCACCAGAGGGCGCGCGCAGAGGAGGTGGTCCGCGGGCTGCGTCTAGAGATCTCAATCGAAGACTACTCGATTGAAACCGGCAGATCTGTCAGGATGACGCAGAAATTGAAAATTTCCCGCGACGTGCCCGTTGACCCATGGTGAGGAATCCTTCGGCGCTCTGCGCCACGCCACGCCACGAACGCGCTTTTGCCATTGGAGACAGGACAGCGGTGCGCGGCAGGCCAAGACGACGGCAGAACGATTAGAGTGCGAGACATGCTGTAATTGCCACTGCTGCTCTGCTAGGCCTATAAAAGAGAGACTCGATGACCTGCGTACCGCAGTCCAGCCGCCAGCCACCGCACAACCCGGCAAAAAAAAAAGGAGTGAAAATCTAACGTTGTACTAATGGACCCAATTTCTGAAAACGTATTTTCAACCGTGGATAAGATAATTTCCCCATGCACGTTGCAGCTGCACAAGTGGACGGTGAGTCTGACATTGTCAGCTTATTGGAAGTGAACGAGATTGTGCAGTTTGTGCAACACCGTGCTGCCCCCCAGCAAGCCTGCTGTCCTCACTCCCGATGGCGACAACGCTTGTAGTAATAGTCCAGGAAACAAACACGACCAGCGCGGAGGGAACGTGACAAAACGACCAATGGAACTTTAATTAATTGCGGCGGCCTCGTCATCATTGTCGGACAAGGATCTGTAATTGCAATTTTATTTTTAATTTTTTTTAAAACCACCTTGACATTCCAAACCTGTAGTTCAGTAGTTTCTTTAATTTTCTAGGTGCCATATAAAACCCTTGATAATAGTTTGATGGATGTATCGATTGGTACTGATCGACGATCGATCGTAACGTTCAACATAAGCTGTTCTACGCCGACGTCCGCATTACTCTCTGCATTGAGTCTTTCACGTGCAAGGCGGCAACGCTGCATGAGACGAGAAAAACAATAAAAATAAAGAAAATGAGTGTGCGTACATAAGCACACACAATGCAAGGACATGACACCTGTTGCATCGTCATGCGATCCACAATTTTATGACCGACGCATTTCGTTCACATTTAAACGTCTCGGAAAAAAAGAAGGAAATTTCAGGTTTCGCACAGTTCTATTATCCCAACATTGAATTGAATGCACGATGTTTCACGCAGCAATACCGCCTACACCACAAGCGGGGAGGGCCAAACAAAACGGGTACCAGACGGAGAGGAAGTGAGACGAAAGAGCGAGAGAGAAGGGGGTACCTTGAAGGGGTACCCCGGTACCTGGCAAGCAATTACAGGTCGCAATGGGTGGCGCCTCGGGTCATACGAAGAGCTGTCTGTCGACGGGTGTACGGACAGGCAGACATGCCACGGGGAAGAAGCCGCCGCAAAATGTGTACGTACACCACCAAAGCATCTGTCAAAAGTCGTGAAGTGATTTTTTTTTTCAGTCTCCGTTCGCGGATGAATTTGTATTTCTTACGAAGATAAAACGATATCATTATGACGTCACTGCCGCAATGACAGGTGTCACTACAGAGTAGGTACCTACGAAGTGAGCAGTGAGCCCACGTTTTCCGCGTGGTGATGAGTGTAATAGCGAAACACACAATCACGCAGCCCCACAAAAGTGAAAGGACCTGTGTGTCTTCTCAAAGAACACCGTTACCAACTAGCAACGTGAGGTTGTATGTTGTTGTTTTTTTTTGTTTCTTTTTCGCCTGCATAAATCTTTTTTTTTTTTTTTCTGGCGAAGACACAGCGTTTCGGTTGCGACTCTCATCCCGGACTATCATGTCATCGGCCACTTTGGTCACTTTGGGCCGGCATCAGCCATTTCACTTGGCCCCCGTTCGTTTCCTATATATAGTTTCTCTCTCTCTCTGTCTCGTCACGGAGGGCGCTAAGTGTCGGCGTGCCGGGGGGTCGTTCTCAAGGGTGCGCCGTATAAATTGGACGTGACAAATGGCGCCCTGCCCCCCCTGCCCCCCCCCCCCCCCCCCTCTGGGATGAGCTGCCGGTCTACGCACCCCCCGGTCGGCGCCCACCGCGGCTGTGGCCGGCATGCTGGCGGCACGGCAAGATGCGCGCGCCCAGCTGATATCGTGTTTTCGAGACATGTTTCGGGCGGCGACCCACGGCGGGCCTCTCCGCCAGGCGCACGGATTCCCACATAAACTTCCAGCAGCAGCAGCAGCAGCAGCAGCAGCAGCACACTCGAGGTTCCCCAGACGGTACCCGGGCGCGCCGCCGCCGCACCCGACACTGGGATACGATATTCTCAATGGCAACTCGTTCGGAATCAGCCTCGTTCGATTGATCAATCAGGCACGCGACCACACGGACCGGATGCCGAGACATGAGCGCGGCGTATCATCTGGGCGCTGGTCAGCAGGCAGGCTGGCCAACGCCCCCGCGGCCCCCGCGGCCCCCCGGCCCCCCGGGCCCCTTGGGGGGGCTACCTATGCCAGTGGGCGGGGCGGGAGGTTAGCAGCGTCATACATCAGCGCTGTGAAAACGCGCGCAAACCGTCGTCCCCCCAGATGTCTGCAGGGGCGCCTGGAGGGGCGCTGGAGGGGCGCTGGAGGGGCGCTGGAGGGGCGCTGGAGGGGCGCTGGAGGGGCGCTGGAGGGGCGCTGGAGGGGCGCTGGAGGGGCGCTGGAGGGGCGCCCCCGGCGCCATGCATCACTTGCCCCACCACAGGAGCACACCGGCGCGCACTGCTCATAGTGCCCCCGGAATGCTCCACGTGCTTCCTACCGGAACAACAGCCTTGATTTCCCTCTGACCAGTGCGTAGTTGCCCCAGAACTGAGACACTGGCGGAGACCGACTCAAAATGGCCGTCGAGGGGTCAGAGTTTTTACACACGGCCAGGAACCGTGCAGTGTAGCGAGCCACAGTGGCAGCAATTCCTCATACGACATTCCGAAGAGGACGCAGCCGCCCCACCTGGCCGCTGCGACGACGGCCTTCTGTCACGGCGACCTTTGAGTTACGTGTCTTCGATTTCAATTCACATTTCCGCGCCAGCGGCTGAGCCACTCCCACTTTGAAACGCCGCGCCCAATATATGGGGACTTAGCGGCGCATCCGTCTAAAGCAGTGGACCGATTCAAAACGGGCGCGGGTACTTCAGACAGATCGAGAGAGAGAGACAGAGAGTACAGTCCGGTGAAAGGCCATTCACACCGTCATTGGTGCAGCGCCGAAAAATATCCCTCTGAAGACGCATCTTCCATTTCTTTAATTTTCTTTTTTTTTCGTTTCCTAGCTTGCCTTGAGCCTCAACACTGACTGCATCAGGCCGATACGTAGACATTACATGTACGGGCACGAACTCTAGAGATCCCCCGGCCCCCTCCCTCCGTCCCTCTTCCGCCGCCGCCAGCCGCCTCGCCCCCTCTCACCCTTCCCAGACCAGCCGAGCATTGGCTGTTGATGATAGGGTGCACAGCGTCGGCCCCGGCCAAGGCAAGGGGAGCACCTCCGACACACTCTCTCTCTCTCTCTCTCTCTCTCTCTCTCTCTCTCTCTCTCTCTCTCTCTCTCTCTCTCTCTCTCTCTCTCTCTCTCTCTCTCTCTCACGCACACACACAGAGCCAGCAGAGGACGCGTCCGGGCCGCCACTGCTGACGAGGTGCGAAAACCTGCGTGACGCGAAGAGTGTACACATGGCGCCGCGTAGCAAAAATACACCATCCCATACAGTACAAAGCGTAACGTCAGCCGTCGACAATCACGGTGTAATTGAATAATTTGGATGCGCGTTATTTCTGTTGCCCTTGCCGATTATGAGCGTGCTGTACGGGCTCTCAATTCCGATCTGCAAAGTCAAGTTGTTTGTTTTTTTTCTTAATTTTTTACAAGATATGATTCAGTCAAGTACTGCAGAATTTAGGGTTTTATATTTCGAAATCATGTCGGTATCTGTCTCACTGTTATGGTGTCGTCCCGTTCCCAGTCCGTGTCCTACCGATGTGGGAAAACGTGCCATACTGATCAGAAGAGGAGGCAGCAGAAAGAGAAGAACGAGAGGCCATCTTGTGTACCACATGAGACGGCCTACCTCCCGCGCGCAGTAGGACTGGCGTCCGCCCGCCCCGATGCTCAAAGAAATTAAAGATGAGAAGTGAACGGCACTTCCTCTCTCTCTCCCTCTCTCGCTCCCACCCGCGCGCCCTCTCTCCCTCTCTCTCCTTTATTATTAAACGTGCACGGTCTGCACGGCCGCCGCGCACCCAGGCTCAAGCCCAGGCTCCACCCATAGCGGGTAATTCATCATATCGCTTTGGTATTCCTCAACGGGACAGATTATATACAGGGGGAGGAAAAACAAGACGGAAAGAAAAGGCGATCGGTGAACAACAAGGAACAATAATAACCGACCGCATCGACGAAACAAAAGTAAGAGAAATGTACATGCGCGCGGGTGGACGAGACGTAGCGGGCCCGCGAAACGCGTCCAGTTACGGGGATTCGAACCCGGGACCTTGGAAGGGCGCTGCCCAGGATTCGAATAAGGCCCAGTGTGATGCGTGCGCGTTGATAAGGAACGGTACCTTTTCTTACTTCGAGCTGCAGGTTTGGATTTCGGCTGGTCAAATATCAAGAGTCTCAAGCTAAACTTATATGTTGTACCAATCTTTTTTTTTTCCTGTCCTGGCTAGAGAGTCTCATTCTGCATATTCGTCCGGGAGGAGCGGGAGGTTTGGCAGCCCTGGGAAGTTATCTAATGAACTACGTGGGGCTACCCGACTGTTAAGTTGGTACTGGCATGATTAATGTCCGGGCCTACGATACCAACCTCGGGGCGATAAATAAAAAGCGGCCGTCCGACTGACAACATGGCCGGCCCACGAAAATATGAGCATGGCGTCCGCCCCGTTCCAAATTTGTTCAAATCTACCGCGCCGATCAGACGACTGCGAGCCGGAGGATCAATACTAGTTCCAACGGTTCCCCCTTGATTTTCTTCCTTCTTTTTTCTTGGGCTGAATTCTTCGTATTGATCGTGGGGACATCCGCCGAAATCCAATTCGATTTAGACCAGCCAACGCATTGAGGAAAGGAGATGAAGGTGGGGGAAAGAGAAAGAAGGGGGAAGAGGGGGGGGGGCGACTTCCCACACGTTCTGCCCGACACGTGTACAGTCCACCGCGTGCAGATACGAGCTCACAAACAGCCACGCGGCGACAACTCCCGAAAACAATGTGTACCAACGTGGCGGTGTAGTGGTACTAGTACGGTGTAGTAACCAACGGCAGGTGACACGACCGGACACGACTGAAAGGTCCGCCACAAATACACGCTCCTCACAAATGAATGTTCTCCAAACAACTTTCCTAGTTTTCCTCTGCTTTCTGTGATATTGAAATTCGACTATAGACCGAAACAGCTTTTTCCGCATGGGCTGCATAAGAGTCCAGCCGGAGGCAGAGCCGAGCCAGGAATAAGTTATTGGTATCCAGTTTGGCGTGTCCGGCCGACCGCATCCAGGGCCGCGGCGGGAGGGACCGGAAACTTAAAACCGCGGGATTCGAACCCGACCTGGAGAGAGAAGTGTTACACGGGAGTGGGAGACACACACACACACACACACACACACACACACAAACACAACGGGAGGAACAGCTGAGGTGTGCGCGCGGGGGCGGTCGTGGAACAAAAGGTGTGGAACTGGTCGTGGGGTGATCACAGGGAGTTGAGGAGGGTGCGGCGAGAACCTACAATGGCTTCGCGAGGGGAGGATATGGCGAGGATCCCACCCCCTTCCTCTCTCTCTCTTTCTCTCTACAGCTCGCTCCGAAGGAAAACAGTGCGAGAGAGAAAGTTACCGGGGGGGGGGGGGGATAAAACGTTTCACGTTCACGTGTTTTTTTTGTTATTTGTTTTTTCCGGAGTACTATTCAATTCCTCCCGTTACGCAACCAAGGTCGTCGCCTCCGTGCCAAAGCACAGGTACGGCAGGTAGACGAGACAAAGTCTTCTTATTCAGTCATCAAAAGCCCCCGCGAAGGTAAACGCTATAAAAAGGTCCAAGGTTTCCGAAGAAAGCCCAACGAGCCCCGCCAGCCGGCCGGTGTCCGCACCCGGAGGGCGCTGACCGGAGGGAGAAAGACAGAGAGAGACCGAGTGACACACAGGGAGAGAGCGAGAGGGAAAGAATTGCCGACGAAATACTGGGCGGAAGGGACGATAAAAGGTGTTGCGTGCAGCGGCCGGCGGCGTGGTGATCCGGGAGGCGGTGGCCTTGGGCTGTCCCCCGGACTCCACGACGGGGACCTCACGATCGCGTCTTGCCGGAGCACCGTGGCACCAGCCACTACAACCACCACCCTGGAAGGGTTTCAGTGGCGGGGTGGTTTGTAAAGTCCGTCCGAGCTGGCGCCGTTCCATCGGATTGTACTATGTCCGCGTCGGTCCCCAGAGACAGGGAGCGAGACCGTGGACGCGCCTGTGTTTGTGTGTGTGTGTGTGTGCGTTAAGGGGTTGGAAATCTCTGAGCATCCCTGCCGGCGCATGCATGTACTGCACGTGGACACACACGACACTCACAAGCAGCCCCCTCCCACCCCCTCTGTCGTTTACCCCTTTCTGGTGGCGCCCCGAACGCTTAAAGGTGGATAGAGCCGTTGGGGTGGCAGCAGAGGAGCGCGGCCGGACACACACACACACACACACACACACACACGCGCGCGCGCGCACGGCAGAGCTGGACAGTGGCCACGGTCACAAAACACTCGCGGCGTTAGGTTGACTAACCTGGCAAGGTACACTCATAGAACAGAGACAGCGCAGGGGAGAGGAGGGGGCAGCAGTGGAGGGGGCGGGGAGGGGTTCTCAAAACACACTCAGGTTGGCCAACCACCCGCGCAGTAAATCAAAGTGCGGGGGGCGGGCGCGGGAGGAAAAGAGAGAGAGAGGCTGTCCATCGGGCGGCGCCACTGAGTGTGAGTGAGAGAGACAGCGGGCTTTTGCTGCTCCGGCCGACGGGGAGCGAGTGGCCCGCGCGCCGAAAAGAATCGACCGCCGGCGATCACCGCCAGGATCACGTTGATGATCACCATGATGATGATCTCAAAGTCGGGGGAGAACAGAGGGCGGTCAGAGGGCTGCAGCTGAACGTCTCATACCCGGCGACGCGCAGCGATTTCTCATACTCTAGGAATCGAAGCAGACGCACGGCACGCGCCTCGGTTTGGCGCCAATTCACGCCTCGAGCTTGCAGAGCAGTTAATACGGTAATTATTATTAATTTCCGCGTGGCAGTGTACTAACACACACACTCGCACCCACACACACACACATACACGCTTCTATATCGCCCCGGCGCTTGTGGCCGTTTAATCCTCGGATGACGAATCGTCCCTTTATTGATTGTGACACCCGCCCCCCCCCCCTCTCTCTCTCTCTCTCTCTCTCTCTCTCTCTCTCTCTCTCTCTCTCTCTCTCTCCCTCTCAGTCTCTCTCTCTGCCGGTGCAAGTACCCTTTAGCCCCCCCTCCCCGTGCCAATGCGGCGGCCATCTGCGCGCAACAAGCTCGTAAGGCCCCTGGGACACACTGTGGCAGTGGCTGCTGCTGCTGCTGCTGCTGCTGCTGCTGCTGCCTCAGCTACAGGCCAGGAGGGTCCAGACACGGCCAAGGTTGACTTAGGTTAGGTCTCCACTACCGGCTGCTGCTGCAGGTGGGTACAAAAAAAATAAGAAAATGTTGCTTCCGTTTCTTACATTAATTTGTAGAAATATATGTCATTCGTATCCAAGTGAGGTGCCGTGCGGTAAGAACACTCCTTCCTATTGTTTCCTTGACACCTGACTGTGCTGATGAGTACTGCCAACGTGGGAGAAAAAAAAATATGCTGAAACGCTTAGTATACAACTATACTGCCGCACTACCGCAGCAGAACACAAGCCGCCTAGCTGCGGCCGGCCAGCCCCCCCAGGGCCGCCAATCGCCGACGCCGCCGCCGCCGCAGCAGCAACAACAACGCAGAGCCGTTTCGGAAAGCTAGAATTAGAACTCGCAGCACGATTAGAGAGCAAAGCGGCCGTGCGTGGCGCAGAGTGGCGACTCGCGGACGGTCGATGTGTAGCGGCGGTCCGGCTTCTGCTTGGCTGCTACGTTGTCTCGGAAATATGACGCGAAACCACCATCCCACTTTTACACCGTACCGCGCGGTTCAGGACACGAGAAATTCCAAGTCGCACAGTGCGCGATGACAGTGCGGCGTTCACGGTATAACCCCCGCTGCTATGAGAAATCGCCGGACCGAAAACTTATTCTCCATGCTGTGTTGCCAGCAACACCAAGTTCTCTTTGAGTCAGCGGGCCGAGAGGCCCACTGGCCAGAAACCGCTGCCGCCGCAGCGCGCAGCCCGCGCCGCCGTGCTGTGCCGTGCCGTGCCGTGCCGTGCCGTGCCGTGCCGTGCCGTGCCGTGCCGTGCCGTGCCGTGCCGTGCCGTGCCGCGCCGTGCCGCCGAGTGGAGTGGGAGGGGAAGGCCGCACCGCTCTGACCCTTCCTCGGCGGCCATGCCGTGCCCGGTGCCTCGGGGGGCTGGCGGAGGAGGAGGCGGAGGTGGGTACATGGCGCACATGATTACGAATTAGTTGGTCATTTATCGGCCGTGCTCCATTACAATACGATTTAAAACTATGCGCCCCGCTAGACACCCGAGAAGAGGAAGTAAAAAGAGAGTGGAAAACAAAAAGTCGAAAGCTTGGAGGTACAGCACCAAAAGGGACACGGCGAAAAATCAGGCGGGAGAAAAATAAATCTACGGAAGAGGGTGGAAAAGGGGCGGGTGAAAGGGAAGGGTCGAAAGAGAGGTGGTGGTAACGTTTCAGAAAGGAGTAAGATCGATTTCGGGGTAAAGGGCGCGTGAGAGGGAGAGAGAGGGAGAAGGGGCGGGAGGGGGAGTTCTGGCAGCAGGGAATCACGAGTTATTACACGCAGTAAATACATCAGTGCCACGCGGGTTGCCTGCCTCACAGGGAGCAGAGCCGTAATCAGCCCGCCCTGGACGAAAACGCGCCAGAGCGAGAGAGAAAGGGAGGTAGGGAGGCAGAGAGAGAGAGAGAGAGAGAGAGAGAGAGAGAGAGAGAGAGAGAGAGAGAGAGAGAGAGAGAGAGAGAGAGAGAGATCGCGGGAAGGAGGAGTAGAAAGAGTTGTGATAAATTGCTGGCATACTAAGAGGCGGAAGGCCGTATCTCACTTTCGATGCCAGTTTTTACAAGTTGAACACGGCGCGCGAGTTTGGGTATCATGTTTGGAACAAGAGAACGGCGCATTTCGCTCGCAAAGGCCATCGGATCGCGAGCGTTGCATTTTGGAAACCGCCCGTTCTTCTGACCAAGACGATGACGGCGTTCGGAAAAGTTTCCACCGAGTCTTGTCACAGGGAGCCACGCGCTCCGTCGAGGACAACGGCAGCAGAGTGAAATATACAATGATTTGTGGCGCGGGAGAACTTGAAAAGTTTGTTAATACTACCACCCCCCACCAATTACAACCTCGCGGGCCCCCTCCCCTTGTCACCCCCCACCACCACCACCCTCCGCCCGGCGAAGGGTAGGGAAAAGGGTAAGCGGTCTGCATCCCTTCCCGGAGGTAGCAAGAGGATTCTCAGGAAACGCCGCCGCGGGTCGGAGAGGGCGGCCCGGAACTTTGCCCAAATTTCGTACTCACGCTCTGTATGGTACTCCAGAAGGGCACTGCCGCGCAGACATTTCCCGCCCCCGCTTACCTGGAACAACAAACACGAGAAATGGCGCATAAGAAGACGTGAAACAAAACTAACGAGCCAATGGAATAATTACCATGCGCAATTGTGTGATTGCTACAACTTGTAGGATGTAGTAGATGGCAGCCGGGGATAAAAAGATATAGGAATAAAGAATCAGGTAACTTTATAAACACAAGGCATTTTCGTATTTTTTTTTTTTCACCCCCCCCGCCGCGTTGGTCAAGCCCCGGGAGCGTGCAGTGCTTTTATAAGAACACGCCACGGAGGTTGTCCAGGAATGGCAAAAACTCGCAATTACGGAGGAATCGGCTAACGGTGCGCTTGCTGCACAGCGAGATGGAAACAGTCGATACCTGTGTCCGCGCGTCGGCGTGTGTGTGTGTGTGTGTGTGTGTGTGTGTGTGTGTGTGTGTTTGCCTCTAAGTAGAATGCACTCTGCTATCCTACTGCAGCTACCGATCAAAGCTACAGAAATGTATTTATTTCCGAGAAATACAAAATAATTTTTTAAGGCTGTAAATATTAATGCAGTGAGTGAATTTAAAAAATCCAAACTTTCAAATAAAATGAAATAAAATATATAAAATAAAGCAATGAGTTCCGAATTGTGGCCTTGGAATGGTGGAGACAGCAGGGTGGTTGTGCCTGCCGCTGCTGCGGTGGCAGCGGTGGCGGCGGCAGCGGTGGCGGCGTTCGGCAGGGGCGGCGGCGGCAGTCGACAGTGGAGGGAATCGGCCGCTCACGATTTTTCTCCTCCCACCGTTTTAATTGTGGCCAGTGAGTGCGCTCGGTGTGGCGGGCGGACTCACAAGTGCACCCCTCCTACGGCAACAGCGGAAAATGCGAGCGAGGGGGGACCACACGACTAATGGGATCCCCTTCTACATGGCGATGAACGGAAGTCATAGAATAACGACGGTTTGAATAATATACAGTATCCGGATACAATCTAATATCCAGCCGCCATCTCATGCGTTAGGCCTAACGCGGATTTTAGTGGTCGTCAGAAAAAAAAAAAAAAAAAAACATTGCAAAAATGGTGACCCTGAAATTGAAATTGCCTAGATCTCGGCTAGGATATAGATGAGGCGGGGATAATCACAGCTCTCATCCATCTGGCCAGCGTGTGGGCACAAGACCAAAATTAATTAACTACATTCCCAGTTGGTGAAGACGCGAAGTAAATGAATCGCTCAATCGCTGCTTATTGATGAGCACTGTCCGCAAGAGTATTCCAAACTCGGCCTACGTTTTGATCTCCTGCCCTTGCACCCCTCTACCCCTTTCTTTAGCCCCACCCCCTCCCCCAGCTGTAAGCGCCGCCACCTCTCTCTCTCTCTCTCTCTCTCTCTCTCTCTCTCTCTCTCTCTCTCTCTCTCTCTCTCTCTCTCTCTCTCCCACCCTCCTGCCTGGCTGCCCTCTCTCTGTCTCTGTCGCACAGTGCCACAAGCTTAGATCAATACGGCTAGGCGTTATCCCCCTCGGGGGCAAACATAGTTTATGTTTCCCATATAAATCTCTGCGGAAATTATTTGCGATTAATAATTTGGCGAATCGCACGGGGAATCTATTATTAAGAGGGCGGTCCTGGCGGACAGGCGCGACGAACTCATTTCATCGAGTGAGAGGGGAGAGGGAGAATGCTACTAGCGTGATGACGTCATTCAGGTGAATCCCCCAGCCAATCAGAGACGGCACACACCTGCATCTGAGACCACGTGATCCGCTGCAAAACTGTGGGTCAGTTACTTGGCGGGAAAGCGAAGAGCGTTTGAAATTTTGGCGGGAATGTGACACGAGGAGGGTCCGCCCTCTGCCCCAAATGAGGCCTGGAGTGGGGGGAGCAGGGGCGGAAGGGCGCAGAAGGGTGGCTCGTATAACTCTCTGGAGCAGGTCATAAGTCATCACTCGTCCGGTATGTAGTCTGCTAAAGAGAAAGTGGAGAGAGAGAGAGAGAGAGAGAGAGAGAGAGAGAGAGAGAGAGAGAGAGAGAGAGAGAGAGAGAGAGAGAGAGAGAGAGAGAGAGAGAGAGAGAGAGAGAGAGAGAGAGGGGGGGGGGGGGGGGATATAGGGGGATGATGCGGGAGCGGGCGGTGAGAGAGAGAGAGAGAGAGAGAGAGAGAGAGAGGGACAGAAAAAGAGAGGGAGCCTCTGAAAAGCATGCTGGGGTGGATTTCTCGCTAACTCCGTGTATGATACATGGCGGAGAAAGAGAAACAAAAATATGGAAAAAGGGAAGAAAAATTCTGAATGTGTGAAAAAGAAGGCGTGGTTATGAATTACACCGCAGGCATATTAGCTCGTCGGGCGCAGATAGAAGAGAGAGAGAGAGAGAGGGGGGGGGGGGTCCACGCTTACTTTCATCTGTTCAGAGTTTCGTGTGTCTAAGCGTCCGGATGCCCACCCCAGAGTTTTGAAATCGTTTAAAATTTTGGCGCCCTTGTGAACCGCATTTTTAATGGGCCATGCATAAGACGCTGCCTGCTCTAATTTACGATGACACTTTGCTTTATGTATTCTTTTTATTCACTTTGGCAAAATAAAAAGTGCATTGGCGGCGCTAATCTTGCCTCTTCCACCAGATTTATCCGAAGGCTCAGAATCTGGTCCCCAGTAGCGCCCGCCCAGAGAGCGCTGCATCTGAGCCTGGTGTTGCTATGAGTTACGAGGTTATCAGGTCACTCCTATGCCAAAATCGACGCCCCGAGATCCTAGCCGTCATCATGCAGTATGCAGATGTGGATTCATATATTCATATAATTTTTTTCCGCCGCCTGTTTATCAGGAGTATAAGTAGCCGGATGAGATGGCGGCAACAACAACACTTGACGCGAGTGTTTTGTTGTTGTTGTTGTTGTTGTTGGAGAGGTGTGGCTGGAAATGGGTATGTTCAGCGCATTAGCACCTACCGAAGCTCCGTGCATTCACCCTTGACCTCCAGCTCTATAATCCTTCTTAGCTGCAGAAGCTACTGCAGGCTCTGAAAACGCGTAGTCTGGTTCTGCTTGATGATCGGGTTGGGTACAGTAGTACGTAACGTACACTGGTCCGTTGCCCTACACTCTCACGAACAAGAACAAGATGAAGAAGAAGAAGGAGGCACGCGGTGGTCAGACAGCAGACTATCAGTCTTTAAATCAAATGCGGAGTCGCTACTCCGTGCGGAGTCGCGAACAGTCATGTAGACGATAAATCGTGCGAGGCCCCCTGAGCGCGCGTGCATGTGCGTGTGTGTGTGTGTGTGTGTGTGTGTGTGTGTGTGTGTGCGCGCGCGCGCAGACCAAGCTGGCGTGAGTGTGTGTACACGTGTATTTGTCGTGTAGCTAGAAGTCACGCGCGAAATTCAAATTTGAAGCTTGTCCGTACACACTTCCCCAAACACTATTTTCCCCCATTTCCTGATGTAATGGCACGATCTGTTTGACCAATCTTTTTCGCATTTCAGAAGAGCAAAGAGCGGACACTGCGTACTGTACAAAAGATGGACGTGAACCAGTTGGCGGGCTGTCCTGGTCGCGCAGACGTCTTGCTGCTGCTGCTGCTGCTGCTGCTTGCCATAGCAGCCTAATTGCATATAATAACATCAATTTGAGTGGATTGTTTTTGTTGCCCCCCCCCCCCCATCCCCCATCTCAAAGCTCCCCGCAGCTTTAACCCACACAAGAGCGTCCGCCGTTCCGCACACACACACACAAACACTTCTTTTTTGCACACCACCACGGCCCATGGACACGAGACTAGGGAGGGAGAGGGGGGAGGGGGGGGATGTCTGAGGCTGGCTTACATTTTGGAGCCAAGGACACAGATATGAGATCAAATACTGCCCCCTGTTACAACCATATGACGCGTTTTTTTTTTCTAGAGATTTTTTGACGCACCCCTACCTCCGAATAATTGATTGTTACTCAAGTCGTATGAGCACTAGAATTACTGCCCCGATTTGGCTGTTCCATGGGGTACCTTCATAAGAGGATGATCGACACGTTTACATTGTGTGTGTGTGTGTGTGTGTGTGTGTGTGTACCCCTCTCGGTCGGTAGCCGATCCTCTAACACCCCTCTCCCTCCCTCCCCCTCTCACAAACACGCCCTTCCCTCCCCTCTGGATTGGTTCAGCACACAACGTTACGAGCCCAGAAACGCGCGCTTATCTTGAAGGAGTCGAGCGCCGGCGTGCGGTGGCCGGTTGTCGGCTGGGGGAGCTCCGTAAGCCGTAAGGAGAAGTGAGGCATGCAAATGAGACTGCATCGCTTTAGGGACGGACCCCGACCGAATCTCCCTGAGGCCACCAGCGGCCAGCCGCAGCAGGCGGCCTATCACCTGCGGAATATCGCAAAGGAAGGTGCATCATGCAGCCGGAGGCAGAAAGCATATGAAGCCCTGACTTTCAGTACTCTTATGGTCACACCGAAAAAGAATGGAAAAAACGATTCCCGTACTCTCGGCGCTTCCTCTTCGGCGTTCCTCAGCTGATCTAGATGGCCGGAGAAGTTCAGAAGTCCACCAACTGTTCCTGGCATCAACGTCCTGGACGGACAAACCAGGCCACTTTCTGCTACCTTGCGGGCTGGGCTGCTGCTAGTACCAGTTGTACCGGGGATTCTCGTGAAGACGGTGCGGAGACGGGGGAGGGAGAGGGAGAGAAAAAGTGCAGGCTGCACTCCGTCTTTTCTCCAGGATAGAAAGAGTCTCAAGGATGAAAGAAGACGCGCAGGGGAGGAAGGGAGAGGAATCTCTAGTGTCGGCCGCGCTCGCACTCTTTGTCACCTTGATCTCTGTCGAATCGTTACTGCCCCGCCGAATGCCGGAGGAGAAACCGCAGCACACCAAGGGCGTGAGAGAAGCACTCGCATTCCGCGGATGAGCACACCTGGCTGCGGGCCGCGCGCACAGGTGCGTGCAATCCTCATCTATCCTACTCTTTCCCATTCCCTCGGTAGTTTTAATTTATTTTAGTTTTTTTTTAAATGGGTGGCGTTGAACAGGTTAGTGAATATTTTTGAAGCCCCAAATCTAAAGAATGTGCATCAGAGAACTGCAGTCATTGGTCTCAAAATCCGTACCCCTTCCACAAAAAAAAAAATCACAAAGATCTAAGTCAAAATTTGGTCTAAATTCTCCCAAAAATCAGCCCGAGTTCGGCCAAAAATCACTAATCATTCAACCATAATTCACTGAATTTCGAACCAAACTCAGCAAAGTTTGACCAAAATCCACCGATGGCCCAACCGTTTCCCCCCGCGTGGACAGCCCGGGCCGCACACGACGGAAATGGGTGTCGCGCCGGTGTGCCGACCTACGGTCACACACGGCCTAGCCGGCTCCTAATCGCTGTTATCGGCTGCCCAGACCAATTGGTGGGTCCTAGCCGACAGAAGTAGCAGGCGGTACCCGGCGCTGCCCGGCCCGCTTGACTCGCTTCGGTTCTCCCTACATACCTCCGGCCGGGTTACGCTAGTCCCCCCCACCCTCTGCCGGACCCACGCCAAGTGTAGGCCGGACTCCGTGCTCACGGAAACCAAACAGTCCGAACAGATGATGTGAGCGACCGGGGCGTGTTGTGTTTGGCTTTGGGAAAACGGGGGCAGCGAGTGAAAATGATGGTGCGCTAGTGTAACCCGGCCTCGCCGAGGTATGTAGATCGGCCTCAACGGAACACGTTGTCCGAGCGGTCACGTGGTGCGGTAATAAGTACATATGCTGCTGCTGCTGGCCGGAGAATCACAGTGTCCCGGCAGAGCGGCCGCGCGCGACTGTACTCGAGAAGTCCCAACTCTCGAAAAACGCACTCTGCATCCAGGGTCAACGATTTCCTGAGGGGCGGGAGCGGCGGCGGTGGCGGTGGGAGGTGAGCGATATCGCGGTACAATTAGGACCAATTATGGGGCCACATGGTTCGGAGGGCTAACGCTGCAGGATAGACCGGCTGAACGCAAGAGGGAGGGGGGGGGGCACCCGATAGCCGGAGCAGCCATAGCAGCAGCAGGTTGCGAACACTACCCCCCCACGTGGGGTGTTCGGTAGCGCGGGGGAGGATTGGAAGGGGGGGGGGGGGGGCAAGGGGGCGTAGCGACACAGCCGCACGGTCACCCTCTCTGTAATTATCATACATTTGCTTGGGCAGAAAAGAAACACAAAGTCGGCCGCGAGACAAGACGTTGGGAGGGGGGAGGGCTACGGCTCGCGCACCAGGTAATCCATCCTACCCAACACCTGAAGGAGGAGTTGCATGCAGCATACATACCGGCACGCGAGAGCAAAAAATACATAAATTAAAAAATGAGTATAATCCAATAATCGTCTCTAGGTCAGATAGTCTCATCCAACCATAAGAAAATAACTTAGTGCAAGAAAGTTGACCAGAAGAAACATAACGAATGAAAGTTGCTCAAATAGATTCTGCTGGAATCTACACCAAAATAAAATATAAGTAAAATCAATATGCCCAGCGGGTTCAATGGTAATCCTCTGAGAATGTCGTCGATCGAACCCATGACCTCATTTCGTAGGGTCCAATAGTACACATAGACTGGAAACGGAATAAGTAACGAAGGGAGGGGGGGGGGGAGGGTGTGGTTCTTCTCCTGGCGGAAGGACAAATGCCGAGGCGTACTCGTCACACCTCCACAGATGCTATTGTCTCCGGCTGTGTCACTCCTCCCACGGCGGGCGCCAGCCCAGCTGTGTTTCTCGCCTTCTTTTACTATTATTGCTCGGCACCTCGCGGAGTCCCCCATAAGAGGCGCGTGGTGACGCCGAGGGGTACTGCGGCCGGCTCCCGATCAGCTGTAAGCTGGCCACGGTCCAGGAGGGTGTCCCCGTCGACCTCCCCCTCCAGCCCAGCCTGTGCTCTCTCTCTTTCTCTCTCTGTCTCTCTCTCTCTCTCTCTCTCTCTCTCTCTCTCTCTCTCTCTCTCTCTCTCTCTCTCTCTCTCTCTCTCTCTCTCTCTCTCTCTCTCTCTCTCTCTCTCTCTCTCTCTCTCTCTCTCTCTCGCACGTCACATTCATCGTAGCGGTTCGCGGACAACAGTCAGCAGTCTCTCTCTCTCCTCTCTCTCTCTCTCTCTCTCTCTCTCTCTCTCTCTCTCTCTCTCTCTCTCTCTCTCTCTCTCTCTCTCTCTCTCTCTCTCTCTCTCTCCTGCATGTCACATGGGTTCAGTCTCTTGACGTATCAATGGGATTACCTACGCGGGACTACAACGTGAGTCGGATTTGCATGAAAATAAATACCAGCGGTGAATCCTCTATCTCTCTCTCTCCCTCCCTTCCTCCCGTCATTCTCTGCTGTCTCTCTTCCTGTGCCACTTCCTCACCCTCTCCTTCCATTTCTTCTTCTTCCAGCCTCAAATTTGAAACACGATATCGCCCACTGCTCCGCATCCGCACCCCTCGTCTGATCCACTCCCAGTCCAAATCTCGTGCTGTCTTTGTCCGACGCGCGCGCGGCCGCAGGCCGTCCGTCTTTGTCCCGCTCATTGGCGCCTCTAGGCTCAGCGCCGTCATCGTCATTATAAAAATGGTTGTCTGAGTTATGTCCGGACCATTACACCTTGTGCAGTTGTAACGCGGGGAGGGAAGGGGGGAAGGGGTCAGTCGACCGCACACCGGAAAAGCCGACGCTGCCGACGAAAAAAGAGACAGACAAAAAGAAACAAACAAGGATGCCCCCCCCCCCCCCCCACCTTCCTCGTCTCGCCCACGGTCGCCTCCCGTTTGGCCCAATTCTAGGCCAGAATGTCGGCGAAAAGCCGACAACCAACGTGCTATATCTAAAATAGAAAGCATTTTTAAATTATAATTTTTTTCCTTTTTTGAACTATTTTGTTTTTTTAAGTTGGCGTGATTAGTGCAATGAAACATGGGATGCCGTATGTACTCGAGCTTACGTAAAACGCCACGGGGAAAAATACATGTAAAACACTCGCCAGGCAAGGCGAGGAAGCCGAGTTAGGTTGTAATGGTTTTCGAATCACCCGGTTGCGGGCTGCCGGCGGGCGCGGAGGCCATGATCGGTGGGACGACGGTGCTGCCGCCACCCGCTGCGGCGGCGGCATTCGGAAGCTCGGTGCAGTTCAGCGCACCCTGCCGGTGCAGCCGGGAAATGAGTGATGAACGACTCCTCAGAAAACCAGAACACTGACGATGCGGGCGAGGACGGGCCGGCGGACACCAGATGGGGGCGCATTTTCGGGATTTTTACCATTTTCCAGATAGGAAGAGAGAGATGGAGGGACGGCCTATGAAAGTAATTAAACGCGAGATGATTATGTTCCTGATCGTGGCGGTTCTGATTATAACTGTTTGATATGACGCCGGCTGGGTGGTCGGTCAGATGATCTCTCGATCCCGGATCTTCTCATCGGAACAAACGTAACACATGTCGAGTGGTTTTTCAAATTTCGCGGTTCCTAAAAACGTCCGCGTACATATGTTTGTGTTTAATTAGTTTATATTCGGACTCCACTCACCGAGTCATGAACTCCATGACCCCCGAAACGAAATAAAACCGTTCTCTAACAGGCCCCCTTCTCTCCCCCACCCCCCACCCCCTTCCTATATTACCTGTCTCACTCTTTCAGCCCCGAGGGGATGACATGAAGGCCCCCTGATTTCCGCCGCTCTCTCACTCCCACATTGGGTTGCCTGCTCCCCTCCCCCCTCCTCTGACCGCGAGAGAGTGAGATGAAGAGAAGGGGGACGGGGTGTGAGGGAGGGAGAGAGCAACTGACTCCAGTCGAGTTTAGCCTAAGACCCTCCGCGCTCACTCGCACCCAGGCCTCTCTCTCTCGCTCCGTCGACCCCCGCGGCGGGGCTCGCCGCACCACGCGCGGGAGTGAGATAGAGCGCGATGCGGAGAATGGGAGCGAAAGGGAGCGAGCGAGAGAGAGAGAGAGGGGGGGGGGGGTGAAGGGGGCCCCGCCACCCCCCGCCACGCCCCGCATCGGGCCGCACGATGACAGCTCCGGCAAAGATTTATGTTTCTGCCGCGAGAAATGACATGGCCCCCTCACTGCTGGGCCCCTCCCCGCCCCCCCCCCCCCCCCCCCCCAACCTTCCACCCTGGGGCCCACTCAGCCCGCACGCCCTGCCTCCATCTTTACACGCGCTCACGGTGGTAAGTTTGAATTCAGTGCACCTGATAATCGTTTCATTACCCGGAGCCCACAGAGCGCGCGGGTAATCAGGTAACCAGGAGGACATCGCCGGCGGGGAAGAAACGGGACAAGTGGCGCGGTGCGGCGGACAAGTGCGGAACCCGGGCGCGCGCGACACGCCGGCGAAATAGTGGGGGTTGATGAACCAGGTCGACCTTCCCCTCCGGTGGTGCCTCCGGTGATTGTGTGGGCTCCACCAGGGCGGCTACCTGGGCGGGGTGTGGCGGCCGACTAGTGCTGTGCAGGCCGACGGCGGCC
This sequence comes from Odontothrips loti, assembly GCA_038380765.1. Lineage (NCBI taxonomy): Eukaryota > Metazoa > Arthropoda > Insecta > Thysanoptera > Thripidae > Odontothrips > Odontothrips loti. The sequence continues at coordinate 8,566,924 of CM076258.1, read as the reverse complement.
GGGGGCGTCAACGGGGACCCCCTCCCTCCTCCCCTCACGGCGGGCGCCCGCCTCCCATGCTGACCGACGGCTACCTGCCATTCAAAAGGTGCGCGCGCGTCACCGCACACAATGGGAGGGCTCGAGGACGGCGGTCGTAAACAACAATCAGTGTGTGTGTGTGTGTGCGCGCGGTGGCGATCGCTTTTAAGAGCCGTGGGAGGCGCGCGGACGGACAGACAGGCGGACGGACAGACGGACCGGCGGCCTGCTGGGGGGTGTGGTGTCGCAGTGGTGTCGCCCGGCCCGTAAAATGACACAACTGGACCGCCGCCTCCCGACGCGTGAGCAACAGGCAACACGTCGGCGCGGCGGGCGGCGGCACAAACACGGGACACGGAGGTCACTCACCTGCTATGGCCATCCAAGGGTAGAAGGTGTGGTTCGGCGCCTGCTGGTGGACGACGGCGGGCTGGCTGGACGTCGAGTTGAGGGAGCACGTGTTCCAGGAGCCGCCGAGGGAGGTGGCCGACGACGTCCTGGCGGTCGCGGAGCCGGGCGAGGTGGAGGGGTCGCCGCCGACGAGGCCGACGGAGCCGCCGTAGCCGACGCGGGAGTCGGGCGTGCAGGCGGACGGCCTCACGAGGCTGCTGGCGCCGCCCGAGTTGGCCGAGTTGGCGGACTGCCACACATCCTTGGCGGCGGCGGCGACGACGGCGGCGTACCTGGGGGGGGAAGGACGACGGTTACCACCAGGATCACGACGAAGCTACGCGTTAGCGCAGAAAGGCCCGGCCCGCCTCTTCGCGATGACCACCGATTTAAATCACGGCTGATTCTTTTGTAGGGTTTTAAATGCCGGAAAAATTCCCGGGAAGATTGGAAATATTTCATGAATTTTTCCGCCTTACTAGTGAACCTTTCAGAACCTTTTACGATCAGAAAAAAATACGATCGGTAAGTTTTCTGATCGTACGATCAGGAAAAAATACGATCGGTAAGTTTTCTGATCGTATTTTTTCCTGATCGTAAAAGGTTCTGATCACATTTACACTAGTAAGGCGGAAAAATTCATGAAATATTTCCAATCTTCCCGGGAATTTTCCCGGCATTTAAAACCCTATTCTTTTGATTTTACACCGATTTTTAAAAAGTGAAGTCCCCCTCGGCCCTGCCCGGCACTCGCTTGCTGCTCCCGCAGCAACAAAGTCGGCTGCCGGCCGACCCAAGCCAAGTATCGTCTATCTCTTTCCTCCTACGGGTAGCGGATACCTGTCTGCATCCGAAACGCTTCCCGCCAGTCCGCCCCCATCTCCAGCGCAGGCAGGGCTGCCGGGTGCGGCACCAGAGGCGCGAATCAGCTGATTCTGGCTGAGCTTCACCGCCCGGCCGCCAGGGGGCGCTGCGAGCAGCCGCTGCTGCCACCGCAACCGCACTGTTCCTCTGGCTATCTCTCTCTCTCTCTCCCTCTTTCTGTCGCTCCGAGTGCACCCGGTACGTCTCGCACGCCCACTTGAGCTGTCCATTCGGGACTCTGAATTTCTCACACAAATGCGCACAAAAATCGTGACGTGGCCATTTTCAAAAAATTCGATAGTCTGTTCGAAACTGCTTATCTTCGAAATGCGAGGGAATTTGAAGAATAAAATACGTGGTTTTAATTTTGCCCCAATTTCTGTGCAGTGGGAGCCATTTTTCAGAGTGTGTTCACCTTTTTGTGGCCCGACAATTAATCCTCTCCCCATCAAAGACGCATCGTGCTTATCCTAATTAGAGCGCCTCGGCTTACAGACCACCTCACCCACCCCTCGGGCACGGGGGAGAGGGGGCAAGTCTGGTGGGCTCGAGTGAAAGCGCACGCCGCTGGTCAGTATCGAATAGAATAATGATGGTAATAACAGTAAGAAGGTTAATAAAGCAGTAGATCACGCGAATGGCACAAACATTTGTTCGCCGCGTCCCTTTTGTGCGGTGAAGTGGTCCACAATGGGGGCTACCGGCACCACACCTTTTTTTTTCTCCTGAGTGCCGCGGCCTCCCGCCGAGGGTGTGACCGATCACTTACGATGTGGCTTCCCGCGCCTAATTCGCCGGCTCCGTCTCTCTGTCTCTGTCTCGCCGCGCCGGCGCGGCGCATCGCTCTCACTCCCGCAACCGGCTCGCCAGCGGTGCTTCGGAACTCGGCCGCGCCGCGCCTTTTGAGACTTCATTTTGGCGACGGTTAGGCGAGAAGGAAAGGGCTGTGAAGCAGCGGTGAACGCCTATAGGTCGGCGGCACGGGGTGTGCGAGTGCGAGAGAGACGGCAGTCATGCAACAAGCTTCCTCTGCCGTGAATAACCCTTTTGTCATACCGGCCTCCCCAACTTGTCGCGCCCTCAACCCTCTCACTATCTCCCGACCCCATCCTCTCACACTACTTTGAGCCGACCTCTGGCGGGTCACTAATCGACGACATGGGCACCGACAGCGCGCCATAAATTTCTCATCCGGTCGTCACTGTCAGCCGCCTTCCGCGTTGGCGCAAAACCGCCACTACTGTACGCACCGTGCAACAACTGCATATCGAAAACGTTTTGTCGATTACTGCTGGCTGCATTATCAGTACATGAGATTAATTTTGTCGGGGAAGGGTACAGACGGCATTGGCATCGGCCGCGGACCATGGTGACCTCGGCCAGGCGCCTAGAGAAAAACATTTAATTTACCCCTCCAATGGCGCCGTAATTTGTACCACTTAGCTGTGCCCCGACAATCGCCCCAGACAGACATGCAGCGCAATCGACGCGCCGGCTGATCTTCGTTCTATCGTCCCGCACTGTGGGAACAGCTTGCCAGCATCGCAGTTTTCGGTAAAACATTCCATATTCCCTGTATCGCATGGCCAACTTTTCCATCGTCGGCTGCTCAGCAGCCATGGTTGGGTCATGTAGGGTACAGAGGCTCACGACCCACGCTGACGGCGACCTGGCCGTCGACACCTACCCGTTCTGGTGCTGCTGGTCGCCGAGGCCAGACTTGACGCAGTCTGTCTTGGAGGCGCCCGTCGAGTAGTTGACGGACGCGGTCTGCTGTGACGAGTCGGAGGACGACGAGTACCCGAGCTTGCAGGCGACGCTGGCGTCGTACGGTGAGTCCTGCGGTGGCCGCGCCTGGTGCAGGTGGTGGTGGTGGTGCTGCGTGGAGGCGTACGGCGACATGCCCAGGCCCAGCGGGAACCGGTAGGCCGCGGCCGTCTGGTCGTGGTGGTGGGCGCCGGCGCCGGCGGCCGCCTGGTGATGGTGGCTCCCGTAGAAACCACTCTGCTCGAAGTACGAGTTCATGGTGGCCGTGATGGTGGCGACCTGTTGGGGACTGGCGGCGTCGAAGAGCTGTCCGAGTCCCTGGGAGGACGTCGGAGCCGTGCCGAGGAGCACGGGGGCGGCGGTGATGGTGTCGGGCGGCGGGCAGGTCCTGTAGGGACCCGCGCTCTACGACAGGGGTAAGGGGGCGACGGCGGCGGCGGTCGACGGGGGCCTCACGAGACCTCCTCAGAGGTCGTCATGACGGGCGGAGGGCGCCATGGCGCTGACAGCTTGTTGCGCGAGGACGGCGTTGACAGCAGGGCGGCGCCCGAGTCAAGGACCTCCGAACACACTCGCGAATTGGCGCACCACGGGATGGCTTTGCTCTACAGCGAGCTCTCTCTCTGACACGCACTGGCTGACACTCGATTTTCCGTAATTTCGATTTTCAAGCACTGACACAAGTATCACTGATCACCACCACTCGTCGACGACACCACTGATATCCCGGTAGTTAGGCACTTTTATTTTTCCACACTGACACTCCAACACACCGGTAAAAACGAAAAAGAAAATATTTCCAATCACTGATGACACTGTGACACAAACACTTTGACACGGGGGTGTAACCGCACTGGGTGGGCGGCCGCTTAAGCGAGTAACAAGCCGCCGTAAAACTGAGTCGTAAAAGTCCTGGGGGGGAGGGAAGGCCGGTCTCGTAAAACGTCACACCCTCGCACTGTTGATTCGCTCAGTGGCGTGCCGAAGGGGGCGTCCGAGCACACGCATACACTGACACTGTCAATCCGTGCAGGTTCACCGACGGCGTCCTGACGACCACGACGCCGACGGCGGCCTTCGACACGTTCGCGACGACGACACGTCCCGGACGGTGCGAACGGGAGGGCGGGCGGCTTTCAAAAGCCCACGGAGAAATTGCACTTTGGTTTCACACGCGTCGAAAAATAAAAATAAAAAAGCGGTAATTCGCCGAAACGATAAAATTTGATGACGCCGAATGGGTTGCGCGTGAGGACGCTCGTCTCACAGAACGCGGGCGGCGCGTCGCTGGGCTCAGCGTAGATCCGCGTTGTGGGGCGACCGTAACCGTAATGCAGAGGACTGCCGGCCCAGAGCTGGGGTCCCGCACGCGCCCGGCGCTCCGTCTCACTCTTTCGCTCTCTCTCTCTCTCGCTCTTCCCTCTCGCCGGGCCCTCTCGGATCCCCTCCCTCTCTCTCGTCCCGTCGGGGCATCTCGCTCCCTCTCCCGTATCCTTCTTCGTCTCCTCGTCCCTACACACATTCTATTCCATTTTTCGATTCCGAATAGTCGGTCCTTCCTTGTCGCACAGCACCCTCCCCTCTCGCTCGCTCCAACCCGGTCTCACCCTCTCCCGTGGGTGCGACGAGGAAGGGACGCCCGGCCGCCGCCCGCAGGGCGAGAGAGACGGAGAGTGTGTTTAGATGAATAACGCCTACACGGAACGGGCGGCAAAGCGCAGACGGCGATTACGAGACAGAGATAGAGAAGCCCGCGGTGGAGGGGAGGGTGCCGTGCGAGCGAGAGCGACGCCACGGGACGCCGCGGGAGCGAGCGAGAACAAGAGAGGCGGGGCGAGGAGAGGGGGCAGGCGGCGGCCGGCCAAATGAACCAATCAGAATCAGATTCGTCACGGAGGCCGTGAACAGGCCATTCCGCGCTCTCTCTCGCACCGCCGGCCGTGCGAGCGAGAAGGACCGGCAGAAAGTAGTCCCTCGCCGCCTTCCCCTCCCGCCGAGCAGCAGCTGTCCTTGTCGCACGCACGGCGCGGTGCGGAGCGGAGCTTCGGGCGCCGGCCGCCAGAGCGCGCTCCGGCACAGCGAGCGCTGCCAGTCCCTCCCCACCACAACCGCCGCGCCGCCCGGAGCTGGAAGAGCCGGCGAAGCCCGGCCGAAGCCAAGCCAAGCTGGGCTGCAGCCGAGCCGGGCTCCACGCGAGCTTCCCACGGCGCGGCGCGGTACAGCTGGCGCGCTCTGGCGGCAGACGGCGGAACCGCGTCCGCAGCGACAAGGGGAGCATAAGATGGCCATCAAGAGGCTCTGAAAATGCCGGCGCGCAGTTGTTGTTTACCGCACATAATAGAGACGTTGGCTGCGCTCTCACTTTTCGGCCGATACTTCTGTGGCGGTGCGGCACGCGCCGACCGGGGCCGGGCGGAGCCCAAGGAGCCCAAGCAGCCGGCGGGAGAGCGTTATGGCCGTGATAACGGCGGCCTTTATGGCCAATAAGGTCTTTACGGCCGCCTAATTGACTGTTTAAGACGAGCGCGCGCCCACTGGCCACCGCCCTCCTCGGGTTTGTCATGCATTGGCGTGTGCCGATTGATTTGGAGAGGCGGCGGCGATCTGGGCAAGCAGTTAGGCCCTCCGAAAAGACTCCGAGAAGACATCTGCTTTTTGCTAGCCAGGGAATGACCAACCAGCATACTGCGTTTGAAAGAGCTCTGCTATACTCACGAGACAACTTTTTTAAAATTTAACGGAATGATTATGATTACAAAAAATTAAACCATTTGAGCCCAAAACCAGACGCTCTGACAGGATCTTTGGTCAAAAACCGACAAAATTCTACTCATTGTAACTTTTTTTTTTGTCGACCCAATTTCCTTCGAAAGTGCTGTGTACTTCAGGGAGCGACCCGTGCGTGCTTTAGTTCCGCTGTATGGGACGGTGGGCAACCCCGATCTTGTCCCTTTGTTCGTGTTCCTCTCCTTCCTCCTGGGGGCGACAGAGACGGAATGAATGAAACGGGAGCGAATGAAGACGTTTGCCGAGACAGAGAGGTCATGCACCCTGCCCCCTCACTCCCTTCTGCAGACGTCATCTGAGATCAGCTGGTCTCATGAACTGAAAAAAAAAAAGACTTGCGAAAAGAAATACTGACGACTGATCGTTCAGGCAAAACTATATCAGTACGGAGCTCTTTTATTCTATCAACGCAGGTGCTCTTCACTACACATTCCAAAATCGTTCCACGCGCAGCATATAAACAAACAATGGGAGAGGCGCTTATTCGTATTGCTTCTGAATGCTTCTCATGAAACAAACACAACTGTATGCTAAACGGGCCTCGTACACGGAACATACGGCCCTGCCCGTCTATACACATACACACACACACACACACACGCGCGTGCGCTAAGAGTACTCGCATGGATTCAGGGCCAGCTTGAGCAAGACCGTACGCGTTTTTATAGCTTGTCGGAGCTTCGTTTTACTGCCCATTTCTCTCGCTCTACAAAGAAGGTGAGCGACACGATATACTCACAGCCGCCTCACAGGTGGCAGTCGTCCCGTGAGAGAATGCACGGTTCAGTGGCGCACTTCCATAAACGTGAGCTCATGACAGAACCCTGAAGACTGGAGGAGTCAATTCTGTATAATAATTTAGTTGTGTTTGACCTATGGAACCCAGCATTTAGTTTAGATGAAGAAATAAAACCTGTGTATCCATACTTGTTCGGCTCCGCTATGCTCCGGTCACTCAGCAAGATCTCACCAGGAAACAATCTGAAAACGGAAAATAAATACGACACGAATTATTAAAAGCAAGAACGAAACGTTCAATTAAATCAGCTGAAAAAGTCATGGCAAACAAATCGAAGATCGAAAACAGATGCCGGTTCCGTGCAGTGTCCTGCTGGCCGTCGGCTCGTTTGGACCGCGCGCGCCGAGTCGATGGACGAGTGCTGCCATCTAGCGGCGGGTGGCTGAACCCGCTCCAGATCGCGTGGCTCCAGTGGCGCGCGTTTTCAAACCGGCGGCGTGGACGAAAGGGCGGATGGCCGTCATCTTATCGCTTGATTTTGACATTTGGCACGCAGTTTCTCGCGTGGAATAGCACACAAGATGGCAACGACGGATCCAGGTGATATAAGCGCTCGCGTCTTACCAAGATCGGCGTGCTACGGCCGCAATAAAGTTACAAATCTTTCCTACCACTGATCACAAGTAATCCAGTCATTTTAGAGCTGCCCATGCCTGGACCCAGAGGGGAGGGGCAGCAGCACAGGTAAAAGGGGAAGAGAAAACTACAGCTGAGCAGACGTGTGCGTAAGAGAGAGAGACAGAGAGCGTGCGGACGGGGTTGGTAACCTTGGCAATGACATGCTTGCCTGCCCTTCATCCGGCAGACAAAAGATTGCGCAGTGCAGACGACACCGCGTGCACCTGCGCGTCCATACCCTCGGCGCAGCTGTGGGAAAGAAGCTCTCGGTATAATTACCGAAGTTCGGGTCCGCACAAATTTCTATCAACGTTTGCGCTTGTCTCAACAATTTTGTGTTTTCCTGTTTACATGCACAAATAACAGATTTAAACGGGAGGCAGGAACATATTTTTATGTATTTTTTTTTTCATTCTTTCCAAAAATGGCTGCCGGGCAGTTGGTCCTTTAAAATCCTAAGGGAACGTCTTCTCCGTCTTATCTGTGATTCCGTTGATTCCATTTTTTGATTCAGTCCTTTGAGAATGGATTAATTGTCACCGCTGCCAAAGATGGCTGACTGGGAGGAACGAAGACCGCTAGTTCTGGAGGGGAGTTACCGAATACGTTGCTTACAAAGATGGATGTGGTCAGGGACGGACAGATGCACAATCTGGGATTCGCCAAACCAGACCGACGTCGGGAGAGAAATGATAGAGGTTCGCCAAAAGGTGTGCAGGGCTGCGAAATCACTGTGTGACCTTGGTCCTTCAGGGAAATCTGCGCACTCATGCGGCATAGGAGACGTCGCCCGGGAGGGGTAACCAGCAGTCCCCACTGTCGGGAAAGAAAAGAAAGAACCCATGATAATCCTGAGGTGCCTCTGAACCGAACCAACCAGAGCCGCATGGACACTTTTCCATCCATTAGTTCATCCTTGAGAACGTTTCCTCGGGAAGGGTTGGATTAAAAGGGTATGAAAAAAAATAGTCTGCAAATTATAGGAATGCAAATAATGTGTGCTTCCTCACGGAAAAGAGGTAAGTGGCAGAAATGTAAGAGAGAATGAGATGGAATGAGAGGGGACGTGGCGAGAGGGAGAGGACGCGCGCAAAGAGTAAAGGCATTTTTCTCTTCTCTTTCTTTTTTGAGTTATGACATGACAAGGATGCCTATTGGATGCCTATAAAGGATGTCGGTCCCACAAATAAGAAATAAACATAAAATAAGAGGACAACTCGCAGCAGGAGGGGGACGCCGCGGTACCGAGGAGAGAGAGAGAGAGAGAGAGAGAGAGAGAGAGAGAGAGAGAGAGAGAGAGAGAGAGAGAGAGAGAGAGAGAGAGAGAGAGAGAGAGAGAGAGAGAGAGGGCCGGCCGAGTGGATACCGGTTTTTCGAGTCTCCATGTTGGAGCACACACTCTCCATCAAGACGGCGTCCCCCTCTCGCCCTCCCCGAGAGAGCAAACGCGCACTCCAACACGGCCAGAGGTAAAAGGATGCTCCGCTTTCTGGGCAGGGCCCCCTGGATATCCCGTTCCCGAACTCACGCGCTGCGATTGGCCGACGCGATCACGCAGGCATCCTTGAATATCAGTTTCACTGTTTCCCCGCCGGTGATCAACTAGTCGTGTAAGCCGAGGTGTGCGGCTGCGGTGGTCTGCTCTCGGCCCTCGGAGCCTCCCGGACTGAGCTGGCCGTGTCACACCACCCATCATGGCCGCGGGCCTACCAGGAAAGGGTTTCAGTTTTCAGGAAAGAGAATTATTCAGAAATATTCCACCTATCACATGACAAAATCGTGGTAACCAGAGGTGACTCCGTATACACCGCTCTGGAGAGTGTAGGGCGCTGCTCGATGGACGGTATCGCAGAAGCCAAGAATTCCAGGACGGCGTCAGCGCTGCCGGTTTTTTGTTTTTTTTTTTGCCTTTTTTTTCGCTGCCTTCTCAAAGCCGGGCAGCTTCTGACCGCCGCCAGCTAAGACTCGGTAACAGGTATCCGTGAAAAATCAAGACATCTTTTCGGCTATTTGCGGCGATATTTAGTATACGCGGGTGTCCGCACACGTTACCATGTATCACGTGACCTGGAGCGGTCGTCGTTAGCAGCGTCACCGGGGCGCGGACCACCCATAAGGATGGACAAGGATTCCATTAGGAGCCCACCGCGCTCCGAGCTGCACAGCTCTCGGAGCTGACATTCATGAGTGTATGCTGCGTACTTCATTGAAACACCAAATCATCCACTGTCGTAACGCCGTGAACTGAAAACACCAAAAGTGTACCAACCAAAGTGGGTAGTTATCTCAAGAATTAACTCCCAAATTTTATTCGGCCGCGGGTTGCTGGTCATAATTTTCGGGAGCCCCGGATAAATTTCTCCGAGGCCTCTTTTCCCTCCACGCGCATGCGCAGTGGGCCAGACCCCGTCCAGGGCCGCAGGACGCTCTGATGGCGCTGTGATGGTGCCCCGTGATTATCGCCAAGTATTTTTTGATGAGGTCCTAACTCACGGCGCCCGAGCGAGGAGGAGGTCCTGCTCTGGTCCAGGACTCGTCAGCAGAGCGCTTTTTGATGCACCTCGCTGTCCTGCGGCAGGGGCCGCGTGTGTTACGTTAACCCTGTCCGTCATGCGTAACGAAAGTTTAATTTTACGAATCAAAATAGAGCGAAGGTACGATCATTTCGTACTTCGCCAAAAACAATTTCGAGTCCTATCCTAGTATCTGCCTGATTTCCAGTGCAGACACAGAGACATGTCCGCCCCGTGTGCTGCTGGGAATGTGTGCGTGTAGTTTGTCTACCTCTCTCCCTCAAACACACGCGCACACGAACGCACGAAACGTTATCGGTCGAACAAAACAAACACAACACGATGAGAGAGCGAGCGCGGCTCGGCGAGATGGCGAGCGCGTTAGAGAGGGAGTGAGATAGCCGAAGCCAGCCGCGCACTGTTCTGCGTTTGGGTCGGTGTCGGCCCCCTCCATCCCGTACCCCTTTCCCCGGCCACGCCCGCCTGTCGGGGAGCGGCTCTGGCCAGACGACAAGCTCCGCCGTGTAGCGCTGCCAATGCCCGCACGGAGTAAGTCTGCCTCTGATCATTTCAGAAAACCGTACTGATGTTGAAAATATTCTGAAATTTTATCATAAAACGGTGGAAAAATGTGCAGTACGAACTGTTTAGAATTTTTCACAACTTTTGTAGCAGTGCATGTGAGCAGCTGCGCTTTTATTTTTTGATTCCAAAAAAAGAACTGACGACAATTCTGAACTCGAACGCGACAGAACTGTTACGTAATCTACAATCGCTCCACCTTTTCGTATTGAATCACCTACATTAAAATTCAGCAGTGCTACTTGACAGTGCACCAGTCGTGGAGCCTGGTGACATTTCAGACACCTACGCCCTCCTCCCTCTCTCTCACTCTCTCTCTCTCTCTCTCTCTCTCTCTCTCTCTCTCTCTCTCTCTCTCTCTCTCTCTCTCTCTCTCTCTCTCTCTCTCTCTCTCTCTCTCTCTCTCTCTCTCTCTCTCTCTCCGGCCTGAGCTGGGCGTGGCGTGTGGAAAGGGGGAAGCGGCCTCTGGAGCCGGCCACCAACGCCAAGCTGGCAAAGGCAAACAGCGTCCTGCAGGGTTAACACGACACACAGGAAAAACACTTGAAAAACACATGAAAAATATTTTCGGGCAATTTTGGGGCAATCAGCGTCTTGCTTGTACAGAAACGTTACTACTGAACAATGCGCGATAGTTCACAACATTCGTTAGTTATTTATATTAGAATTCTAGTGCATTTCAATCTACACATACTCGTTTCTGAACAAGAGAGAGAGAGAGAGGGGGGGGGGGGGAGAGGAAAACAGATAAGAAAAGAGAGAGGGAAATGGGAGAGAGGGTAGAGCGAGAATGATGGAGACAGGTCCGCTGCCGGAGGGTCTGCGCGCACGCCGCATGAATTGTGGGGCCCCCCCCCCCTCCCCCACCCCTTCCGCCACCCCCGAAGCGGAGGTCGAGTGGTTTGGCGAGGTCATTGAACTGGGTCGTCCTCCCGGTCGTTAAGGGTTGGTGCAGGACCGTACTGTGCTTCCTGCCAAATCGGCCCTGCGGGCACGGCGCCCGCGCACATCAGTTGCGTGGGTTCGAACACCGGCCTCGCCATGGCAACAATAATAGGTCAGTGGGCTTGGCTCCTTTATGCTGCGATACGGCTAGCATAGTCGGACGCGCGGAAGAAGACACAAAGAGTAACAAAGTCTTCTGATTTCCTTGACACGATTTTATTTTAAAAAAATCTGTAATTTTGTAGATAAAATTCAGAGCTTGCCACTGAAAATCAGAACTCTGTTAATTTGTTTTTCCAGTGGCTCTTCCTGTAATAATGAGTGCCGGGCTGTTCGCTTCCTCATCAGTCACCCTCACACGTTTCTCCTGCTTCTCAGATGTATAAATAGACAAGAGAGCCGAGAAGCTCAAGCGGTGAGCGCAGCTTCTTACATTATTTTTTTCCCCACCACAGTGTGATCTCAAGCCGTCGTGCTTCCAAAAGAAGACACCAAGGGAAGGCAAAAAAAAAAAAAAAAAAAAAAAAAAAAAAAAAAGTCCACGGGGGGTTAAACGAGAAAGAAAATCTTGGAGGGAAAGGAAAGGCCTGGCCTCTCTCTCTCTCTCTCTCTCTCTCTCTCTCTCTCTCTCTCTCTCTCTCTCTGCAGCGGCCGCTCCAAATCCCGAAACTGCGTTCACAAGTGAGGGTGCAGTGGGGTGTGCCCGGGTGGTGCTCGGGGCGGCCGCTCTACGGCCCGTTAGGGGGCGTTCCCGGGCGATTCTATTGATCGCGATGGCGGCCCGGATTACCCCCCCCCCCCCCTCCGCTGCACCCTCCCCCCTCTCCCCCTCCCCCTCAACCTCTCGCTGCCGGGAGGGGGCCGCCCGGGGTCACACCAACGAGTCCCCAGCGGCTGCTCCCGCGGGGGCACAAGAAGCTAGTGTGGGGGCTGTAGGCTCCCCCATCTAGACGTACATAAGGCCCCGTCGGGTGCCCCCCCCCCCCCCCCCCCCCTCCTACCCTACGTGCTATTTCGGGTGCTCTCTGTCCCGCGGAAGCATCACACCACGCGCGGCCGCCCAACCGCAATATATAGTACGTCGTGTAAACGGAATACGAACCCCAATACGGATACGTTGATTCACGTCGTCCAGCAGCGAGGATGACGGGGTCCGAACCGAGAAGGAATGTCTTATTGCCACACCCTGCGGGCCCCGAATTTTCTCAGCTTCTCCGGGACCCCGGCGGCCCGAGGTGATCGGAAACGCGGCATCGACAGATCACGCAAAGTCACGAATATTTTCGAATATTCTGGTCAGTGCCGCACAGCGGCCGTCTCCACGATCGACGCAGTCGCCATGGAAAGCCAATTACATTTACGTTCCTCCTTTCCCCCGTTCTCGGGCACAACACACGGCTAGTGGCGGTGCGTCTGCCCCGTGTCTGCTACTACCTCCGGCCAGACTATGTTGTTGTTTTTGTTGTTGTTGCTGCTGCTGCAGCGACGATGGATGTGGCAACGTTGGTCTCTAATGTTTTACCGCCACGCCACGCCTCGGAAGTCGTCGGCGAGAGAGAAGAGCCCCTGTGCTGGCCGGCCAAGCTGCTCAGCGGCGACATGGATCCAGTGCATCCGTCAGCTCGTCTCTCAAAATCCAACCGAACATGAAATATTCAAACAGCAGAGAGAGAGAGAGAGAGAGAGAGAGAGAGAGAGAGAGAGAGAGAGAGAGAGAGAGAGAGAGAGAGAGAGAGAGAGAGAGAGAGAGAGAGAGAGAGAGAGAGAGAGAGAGAGAATAAAATGTAACTAAATTTTTAAAAACACTCATGTAAAATCATTATCAAAAAATTAAAAATAAAACAAACACACTCCTCCCCCTACAAACGAACAGAAGGAGAAAATCAAAACTTTTTGGTCAATCACGAAAATTGAGGAATCGTGCTCTGAAACCATTTTTGTTACTTTTGCTGCCTAACCTCCCCCGTGCGGACGTGATTCCCTGGCCGTAATGAAAGCAAGAGCGCTGTGCCGGTGCTGCGCTGTGCTACGTATACACTGAGGGGGTTAATCTTGTTTAATTCCCGATGCCGGCTCGCTCAAAAAGATGCCGGGCTTGCAGCACGAATTACGAGCCCTTTAGATTTGTATCGGGCGTTAATACGTACTCAGGCGTTCCGCGCGGGGCGGTGAGGGCCGGGGGCGGCGCGGGGCAGCGCGGGGGGCTGGGGCACTGCATTCGCGCACTGAGTTACCAATTACCCCCCCGCGGCCCACCTTCTAGCGCGCATGCGCGCACTGCAACCGTCGTAATTATTGCGAGTTGCTTATTAATTACCGTGCGGAATCGTCGAGGAAAATAAAACTCACAAAAAAAACAAAAAAACCAAAAAACAATGGTCGTGGCGCGCGCGGGGACTGTGAAATAAATGTCATGCGCGGAAAAAAATTTGCGGGGGCTTCGAATCGGGCAGGAAAACAGGACGTGGTGGGGGATTATTTATCTGACTGGCACTGGAGTATCACTGACCCTGAAATCGTCCCCGTGAGTGTTACGACCACGCTGTGCAGCCCTCCTGCATCAAAAGCCTCCCGCTGGACAAAGGGGACCTGCGTGCCGGCCGGTGTCCCGGTGCGCGCGGTGCGCCGACTCTAACGGGTTCTCCGCCGCTCAGACCTCCGATCCCGAGCCGATTCCCCGTGGCCAGTTCACTCATCCCCGATCGCAACCGGGTGTTCGCTTTTGCAGAGCTGCGTTCGGTGCGTGACACGGGAGGGAAATGAAATTATATTTTCTCTAAGAAGAAATTGAATAAATGTGTTTTTCTTGTGTGAAGTTTTGAAATCGTAAGTGAAACCTGAAACCCAGCAACCTCTTTTACTTTTATTTTTAATTGTTTTAAATCTTTTTCGACACGGTGGAGCTGCGTCGGTTTCGGAACAGGCGGACATCAAGAGGCGGAGACACATTTCCTGGAAAGAGCTGCCGCTCAGCGACTTTTGCTCCCGTTTTCAAAGGACGACGCACCGGGAAAAAAATTAACGCCGACAGAAAAAGGGGCCACATGTAAGTCGAGACGAATTTTTTTTTCTCCTCCTCCTCCTGGTATTGGGCTACCACATGTCCGGCACCGGACATCGGCCTTCGTCACTCCCACACAATTTTCGTTTCTTGGCATTTTTTTTTTTTCTGTTTTTTTTTACCTTTCTCATTGACGTTCCTGGTTTTTGAGAGGGGTGAAGCGAAAACCACACGACAAGTGCACGCATGTGTGCGTGCGTGTGTTTGGTCGTCGCGCTTTGCAACGGTCCGCGCTCACTCCCACTCTCATGCAAAATAATCTGTCAAAGCCGGAATAAATCGGCCGTGCGCACAATGGCAGCGACAAACCGGTGGAGACCTCTTCCGCGCGAGCCAAAACAGAGACAGGCGTCCCGCCGCCGCTTTTCCACGTTCCATTACGGGCCTGCTTTGTTCTTCGTCTTTGGAACCTTTTCAACTCTTAAAACCCCCCTTCCTTTCGGAAAAAAGCTAAAATCCGTTTTCCGCTTCTGACAGACTTCCGATTCGCCACAGATAAAACACTGAACTCGTCAACCAGAGCCATTTTCTTTCGATTTAATTAACTGGAAGCCAACTTTGAAAATAATGCGTAATTAAAATTCGTCGAGTGATTCTCCCTCGCGGTGGTGGGCAGTAGAGCAGGGACAAGGCGGAAAGTGTGTGTGTGTGTGTTGTCATGAATGAAACTGACCTTCTTTCAGAAAACTGCTTGTCGGCTCGTGTCGCCGGCCCATCAGACTCTCATAAAGTGGCGTATTTACGAGGGAGAGGGGAGGGGAGGGGGGCGCAATCTTTGTGATGTCGCCCTGGAAGCGTGCGCCGGAGTGACGGCCTGAATGGTGTGCTACCGCACTAACCCCCATCCTCGATGGCCATCTTCACACCGATACACGTCGATCTAAACGCACTGCATCGCCTCTTTATGTCTGTGTTTCGGCGGCGGCGGCGGGCTTCGTGAGAGAGAGAGAGAGAGAGAGAGAGAGAGAGAGAGAGAGAGAGAGAGAGAGAGAGAGAGAGAGAGAGAGAGAAGTAAAATGGTTAGTTTTATGGCCAGGTTGGCAGTCGTGCGCGCGAGCCGTGCCTGGACGCCTCACACAGCCCTGCGTTGAGCACCTATACCCGGCTGCACAGGGCGGGGTGGGGAGGCGCGTGCGATCTTCCTGCCCGGCTAAAATTCACTCATCCATCTGATTTTAATTTTGATTTTGAAATATTTCTCTCATCCAAACAGATACAGAACCATTATTCAATCGCAATGACAGCAATGATTCCCCGTATAATCCGTCTTATTTTCGGGCTCATTGACCCTCGAGTAGCAGACGACGACAGCGCGATAACTAATTGGTGCATTATGATTTTTAAAAACGCCCCTGAAAAGCCTCCTCCGATCAAAGTCGTATCGGACTCGATAGTCATGCACTTTGCCTCCCGACATGACGCGACGGTTGACGTTTCGTCGTGCTATCGGTCAGAGAGGTCATCGGGGCCACGTGTTTACAGATGTCCTATGGCTGGCCGGACATCGCGCCCTGATTGTGTCTGAGCAAGCCTCTGCAGGACCCTCGGAGGGGCTCGCTCAAAGGTCATTGGTTTGCTCCCAGCAGTCATTGCGACACCACAAAAAATGAATGTGAAACAATTACGGTTATCCCCTGGTATATGCCTGAATGTAACTATCAGCAGGTAGCCTTTTCCGTCGATTTTCTGGGAAACCGAATTCTCTCTCAAAAGCGGTTGGTACGTATTTTTGAATTTTCGTTGGCCGGATCAGATTTTTTTGGGGTGTCCCCTCCGGTGCTCAGCCACGGTTACTTTCGCTTAGAAAGTCTTCCCTGTCGCCTTCATCTCAGGGCAGCTCCAACCCTTTGGTCCTGCCGGCCTTGGCCAGCCCTTAGACAGCATTCGGGATGGCCCCTGAGCGTTACGCTACTTGAAATTGGACGCCTCGGCCCATTACTTTTAACTGCCTCACAGAGGGGCGCGTCCGCGGCGTCCGGCCCGCGTCTCCCGTCTCTGTCGGACCACATGCCGGGCAGGAAGCGGGAGCAGGACGGACGACGACATTGCGCGGATGCGGACCCAGAGTCGGATGGGACACGCGACAGGACTGACTGTGTCTCACGCTGAGCGCACGCACGCGGACACGCACGGACACACACTGTCTCGTACAGTGACGATTTCTGATCCCGAAGTACTCCAAAACGGAACCAAAAACAAAATGATAAAAAAAAAAGAAAAAAGGTAAAATGGGATTAGGCTGGACCAGGTGTTTCTTAATTTTTCAAATGAGCCGTCACACTTCACTGTGGCACGGACACAAAATTCGTGCGGAACAGCCGATAGTCGATACATCTGCATCGAAATGCCAATATAATTGAGAGCTAATCGATCTCATCGCGGGGTCGTAATGAAGTCGGAATCGTCGATAAGTATCGCGCTTCTTGATTGAGCCACAAGTGCACTACTTTGGCGTCGCTTTACGACATCGTAACGACATCATCCCGACGCCGGTACAATTCATTCATTGCCGACTATTATTGTTATTATTACGGGCTGCGCGCAACGCTTTGGTCTTCTCGCTTGTCAGAAATGGCACGGCGACGGCGCGAACAGCCATGCCAACGCGTGACTATACTGGTTCAATGAACACGATGGTGGTCTACCGTGCCAATAGAGTACTCCGGAGAAGTCTGAATCGGAAGTAAGAAGTCGTAACGAAGAAGAAAAGTCCCGGAAAAAATATGAGAAATCGCGGGATTTTTTAAGGGCAGCGGGGTTCAGAAAACTCGGTTTCTCATACTTCACCTTCATTCTTCTTCTTCGCTACGACTTCTCACTTCCCGGAGTACTCCATTTCCGCGTGAAGGAAAATACAACGAAAAGCAGGGCAAAATGCAGGCGCCCACAAACACAAAAAAGCCTTAGTGTTTGTTTGGGTGCGGACGGGGGTGTACCGTTAGGTGCGTGGCCCATAGACATACCGCCGCAACCCACGACAATACTGGAGGTCGGCCGGAGGCCAATCGAAGGCCGCGGTCAAGGTGAGGCGGAGTAATTACCCTGCCATAAATGACCCCTGTTTATTTTTTTAAAGGCATTTCAGTAATCTCGCTGTCAGACAAAATCAAAAGTCCGATGTCATTGTTTGGCTTTACCAAAATGACAAACCCCGTAAAATATGAGTATTGGAGCATTGACCTTGTGTTCCAAAGTGAAATTAAAAAATTAATAACAGTCGTACAGGAGATAACGAGGTGGGTTCACCCGGGTTTACCTGCGTGTAATGAAGCATTCAAAATTCAAATATCGGCTGCAATATAAAGAGGATGCAGGTCATCGCGCCACTTTCTCTCCATCACCCTCGGCTTCTCCGCCTTGCTATGAGCCCCCAGTGCGGTTGTCATTTCAGTCAGAGTTTTCTGCTTGATGAAGCCGACAGAGAAGCAGACGCAGAGCAAAGGGAGCATTTTCTTATTCTTATTATCAAAGAGTCCGAGACGTTTTTCCTTTCCAAATTTGAAATTCTACTTTCGCCGTAAAGGGCAGTCCCCAAAGTAGACGAAATAAGATCATTAAGAACGGAGACATGTCTTAACAACATTACGCGTACAATGTAATATGAAGTCCGCAATATCAAATTTGTTTACAGCGACATTTTCCTGTATATGAAGGACCCGTGTTTATTTTCTTTCCTGCGCAGGACGCCCATCGTCCCCTCATTATCTTGCCGCTGCTAATGTCTAACCAATTACGGGTATTTGAATCCCGTTAACGGGTAGCGCGGGCCGGGGGTACCCAGGGTACCCGCGACCCCTAAATCAGCCGGCGCGCTGGATGAGCTCAAAGTGCCACACGCATACCCGGACCATTCCGGGGCGCCAATCCGAAACGCGGCCCGGGAATTATGTGCGGGATGTCCACAAATTCGCTCTTCCAGCAGCAAAACTTCCTCTGCGGCGGCGGTGGCGGTGGCGGTGCGCGGAGCGGCAGGAGAGACAGAGCGCGCGAGCGTGCCGCGCGCAGGCCGTGGTGCTGTCGACACCGCCGGCCCCCACCCCACCCGGCCCGGCCTGTCTGCGCATGCGCGAACGTTCCAGCATGGGTGCTGCCGGCCCCGGCGGGCCAACCGGGCGGCCTGTGCGCGCGCAGCCCGGCCCGGCCGGCCGGGTGCGGTGGTGGGGGGAACCGGTCTGGTGCGGCTGCGGTGGCTGCGGCGGCGGCAGCGGACCCCACCCGCCTGCGGCTGCAGCGGCAGCGGTCGAGGGGGCGGGGCCAGGCCACGGAGCCGCTGAGCGCGTCTCCATCCTCCTCGCACCAACGTGTAGAGCGCGCCTCGGTCGCCGTCCTCGTCCGTCTTGCTCCGGCCGGCACACAAGGTCTGGGCTTCCTCAAGTGCACGGGGCAGCCTCATCTCTACCGATACCGAGCCGAGTATTTTCAAATGAAATCTCCTGAAACCTCCTCCGGACCAGCTGGCCGCGCGGACCTTCTTGTCAGGGTCGTGCTCGGCGTTTTATTCGCAGAGAGTGCCGATATTATTCGCAGGCGTATTATTTGCAGCGCGTTATCGAAGGAGGTGAAATGCTTTTGCCGTGTCGCGGCCGTGTCCGCCTCACTGCGTCGTCCTTTTGCCACACACAGAATACACGCACTGCGACAGGGCGTGCGTGCGCGTGTGCGTGCGTGTGTGCGTGCACGGCGCCGATACAGGGAACATCCGATTTCCTGTACGAGAACCCATACCAGTCCAATAGGCACCGAGTTTTTCATGAAATTTCACTTTACTTCAACTTTTTAAATTGAATTCTGTGCAGCCGGCAAACCTTCCTGCCAAGTTCAGGGTCCCTCCACTCGCGCGCGCTACCGCGGTATCAAACCGCCGAATCGCATTAAATTTCACGAATCTTAGCCGCCGCCATGAGTTACTGCCTCTGATAAGATAGAGAGAGAGAGAGGGAGAATCGAATATAATATGCGTGCGGAAGACTCAATATGTATTCTTATTTCAGTCCGACTCGCGGGCGTTGCTCGGCCGACGCCCAATAAATAACGAATAACATTTTCGTTCTGAAAATTATCTGCTCCCCGGGCGTGGTTTATCTCTGCCGCAAAGCGCGGCGCGCGGCCTCGGCCGGCCTGTGTGTGCGTGGGTTCGAGTCCCGGCAGCGGCGTTAGAGCTTTTGTCCACAACATAAAGAGAACTTCAAATCTTGATGCAGCACATTTCGCTGTTTTAATCATCCCCGCCTCGAGCTGAGAAAATGAAATCCAAATTTCATTTTGTTTAGAGTCTATCATGGCACATGTTATATCCGTAGACATTGACTAGCAAAGACTTTGGCGCCAATCTTCACACCTCCCCTCACCGTGACGATCGCCTCCTCCCACGGCAACGTCGGACTCCATTCCCGTTCGCCGTTCGTCAGAATGACGGACAGCGCCCTGTGATGCAACAGGTGGACGTTAATGCTGATTACTCGCATGCACAATTATCGGTGTGCTGCGTACGAGACGCCGTATATATTCTTCGCACCTCACGTGCTGGCGTAAACGCCTCCCGTAACGAGACGCCGCTCAAAATTAGAAACAAGTTCATATTTTTCTTTTCGGATGCAGTCTTCTCTCGGGCGAGAAAAAACACGGGGGTGTTCTGCTGCGTGAAACAGACGAATGAGGTCAGACGTGGCGCTGTTATGGATGAATTTCTATGCAAAGCGCAAGTGCTTATAATTTTAGGAAAAAATAAAGTGCTTTCGGGGCTGTGCATGTGTGTGCGTGTGCGTGCACGCATGCCGAAGCTGTTTTAAAAATTGGTATCTGCCACCGAGCGCAGTCGCTGGCCGTTGCGCAGGCGGAAAGTGTTTCGTGGACTCGTTTTTCATTAACGCCTCCTCATTGGTCGACTTTGTCTTTCAGGCCAAAACAGCACTCACATTCTTCATTTATTTAATTTCGGAAAAAAAAAATATCAAATCAGCTATGAAAACACAGGAACGGTAACGCAGGTTTTTATTTTTTGCAGTCACCCCGCAGTGTGGTTTTAGGGACATACTTGGTTGCTGATGAGGTGGCTAAAACACTCAAAAAATTAGGGAGGAGTTGGTGGACACGGGCGAGCGCCGCCTGCCCGCTGTGTCTGAGTGTGTGTGTGTGTGTGTGTGTGTGTGTGTGTGTGTGTGTGCGCGTGTGTGTTTGTGTGTGTGTGTGCAGTCATAAAAGCGCGCGGGCGGAAATAAGCTGTTCCCACACCGAGAAACAAGTGAAAATCGAGTGCAAACGGCCGCCCACCAGACGAATTCACGGCCGGACCCTGTGGAGGGGAGGCAAGGTGGTGGAGGGGCAGCACGGGGTGTGCTTTAGGTGGGGGCCGTAACCACCTGCAATTAGTATGTATGAACTTTTAATCTGCGCCTTACGCAGGTGTATAATTATTTCGATTCGCCACGCGGCCGATGACAACTCTCGCGTGGCTTTCAGCGCGTGTCCACTCCCGCCTTGCTATCGTCACCTGCGCACCGTGGCAGCAGTTCCTGGTCCGTATAAACGCCACAGACTTTGCCGAGCGCTGCCGACCAGCGATCGCTCGCTGCTAGCGCGCGCGCGCGCGCTGCCGCACTGCCATCGCGATAGGACCTTGTAATGCGCCTTTCCTTAGCATGACCGCGACCACGACCCCACGACTCGACCACATCGGAACTGCATCGGTCTGGGGTTCGACTCCCGGTCACCCCGACCACGACCCCGCATTTTTTCTCTCTTTCCAATTTCTCTGTGCTGGGCATATGGGGTTTCTTTATAAGGGATTGGGTATAGCGTCGTCGTCGTGTTCGCGGGGGGCTGCAAGGGGGGCAGGATGTGGGGGAGGTGCACCAAGCGGGACCCCCGGGGGGTCCTCTTGCCCCCCTCCTTCCTTCTTCGTTTTTGCCCGACTCGGTAATATATGTGACCGCGTGCGCGGTCTGGACAATTAGTATTCCCCACAATTACGGGGCAAACGGCTCCACGTGTGTGTGTGTGTGTGTGTGTGTGTGTGTGTGTGTGTGTGTGTGTGTGTGTGTGTGTACCCCACGGCTCAGCCCCCCCCCCCCTCCCCACGACTAGGATGCCCCCTGCAGCGGCACGCGGCTGGAATAGCAATGCCCCTCCCCCCGGCCCCCTCCAGAGTGCACCATGCAGTCAATGATGCGCGAAAACTTTACTTCTCCCTCCCGTTACATTTTTTGCCGCCTCTAGAAGTACCAGGCGCCTGACCGCACTAGAATTCTCTTCCTTGGAGCGCCGGATTATACAGACGCACGGTGGAATGTACGGAAAATATTTCGACAAGGCGCAGTGCCAAACCACGTGGCGAGTAGGAGGAGGAGGACGGCCCCAAGCGGTCACGGGACTCCGTGCCTCCAGGCGGAGAAGAGATGGATGTGGACCGGCATGTCCCGCATCTCTGCCCGACAACGAAACGCGTCCGGGGGCGCCGCCATGTTGGGAGCCCGCGGTGTTTGATTTCGATTCGGCGGATGTTTCATCAGAGCCGGAACATCGTGGCCTTGGCATTCGGAAACTCCCTATACCGCAGCGGCGGAAGTTATTCGTAGATTCAAAATAACTCCACGCCGGATCTCTGCCCGGTGCTCGTAAACTCCACGGATTTGCTAATTAACTTCAATTTCGCTTTTAGCCGTGCGGCGCGCATGCGCTCAGCGTTGTTTCGCTTCGGTGTACGTTACGCGGTTGTGTGTGTGTGTGTTTGTGTTGGTGTGGGCAGCGCCTTGTGCGTGACTGTGGCGAATCTTGCTAAGGCACAACATGCAGTGTGTGTGTGTGTGTGTGTGTGTGTGTGTGTGTCGATCTGCCGCGGTCATCTCCCCGTGTTCCGCGCCTGTGTATTTGTGTGTGTGTGCGTCTGTGTGTGTGAGTGTGTGTTAGTGCAGGAAAGGCATGAGCACCAGCAGGCTTAGGATATCCTTTACCACCACGTTTCGTTTACACCCCAAAAAATCGCCCATATTTTAGAAGAGAGAAATTCGAGAATCCATCAATTGTTTGCACATACCAGACTTGCATTTGACGTGACAGCGAACTGATTTTTCTGCATTACGTAATTATGTGGATCACGATTTTCGTGGTCTCTCCCTCTGTACCAATAAACGGAGTAGTGTCGGATAATTTGCCGCAGAATTGAGTAATTCTCTCCGCAGGGCAGTCGTAGCGGGCGTGGCAGCTGAGTGTGCGGCAGCCCAAGCAGCATGCATGGGGGCCCGTGGGCCCCAGCGGGGCTCGCCACGCCCCATGTGGGGCTCAGTGCGGCCCGAGCGCGCGGCGTCCAAGACCCACCTAACTGCCATCCGGCCCGGAGCACAGATATCGGTGGCGGGGTCGCCAGCCCGGCACACAGCATTGTGCGCGCGCTGTGTCCACCCCGGCCTGGGCCTGGCGGGGGGCTGTGGGGGGGCCGTCGGGGGCTGCGGGGGCCCCCCGTGATTTAAGACACCCCGCGTTTATCACGGCGCGGCCGCCTTGTTTATGCACTGGCGCGCTTCGGACAGCGTATATTTCGTGTTTTACATCAGTGCGCGTCGCGCGCGCGGGGCCCCGAGCCGCAAGCGGGGGCGGCGGGGGCCGCGGGGGCGGTGGGGGCAGCGGGGCCCTTATCAGAGATATGCATGCTCTCTCCGTCCAGCCGAGGCCGTGTATGTCCGAGCGGAAACGCAGCGGGACGGTTCCTCGCGACAGTGTTCTCTGCGGGGTTCTAACGATACATCGCGAACCTCGCAAAAATATGGAGGAATGATAAACACGACATGAGGCGGAAGAAACGCGAGGAAAAAAAAAGACGGGGACAAGCCGAGGAAGGAGAAAGAATAAGAAGCAGAAAAGGAGGAGAGAATTGCAGTCGGTGGGCTCCCATGATTGGCTGGTGGGCAGGCAGGTTGAGGTAATGAGTAGCGGCCACTGCAGCCAGCAGCAAGCAACCGGCCAATTTGCAAGTCCGTGGGCCCCGTCAAATTACACGGATGACGATGGGGACGCGGGCCGCTTCAGACAGGCGCCGCCCCGCCGCCACCGAGTGGACGAAAACTGGACGGGGAACCGGCCTCCCGGGTGCAATCACCGGCCGCAGAACGGTGAACGCGTCAGAGGACACAGCAGCGCAACCATTTTTATTATCCCCGGTTGATTTTATTTCGGCCCGTGACGGAATCGAACTGGAAGCCACAACAAAATGACCACCCAAGAAGAGTCCTCCTCCTTCCTTCCCGCCTCCTACTGTTCGGCTTCATTTTCGCGACGGCGATGAAGAATTTTCGCACCGCGGAACGGGGAGGGTGGTGGTGGTGGGGCCGAGGAACAATCGCTTCATCACCCTGAGAAAGTTTCCTGCTCGCGAGCCGGTGGCAGTCTCTGGCGACGGGTCGGTGTGTGTGTGTGTGTGTGTGTGTGTGTGTGTGTGTGTGTGTGTGTGTGTGTGTTAGTCACCCCCACTCGGGTGCGGCGGGGTGAGTGTCAACACTGTCAGAGGTTTTACGACCAACCCGTAACGGCGGAGCAGATTTGTTATACGGCCGCGGCAGTGGCTCTATGGGGAGCTCCTTCGGCGTGCGTGTCGATCAGCTCTAGTGGCCCCCTAAAGGTGCTATCAAAAGTCCGTCAAACGCGGCCAGGCTTCACCTTTGCCAATTCAATACATTCATTTGTTCATTCATTGGTTCATTAATATAGCCATAATTTTTTTGATTCACTCATTTCTACGTGCATTTTATGATTCATTAGTTTCTTTGTTCATTGATTCATTGATTCATTCATTGATTCATTGATTCATTCATTGATTCATTCATTGATTCATTTATTGATTCATTCATTGATTCATTTATTGATTCATTCATTGATTCATTGTTTGATTTAAAGATTGATTCAATGATTGATTCATTGACTCATTGATTCATTCATTCAGTCAGTTTTTATACACAATTCATATTTGAAAATTTCCTCGTCCACAAAGGAAACACTAAAAGTTCAAAATTAGAGAAAGGTCATTCTTCCTCATTTCTTCCCCCCTCTTTTTCATTAATTCCCCTTTTTCTCTCCCCCCTAAATCCTCATCCGTCGTCGTGCCGCGCGCGGCGGCGTCGTCCGGTGCACGCCGATGAGACATGCACTCTCCGTCCTTGTCGCACGTTCGTTGAACCCACGTGCGGGGGAGCGAGAGGGAGGAGGCCCGCTATCTCCTCGGATGCCGTCCACAGTCCCAGTCGTGCCAGCGCCGAGCTCCAGCCAGCAGCACAGCCGCGACAGGGGATGTGGGCGGAACAGGGACGGGAGGAGGGGCAGTCTGGCGGCGCAGAGAGAGAGAGAGAGAGAGAGAGAGAGAGAGAGAGAGAGAGAGAGAGAGAGAGAGAGAGAGAGAGAGACTCGTCATCGCGTACGCGACATAGCAAACCAAAAAGGATTCTTGTATTCAGACGAGCACACGATTTGTAGCTCTATTGTTGTGATGGATAATCCCCACTGTCACGTGATTGGCTGGCTCTACCACTGCTTCTTGTGTTTGTCTCCGGAGACGTCACCCTTCTCCTCCTCTTCCTTCTTCTTCTTCTTTTTCTCTTTCCTATGTGTTTGAGCGCTTGGTCGGGTTAAAAGTCATAAGACGACCAAACAAACGCCAGATCGGAAACTAAACAGGCCTCGGGGGGAGAGCATTGAGCACGACGGCGTTCGTAGAGCAAACGGAATCACCGTAGAGCACACACACACACACACACACACACACACACACACACACACACACACACACACACACGCACAAACGGTGTGAAATGGTTCCTCGCCGTGTGCTCAACAAGTCCACCCAGCGGTGCGCGCACACACAACACACCACCGCGTTGAAAGACTAAACCGTCTAACTGGCCATTCCGGTGGCCATCGTATGACTCATAAAACCCGGGTGCTGCTGCTACTGCTGCTGCTTAGGGTGGAGTGGTGCGGTGGAGGCGGCGCGGTCACTCCACCGCCAACACGGTCTTGTTGGAGACGAGCCCGGGATCCATAGGGGCCCACGGGGACGGCTCAAATATCAATCTGGCCTTATTAGACGCTCGTCACATTCGCGCGCTTCAGATTTTGCGCGCGCCGACAGGAAGACAAGCCGCGGGAGCCCGCAGTGCCGCCACCACTCACAAACGCATGCGGCGGTAGCAGCAGTAGCAGCAGTGGCAGCAGTGGCAGCAGCAGCACTTGCCTCCCTTCAGCCAACACAACCCCTGCCCCGTCGGCGGCTCTCGTAAACACTCAGGGAGACTGCCGTCTTATGTGCAGTTTTAGCCCCCCTGGATGGTCCGTTTGCGTTGAGACGATGAACCATAAGCCGCCGCCCGGACGGCGGCGGCAGACAGGCCTCTCTCTCTCTCTCTCTCTCTCTCTCTCTCTCTCTCTCTCTCTCTCTCTCTCTCTCTCTCCCTGTGTCTCGCTCGCTCTCTACGTGTGCAGCATGTTTTCGTCTCCCCCAGCACAGGGAGGGGGAAGTGAAGGGTGGCTCCCGTTGGAGGGAGGAGGGGGAGGGAGGGGAGCCGGCACAGCGTGTTCGGGAGCGTAGGGTGGCGCGGCTGTCGGCTGGGGTGCATGTGGGTGGGGATTAGTCCGAGGCAGTATCTCTCTCTCTCTCTCTCCCCCTCCTGTCCTGTTCCTCTCTCCCTCGCTCTTCATCAGACGTACCGACTGACATTTTGGTTGGAAAATAAGCGGGAACACTTCGGAAGTGCGCACGGATGCAGAACGAGAGGCGACACAGTGTTAATCTTGACCCAGCCCAGCTCTAGAACTCCAGATCGAAAGAAGTGTGTCCCGGTGCACAATATGTAACAGATCCCGGCCCCTGCCGTTCTGTCAGCGAGACGTGTATTATAGTCGTAGTTCTATAAAAGCGGGTCCCGGGGGCCCAGCTCGGGGCCCGACCGCTCTCCAATCGAATCGTGTAGCATTGTTATTATTGCTGCTACCGGCCATCACGATCCGGGACTACTTGACCTTCTCAAAGTACAACGAACCGATCACGTGGTCTGGCTGATAAGAGGCAACACCAGCGGGGAAAGAGAGAGAGAGAGAGAGAGAGAGAGAGAGAGAGAGAGAGAGAGAGAGAGAGAGAGAGAGAGAGAGAGAGAGAGAGAGAGAGAGAGAGAGAGAGAGAGAGACAGAGAGAGACACAGACACACATTCATCCATTTATCGTTTATTTATTTGAGTTTCCGGTTGATTGAAAAGTTTTCGAACACGGTGCTATAAAAACCGCTACACAGATTGAACGTCGACCTCCTTCTCGCCGAGGTACCATTCCACTCCACGATAAGACATGAACGTATCCAACAGCCACAAGCAATACATTTGATAAGCGCAGCAATACTTCTCGTTCACCCGCGCGGTGAACTGCCGTACTCCTATGCCTCGTCCTGGAAACACCTCCGCAATCAGCAGCCTCGCGCCTCATCACATTCGCACACCT
This sequence comes from Odontothrips loti, assembly GCA_038380765.1. NCBI lineage: Eukaryota > Metazoa > Arthropoda > Insecta > Thysanoptera > Thripidae > Odontothrips > Odontothrips loti. The sequence goes on along the minus strand of CM076258.1, from coordinate 8,540,105 downwards.
TTCAATCCTTTGCTTGCTCGGGAGATGATTTTCATGGCGCGCCGCGCGGGCAGTAGCAAGATGGCTGCAGACACGTCGGCCAGCCAGCGCCGCCCGCCGCCGCCGCGCCAAGACCCGAGCGAGCCCGAGGCGGCCGCTGCCTTCGGGTGCCTTCGGGTGCCTTCGGGTGCCTTCGGGTGCGGAGCGCTGGCCGGGCGCCGTCAAGTGGGGAGGCGGACCTGCACAGCACGGTCGGCTCGGCTCGCCCGGTCTCGGCGGCGTTCGGCGGTCGGCGCGCGCATCGCTTTTACGACTCTGAAATGGTTGCTGCTGGTGTGTGTTTATTGCCCACTCAGGACGGTAAATGCCATCAACAACAATCTCTCCCTGATAAAAGACTTCATTGCGGCAGCTCTTTTGGTGTGTGGCATAGGCAAAGGGAGCGCCAGGTGATGTAGGTCAGGTCGCGATACGGCCAAAAACTCAAGCTGAATGACCTCGGAAGCGATTGCGGGCGTTTCCTGACCGCTGTTTTGCTTCTGAAGGTACAGTCGAGTGCACAGCGCACTCGCTGGAAATTATTTGGTTAACCACGCAGAGTCGTCTAAACGGAGCTGGTCAATTAAAAAACAGAAAAGGTCTTATCGCCTCCTCCAACTTCCCGAGCTGATTGTCTATAATGGCGGAGCTGCGAGTGCAATTTGCGAAACCTACGAGGAAGGGCCTACTCCTCTGCCATTTTCACACACCGTAATTTTCTCGGATGCCTCGCCGAGTGCAGACAGGCCATCCGCGACGCACGCTGAACTGGGAATGGTGTGCTCATTCCCGATTCATTCATTTGCAAAAGGATTCATCGACCAGTTCTTCTTTGTCCTCCCGCCCCGACCGAGCCCTTCTTTCCTGTTGTTTTGTGACAGAGGCAGGCTGAGGCCTGGTTTCAGAAACTGCAACCCATCGCTCCCGCAAACAGCTGCTGATCCGCCTCGGTCAGTGCCCCCGCCCCTCCGCAGCACACGGCCTGATAAAAAGAGAACCCCTTTAATGAGCTTTAATGACCCTCACCCGACGGTGCACGGAGTACAGTCAGGATGCTACCCTCTGCGCTGAAGGATTATACCACACCGTATTGCTCACCGGCAGGGCTGACAGATATAATGCTCAGGTGACCGTATTTGTTTCACATAAAAAAAAAAAATTCTCGTTGTTTTGTAATTATTTTGCATTGACTCGATAAATTGGCATGCGGCCAGTAGTTTCCTTGACGAAACGCAGGTACTCCGCATAAGATTTTTTTTTTCCTGGTAATAAAGTGCGCGCCCACGCGGTTCTCTAGTCTCGGCGCTTCCCCTCTGGCGCACAAATAATTTTCGCCGGCAAGTGCAGTGGGGGAGGTGGTGGGGGCACCGCCTTGACTTACGCCCCACGCGGTCCGCGCGCTGAGGGGTCGTGCGGCCGGAACCCCCGAGGGGGCCCGCGGGGGCCCACGGAGCCCCACCTGGGCGCGGAGCCCCTAAATCATCTCGGGGGGCCCCGACGTGTCGGGCCGTAACATAAATCCCCGTATACCCTGGGCGCAACGTGTACAGCGAAATATAATAGAATATTAGCTGCAGCGGCGCTCCGCCGGGCCTGCGGCGTGCGCGGCCTTGTTTATGCGCGGCGTGCGTGCCGCGTGCATGGCGGCGTGCGTGACTGCGTGCGACCAATCAGGCGCCGGATTGGGAACACCACCGCGGGTCTGTGACGCGGCAGAGCGCACCTCGCAAAAACAGAAAGGAGCTGAAACACTGAGATTTTGTTGTCATACCGGTACTCTGTTTGGCGGCGCGTGCCCGCAGAACCGCATGCCCTATCCCTGCAACGCTCTCTGCAGCGCAACCGCATTCGTGCTGGACGCTGGCAGCTTTACGGCTCAGTGTCGTGCCTCGGGTGAAACGCGGTGAGTTGTGACCAGAGAGCGCGTGCGCGCGCTCACACACACACAGATATGGGTGGAGTTTGGAGGGCGATTTCAGCTGAAATTGGGCCACCTCACCGTGTTCACAGAGTACCTTACACGCTTGTCTGAGAAGCGGGTGCAAATGCGCTCCTGGTACACCACGATTTTGTGTTCAGAAAAAACTTTGTAAAGTGAAAAATATATCTGAACCACTCACAAAAAAGAATAACTTACAAAAAAACTAATCGTACTTATTTCCGCTGCACCACAGGGATTCCGGGCTTCCCATTGAAAACTGCTGCTATTTATTCTTCAGCCGCACTGCCTTTCTCTCTCTCTCTCTCTCTCTCTCTCTCTCTCTCTCTCTCTCTCTCTCTCTCTCTCTCTCTCTCTCTCTCTCTCTGGCCCCTATCCTGCTCACACACCGGCCGTGGTCTCTGGCTGATTGTCTCGTCGTCGCCATATAGGCCCCTTGCTGACTAACAAACTGCGTGGGAGGGGCCTGAATGGGTTCCGCACCCAATTGAAATGGTAAATCTCGTTTCCTCTCCGCACCGCGCTGGTCCTCTCGGTGCGTTATGCAACTTTGCGGTCCACACACACACACACACACACACACACACACAAAATGCAGTGCATTCATTACTGTACCCATGAAATAAACATGGAACAAATCCGTTCGTCCGTGGAAAATGAATTTCCATTGCCAGCTGCAGCTATATGACTTTCCACTGCTAGAATCGCTTTTTTTTTTTTTTTTTTCTGTCTGTGGCCGTTCGTTTTTCACTCTTTTCTACTTTCAACTCCTATCTATCGATTCGGCAGACGCACCCAGCTCAAAGTTCGCTGGCCCCGTCCACCGGAAACAAGGCCACATTATCATATGCTCCTGTGCCCCTATCTGTATTTTTTTCACTTTTTCATTTCATTTTTATTTTAATTATTTGTGTCTGAACTGACTCACACTTGCCCAGGGACGCTTAACATCATTTGACAATACGATTATTCAATCGATCTGAAATCAATATAAATTAAAAATAAAATTTCTAAGAGCCCAGGAAGGTTGTTAACACTGTTTTTTTTTTTTTTTGTGCTATAAAAATGCAGCTCCGTCACCTCCACACTTCCCGGCGCTTGTGTATGTGTGTGTGTCTGCTTAGGCCCCAGCCAGTCAGCACCAGAGCGGCCCGGCCGGCGCACCCAACATGGCGGAAGGCGGTGGGATGCCGAGTTTGTCCACAAATCAACATGGCCGTCGCTGAGCCGGGCGGAGAAGGCGCGCGGAGGGCGCTCACACACACACACACGCACACACACACACACACACACACACACACACACACACACACACACACACACACACACACACACACACACACGCTGAGGCGGCTGCGCTGCGCTTGGCTTGCTGCTCAGGACGTCGCCCTGAAGGTCCCTGGCGTCGGTCCGCCGGCCCGGCTCGGCTCGGCCCCCGCCCGCCGGCTCGGCTCGGCCCGGCTCGGCCGTGCTCGGCTCGTCCAAACGAGTCTTGTAATGATAAACAAGCGCGGCTCATCAGTGCTGCAGCGCCGGCAGTGGCGGTGCTGGCGATGCCGCGTAGGCTTAGGGCCCAGCCTGCTCTGCCTGGTACAAAGTGATGAGTTACAGCCGCCGTCTCTGTCGCTCCTCGTTTCGGTTAATGAGTAAGACGAAGATATAAAGAAGAAGGGGAGAAAAAGTGTCCCGGAAAGCGCGCGTGGCCGTGCGCGCACGGCGCCGCCGTCTGGGCCGGCTTACCTCGTCCATCACGGCTGTCTTGTCCTGCTCCAGGACGGCGTGTAGCTCCCCCGGCGGTCTTCCTGCACGGCGGTCAGCGACGCGTCACGGGGCGTCATCGGGGGCCTCTGTTGGACGCCATACCGCCGTATCGCGCACTGCACCACTGCGTCGGAGCGGTACCCGACGGAGCCTCTACCTCCGCAGCCGTCGGTAGTTGCGACCAAACTAAATAAGAGACAAGGCCCTTCCCTGTGGCGGACTCGGATGGATGGATGTACGTTCTGTCCGACTGTAATTCCCACCACGACCGCCGCCACCACCACTACCGCCGCAGCAGCACGGGCGCAAAGGCTTTTCTGCTTTCCAATTTACCAAAACACCTCCCTTCTCTCCCTTGGGCACCTTGGGCTTGGCTACGACGTGATGATGGTCTCGGGCCCCGCCTCCGCACGCCCGACTGGCGGCGGCCGGCACCGACCGCAGAGTATTAGAGCACCGAGAGCCACGGCGGTGCTGTGAGCCGGACCGTGCTGGGGACCCACACTGGGGGCCTCATGCTCCAGCCGGGAATAGACTGTCGAAATTGTACCAAATCGATATCGATGGAGTCGAAATTTCGTCGAAGCTTGATTTTTTCATCGATTATTTGTCGAATCGACAAAGAAAATCGACTTCCGGTACCGTTCGATATCGGATCGACTTCCGATACCATTTCGATATCAAATCGATATCGTTTCGACAGCCTTACCCTGGCAGGGTTGTGGCTGACGCGGACAACGAAGGGCTCGGTCTTCTTGGCCACGACGGGGGCCTCCTGGCCGACGATGCGGAGGCCTTCCGGACGTCGACGGCGGCCTTGTGGCCGACGGCGGCCGGCACTCGGACGGACGCGGGTGGAGGGTTCGAGGGCGGCCGCCCGGGCGGGACCCCGACCACGACTACCACCTTTGGGTCGGACCGCAGCGGTACGCAGCCCTCCGGCCACCGCCGACGACACCCAACACACTTTAGTGCCGATCAGACATGCCGGAGGATCGACCGCAAACAGCCGGACTGACTTTGACCTTGGGCCGTAAAAAAGTGTGTCCCGGCCGGCAGCCCCGCCGGGGCCAGGCGCATTCTTCTGATCCGAGACTGTGTGGCCGAGAGCCGAGGGTGCCTGGCAAAACACAGAAACGCACCGAGAACGGTTAGTTGGCCTTGGCGGAATGACTTAAAAAAACGCAACGCGCCGGAATCCATTGTTTGCGGTGAAAAGTGGGTCGATCGCTTGTTGTGTCACCTGTACATCCGCCGTGACTAACTGGTCCGTTAGCTCCGCGCCCGCCCACCCACCTATCGGCCGTCCGCACTCCGTACGCTCGTGAGTCGCTTCAAGTTTTGCATTGCAGAACTCGGCGAGCTCTAAACACTGGCCGCAAAACGATAAAAGGAAGTAATGCTCGTCATGAAAACAAAAAGTAATAATAAAAAAATCTCCTTGTAATTCACGCACTCTTTCTTTCACTTTTAATAGCATCGCCACACTTTTTCTGCCCTGGATGCAAACAAAAGACCAGTCGATACACACTCTGTCTTGGACGTTGAAGATCGACCGGTGGATGAACGGCGTGCGTAATGCATTACTTCCTCTTTTTCTGGGTCTGCCATAAAAAGCACAAAGGTCGTTTCCTCAAAAAAGAATTATGCAGACGTGCGACGTGTGAATGGTGAAGGGTTTTCCTTGAAGGACGAGACTGATGCGCGCGCACTGGCCGTCAACCCCCTCGTGCCGGGAAGACCACCGCATCTCCGCTCTCTCTCACCGGCACCTGCGACACTCTTCGCACCCGTGCTCACAAGACAAAAGACCCTGTGACGCACCGTGTCCACGCGTGAGTGGGAGTGAAATCATTGTCTCGCACACACTCTTCCGTCTCCGTCTTACAACAAGGGGAGATACGCGGACTCGCCAACGTCGGCACATCCATTCTGTATACGCGCTCATGGGCTTCGGTCCTGAAGGGTATGAATGTTTTCCGTTCACTCGGTGATGAACGTTCGATCTCTACGACCGTAGCGAACACGTTCGGGCGAACGTACACGCACACACGACACACCGGCAAAATCCTTTCTCGGATCGCAGACTCGATGAGCAACTACTACTAGTAGAACAGCTTACAACGTCTCTAGTGAAACCGGTCCGCAACCATTCTCCCAAATCTGCGTCAGCTCCGCACCTGTCCCCGTGTGCTGTCCAAACATGACGCGGCAGACGAACTGCGCCGACTTGTGACAGAATGACGGAGAATAAAAAGAGACCTACATCGGCGTAGCCAAACTCGGGGACGAGCTCAATAAAGTTACGAATTGGTCTGCCGATTCCGAGATAGACGCTGTGTCTGTTGTGGCGGCAGGGCAAAGTTATGTGACGGGAGGTATGTGTTCTACCGGCCACGGTCCAGTTCTATTGCTTGTGTTTTTTACCAGTTTGGAGACCGCTTGTACGCGCAAAGTTTGAGTTGAGAAAATGCCTGTGAGATGAGCAGGAGAGGAGATCGTGGGTGTAAAACACAATATACGGATAGGCTGTAGAAAAAATAAGCTTCGCAGAAAAGAGCTTACGGTAAGTTTTCTATAAAAATAGAAGGCTTCACGGTTGTGCTGGACAGGAAGAGACAGGAAGGGGGGGGGGGGGGGGGGGGGTGCAAGGAGAGAGAGAGAGAAAGAGAGAGGGAGCGATAGAGGGAGAGAGAGGGAGGGGAGTGGGGTGAGTGTGGTTTATGCTTCTTGCCCGAAATACGAGGGAGAGGAGAGAGAGAGAGGCGCGTTATCTGTATCGGGTACTGGGATACTCACTCAGGCTTGGACTCTCTCTCTCTCTCTCTCTCTCTGTCTCTCTCTCTCTGTCTCTGTCTCTGTCTCTCTCTCTCTGTCTCTCTCTCTCTCTCTCTCTCTCTCTCTCTCTCTCTCTCTCTCTCTCTCTCTCTCTCTCTCTCTGTCTCTCTCTCTGTTGCCCTGGCACCCTCTGATAAGCGGCCAACAGGTGATTCATGTTGGCAAGCCTGTTTACGATCAGGCCGTATGGGTACCGCAACCAAGCAAAGCCAACCCCCTTTCCTCACCAGCCTCTTCCAGCGAATTGTCACAGACGTGATAGTTCGTTTCTCCTACTCTTTTAATTGACAGCTGCTGTGACGCCTGTTGCCTAAGCTCCAGGCGCACCTTCGGACACAGGGTCCGGTATTCAGGGTTCGTCAGGGGGAAGCATATACACAGCGGGTCTCGACCACACTCCGGTTTATTCGACTATGGATACAACATACAGAGTTACAGTCGCAGGGCTGAGCCCATCTGGCTAGCAACACTATTTGGCACTTTACTCACACATGAGTCTAGCTGGGTGTAGAGCTGGAGACGAGGGGCACAGTCTGTACCGTCCGGAGGCGAGCGCTGACTGAAGTGAACTGTCTGCTCGAGATGGACCAACGCTTATGTACTTTGTCTAGTCGCACCTAGTCTGTACTACTTACCGCCGCATCGGCGGCAGTGCTGCAGCGGTTGTACTGTTGCAGCGCTTATTATGTCGCTTGCAGTGACCCTGAGTTTATCTTCACGCGTTTCCGCGTGCAGCCACGCACAGAGGTGCCGTTGAACTACTTCCAATGATGGCTAATACTTGTGACATTCCACTAGACAAAGAACAGAGTAGACTGCCAGCGCCTGAGAGCAGTTTTGTTCGGCTCACGAGTGCCCCTTCGGGTGTCTTCGGCTATCTCCGGAAAGGGACCGGCCCTCAGCGAGGCAGACGCACATGCGGCCGGAGGCATGGGCGACCCCCCGTGGTGAGGGATGTCAGACAGTCCGTGCGGCGAGTGCGGAACGAACCGGCGTGGCGCAGCGTAGCTGTCTCCGGGCCGACTTGCTAATAAGTGACCGCCCCCTAGGGCCAGCCTCCCGAACGAGAGCCGAAGACGGCGGAAACACCCGAAGGGGCACTCGTCGCGCCGGCCGGAGCTCCAGATGTGCTCTCACTCTGCTCTGTGCTGTGCATATGGGGGCTGGCAGTCTACTCTGTTCTTTGTCTAGTGACATTCCACATGTCACACTGCCATCTAATTAGCAAACGATTGGTTCTAGGTGATTTTTGACGTTGCGTGCCTGGAAAAGACTTTGTGGTAGCTTCCTGCTGGCTCTGCGTATAAATACGGTACGCGCCTATGAGCAATTGGTCAGCGTTTGGCCGCGCCACGCGGATCCCCGGTGGCCCCCCGGGGTACTCCCCACGGACCCCCCGCGGAGCCCCGTGGACTTTACCGCGGCACGTTTCGCGGTTGGTAATGAGGCCTCAGCACGCGTGTGATTTGTGTGCGGACACTATTCGTGTGTGTTTCCGATCCATTCTCCGATACACGTTTCAAATCGTTACAGTGTATTCCTTTCAATTTCCATTTGGAAACTGTTAAACCGTCTAAATACGTGCATGTATTTTGCAGCTTTTTGTAAAAAGAAATAATGTGTTGTCTTTGTGTGAGGAGCAAAGTAAGCCCATTGATTACCGATAGAGGGAGAGGTCGGAGGGAGAGAGGCCCCTGCAGCAGATGGCGGTACATGGACATGGGCTTGCAGTACATGCGTGCAACGCCGGTGCAGCCGGCCGCAGTCAGCACGAGTAATATAATTCATCTGCAACTCCCACCAGAAGCTGAAATGCAGATTCACAGTTTTAAAAAAATTCCTACTCATTACGGACCCAGAAAAGGCGCCGATTTTTGAAAAATCATAGGCTATTCTGGTGCTTGAAGTGTCGAATGAGCGTTGACCATAGCCCGGAGACCACGTTTTTGCAACATTCGTGCACTCACTCGACAGAAATCTCCGCTATACCACCACCCTTCACCACCTCACCCCGACGTTTGTCCAGTCTCGCCAGGTCGCTCATTACCGTGTAAATTTCATGCACGCGCGATCTAAATTACTCTCCTTGGGCCGTCTAAACACGACGATCCCATCCAAAGATATTTCTCGTTTGAGGGCGCAACAATTTCACTGTGATTATTATGGAAATGCAAGCAAGACCACGCCACCATTTTTTTTCGTCTTATTTTCCAAAGCAAGGGGGAAAAAATGGCGGCAGAAAACAGGCTTTTTTGACAGCCCTTACGAACACCGGTAGCCTGCTTCAGGGGCGGTTTGCGTTCCAGTTCAACAACCCGTGTCTCCCTCGTCATCGCCGAGGGAATGGCTCCCGCAACACCTGAGTTGCTATCTGCGCCCATTTCATCTACTGATATCATAATTTGAATCTCGATTTTTGCAGGGGGCACGCAAAGCGGCTGCGCGTGGCTGCGCGTGCCCTTCTCGCGCAGGTGTGATTTTCACGCGGAAAACAGGACGCAATTTATTTTTCCAGAGTGCACTTGCGCTCTTTTTTTTTTCCTTCCAAGATGTCGGAGTGGCGAAGGCGGGAGATCGAATTGGGCAAAGGGAAGGACCATAATGTGACAAGGGAAGGCGTTCTAAGGGGTGCGTGAAATTAAATTTCGTGCGATTAGAAAAAAATATGAAGCAGTCAGGAGCGATTAATTGTGGTTTAATGCGCGATACGGGCGATAACTTTTTTGTTTTTGCTTCTTTTCGAATACTCACGACCGACGGACGACGCAGGGCAGAGATTAGATTAGCAAAGGCGCTTTTCCTGCTCTTGCACTCTCATCTCAATCGTTCTCTCTCTGTCCGATAAACATACGGAGCCCCGTGGCGGGGAGGGGGAGAGCGAGAGAGAAAGAAACAAGGGTGGAATGAGAAAACTGCATTTGGAATGGGACGTGGAGGGTGGAGGAAAGGGGGAGGGGGGAGTCCCGATAGTCAAATGAGAGCAAAAGGTTTCCATCGGGGAACAATACAGCATGCACGGAGGCAGGAGGACCTGAGAGCCCCGTATCCGGCGGAGCTTCGCATACGGGAGGGATGGGTTTGCGCACCGTGTACACGTGGTGGGGGTCGGCACACCCCGAGCTCGCCGTGCGCGACGGCGGGACGATAAAAATCATTCCCCGTAAAATGTCATCGCGAAAAACAACAACAGCAGCGCGCGCGCGCGCGCACGAGCACACACACACACACACACACACACACAAACACCTACAGATGTAGGTAGAGGGGCGTAGGGAGGAAACGTTTTTAGTATCATCCCAAAGCGATGGAACTTGCACCCAGGAAACTGTGTTCTCGATCCCGGAAAAATCAAGAGAGCATTTGCATTGGATCTAGTAAAATGTTCTTGTTCCAAATGCATGGTTACTAGATTCAATGTAAATGCTCTTGATTTTTCCGGGATCGAGAACACAATTTTCTGGGTGTGCGAAGTGCGTCTGGAGTTATGCTATAACTGGGTCTAGTTTAGCCCAGAACTATTCTTGGCCGAGCGCGTAGTGTAGGTGGGCCGGTGACAGGAGTGCTCGGGGCGTCTGCCGATGCGTCTGGAATTATGCTCTTCATACCGACTTGTTTCTTTTTCATCCTCCTGTTCTTCTTGCGCCACGCAACCGGCAATCAAGATGGCAGTGAAGGGCAATTATACAGAGCGCGGCGGGACGCAAGCTTGTATGCGCGCGCGCGGGCCAAGAGCGGCGATTCTTGAAAAATGTGATGGCGGCTGTCTGTGATAAAACAAGTTGTCGCTTTTACCCTCGCAGTGGACACATGTGCTACATGCCTCAATCATACGTATTTTTTCGGAGAGAAAACCGTTGGACATTGTTGACCTCCTCGTTTTTACGTGACATGCCATAATGGCATGCTGTTCCAGAAGTCGCGTTCATCTTGCACCCGGCTGATGCTTTACACTCAGAGAAATGTACAAATGATGACTTTGATGAGTGCTGAAGCACCCGACCAAGTTGTGGCAACTTGATGAGGCTTTGGTCAGCGACTGGTACTGATGCTAGGAGCCACCCCAAGAAATCTGGTCTGGTGGCCACAACTTCATCCCCGTCGTTTACTTGTCGTATCGCGTTGTACCCGACGGGGGTACCTTTTAAGTACTTGAAGCACCCGACCAAGTTGTGTCTACTTCACGAGACTTCGTGCATCGACTGGTAATGCTGCTAGGAGCCAACTCAAGAAATTTGGTCCAATTGCCACAATTTAATGCACGGGTGAAAGGGGTGGGGGTGAGTGTTGTTCTGCGGAACTGGTAATTTACGTGTGTTTGAAGGCTTGCGCAGCGCACGTGTGGGATTTATCACACGTGCCGATTATCGTACATCAATATGGAGCGGCAGTCCAAATGCACAAGCGTGCACACTCTCAGACACTCTCTGATGATGCACACTCACGCGAACACGCACACACACACACGCACTCACACTCACAGACATCTCATCTCACTATCACATAATTGATCGCATCGATCTCGACCTGTAGCCTCTGCAGTATATACATCAGGTCAGGCGCGTGTTTGTGGTGTGGCCGCGAGGATGAAACCGACGCAACTTGGATACGCGATCGGAACAGTGTCAACGGCCGCGCCTAGGACCAGTGAGGCCACGCCGTAGCTGCCAGGATACACCTTCAGTCGCTGGCACCAGAGCTGGTTCGGCCCTTGTGACTAACCTCCGCTCACAATCATCTCTGAGGACCCGCCGCGCCGACGAGGAGTGTGTGGTTCCTGCAACATTCCATGACTGACAGACTCGAGCACGCGAGTTGGAAAGCACGATTAACGAGACGGCAATAAATTTCTGATCAAATCGAAAACATAAATGAACGCTCGAAAAGTGTGGAAGGAACGAGTTTTCTTCCCAATTTCCTTCTTGCCTCGAGACCCGTTTCACGGAGATGGGGCCGTGCGTCACATCTCGGCCCAGTCGTCTGACGGAGATAGAAGACACCCCTTCCCGGTCACAGCTCCGGGCGAACAGGGTCCGTGCACTTGTTATTATCAAGGCGGCGGAGGGGGCAGCAGGGGCCGGACCAATCAAGTACTCGTTAACTTACACTCCGGGGACGATTCGGAACAAGCCTGTAATTTCCGTATACAATATGTATAAAAGGAGGAGCCTGATGGAACAGGGGAAAAAAAGAGCACGCAGTGTTAGGCCCGGGCCGTGAAAACGAGTTCGCTTTTAGACTGAGTGCTGAGGCAAATGATGGAATTGATTATTCTCCAGCTTGACTCGGAGCTTCTCAGTCCGACGACACAGGTGTTTTGCATCTATAATTCCCAGCACAGACGACTCTGAGTGCCTCTTATTTTATTTTTGCTATCTGCGGCTCACTGCCTGTGGTCAGCGTCGTGTGCACACTTCGAACAGGTTCTCCAAATTAGAGTTTGGCCAGACGCGCGCCGTCAGGCTAGTTCCACCAGTCTAGTTTGTCTTGAGGGGCTAATCAGATTCAGAAGGCAGACTGCTGATAGCTGTGTTCCGAGTACACAGTCGTCAACACTTGTCCTTTTCGTTCTCAAAAATTCGTAGCAACTACGATCACTTTGACAGGGTGAACGCCTGAAGGTATACCGGCCCGCAGCACACTGGTGCAGTAAGCTGCCTACCCTCCAGGCGTTGACGCCTCACCAGGCGGTCGGCTGTGCATGGTCCGAAGAGTGCTCCAGATGTTGAAAATCAACATCGCGGACGAGGAGTGGTCTGATTTGCACGAGGCCCGTCGCTTGGCCGGGCATCCCGTCGGCTGAACAAGAATGAAGCCATGAGTCTTTACAGCGGCCGTATCGGCCCGAACGTCACTCGAGGTCGGCCATTTCCTCCTAACGATTATAACATAATTAGAAGCTGCTGTCGGCGAAACGGCGTCGTCCCAAGCCAAGCCGGACGATACGTTTGCCAGGTAGCCGCCGCCGCGCACCGCCGTGGTCGACGACCCGGCCAGCGGGGAAGTCCAAACAAAACTCCCTGCGGGCAGATCACCCCGACTTCAGAGCTCATTTCTGCTCGCGAAAAATGCCGAAAATGTAGATAATTTCACAAAACAAGTCGTGAAAGACACTCCACGGCAAAAATGGACTCTAAAAATTCACAAAACCGTTCGAAGACGGCTGCTTTGCCGGTGCTCTAGGTCGCTTTCTATTTCCGCGGACTTGTTGCACAGCGGTCGCCGCTATCTCGAATGACAATAACAATGCACGCCGAGTCCCTTTAGCAATCGTGAAAGGGCAGCGTGGGCTGTGGCCATGGCGGTGCCCATGGGCGGTGCCCGTACACACCCAGCATGCCATTCCGTGGGCGTTGTGCCTGCATGTCGCACATAATCTTGATAATGATATGAAAAACTCGACGGCGCGGAGACACCACCCAAAAGCTGTCCCTTGGTGGCAGCTGACTGCTGACCGAATCCGTCGTCCGTCAGGATCGGGCGGAACCTCTTGCGTAGTGAGCGTACGCAAGTACGCCAGAAACGTACTGGTTGAGGCCGCGTCCGGAGGGTCGCCGTCATATGTTACACCACGCGGACGAACATGACGAGGGTTTTCGGATGTCACCTCGAGAATTCAACGCGTTTACAGAGCGTTTTTTGCAAAGCAGGTTGACTGTGGGTCCGGACAGTGTCATGGCGACCGCGGCGGCCGGTGGGGCGTTGGGTCCGGGCGAGAGCCAATGGCGTAGTTTATGGGTCCGGTCCTCCTCTCATTCCCTCTCGCTCGCTCCTGAGTGGGGTCCCCGTCTCTCCCTCTCTGCCCCCCTCCGGCCGCTCTCTCCCAAGGTCCCCAGCTATCGGGAGGCTCTCCGAGGCGCCCATTGGCCGAGGAGCCAGTTTTACAGCCAGGCACAGTCACACCCAAGACCAATGACATGTTCTTACGTTTGGACGATGACGTTCAGGTGACCGCGTTGTGATATTTGAACACACACGCCGTTCAAAAGGGTTTCTCCTCCGCTCGGGAGATTTTTCGGGCAGGACGACTCGCCTGGGAAAATCACAGCCCAGCAGCAGCCACGCTTTGGCCGAATTGGTGATTCCCTACACGGTTGCCTATCTCATATAAAATAAATCCTCGGACCGACCCACCGGCCACCCTTGTATCCTTTTTCGGTATTCGGCCGTCGTCCACCGGCGCCTCTGCCCTCAGGCGTCTGCCCTCCCCCCTCCCCACCCCCCTCGCCCGGGCCCCTTCTCCTTCCTCTCCCGTTTTTCGCTCCGTCATTCTCCTCCTTGCTACTCTTCCTCTTCTCTGCCCCGCTCTCTAGGCCCCAATTTCGTCCCCGGTTTGCGATTCTCTCGTAAATACCTTCTCAAAGTATATATGAATCCGTAAATTACCGGTTCGTGCTGTCCGCCTCGTGTATAAAGCTCCGCTGGTCACGCTGGATCGCTTTTTGCTCTTTTTCTCTCTCTTGTCATTTTTTGGGGCTGTCCTACACCGTTAAGCCCCTTCTCTTTCCTCCTCGCTCCTGCAAGTCTAACGCTCTGCCCTCTCGCTCTCCGCTGCCGGGAGCAGGTCTGCTACTACTGCAATATAAGCTGCTCCCTCATCTCTCCTGCCCACCCGAGCTCTGCCAAACGCTCTCGACTCTGTAACAGTGCAGTCTTCCTGTCCAGGTCCCACGCGGATCGAAACCAACTTTTCTGAGCGGACCACAGAGGTAGTGCAGTAAGAACCGACTTGGAAATGAGGAATCGGCATTCGCTACGGATGTGGAGAATCCGTTTGCAGCGACACCTCTTTTTGCTCCCTTCTCTTCCGCGCTCTTCTTCGTTTTTACCCTTTGCGCCGGCAGAGTGCGCCAGGAGATATGTCCTTTTCCCCCGCGCTGGCTCCGTTTTTGTTCGCGATCAGTCTACTTTATGGGGCCATTGTTGAGAGTTGTTTGTGCGCTCCAGTTCGTAGCCGGAGCGGTGATACGTTAGAGGTTTGAACCCTAACCCCCCCCCCCTCCCCTTCTCTCGCCGACCTCTCAGCCCACCAGTGGCGTAGTTGCAGGGCGTGGCGGGGAGGGTGACGCTGGTGTAGGCGGCGCCTTCCTATTGTAAAGCCTTCAGCCGGTAGCAGCAACAGCAGCACAAACGGGCCGAACGGTAACCCTCGCAACACAACGAGTAGGCAGGGGCGGCAGCGTGGGTGCTGGTCACACCCTCCATCAGAGTAGCAGCCTATCCACACCTCCGAGTGGCGCCCACACGCGGCCGGCCAGCGCGAAAACTTATTAGCGAACGGGTGGCGCTCTGCGGCGATTGGCAACCATTGCTGCTCGATAGGTGCCAACAACAGCACGAATAGTATTATTGATGAGCGAAAAAAAAAAAAAAAAAAACAACGTCCAAGAAACTTTATGAAGCCAGCATATACTGTAAACTGAAACTTTATAATATTTTCGCGAGTGCAGAAAAATTAAATGCACCTAACCGATTATGTCCAGTTTCTGCAACATGGCCGATGTATTCATCTGCGCGCCGGGTAATGCCTTGCATGATGATGAGTGTCGGGTGCGATGCCGCGTCCATGTTGGAGAGCGGCCAGGACAAACCACTCGGATAGTGTACTCCTTCCTCCCACCCCCTCGTGCTGAGACGTGAAGGGCTTTTAGAATTCTTACCGCGAACTTCATCACCGCAGGAGAGGGGGCTGGGGAAGGTGTCGGCTTGGGAGAAAAGTAGGCTCGGCCTCATGTATTAATGAATAAAACGCTCTTACGTGGCCTACACCCTGATGGCCACCATTTCACTCATGAGCTGCAGGTAATTATGTACCGACTCGCCGACCCACGTGTCATGTGTTCACATTGACGCGTTGCAGCACTCTGCAGTTGTTTTTTAATGGTGCAGGCGGGGGTCAGAGTGAAAAGGCTGGGTTAGGTTGTAAATTTTTAAAGAAATGTGACACTTTCAGTGCTGATTCTGGCATAAAATCCTTCAAAATCTACCAAAAGGACAAAAGGATATCTACACATAAAATGTGAAAAAAATAATTCTTTCAAAGGTTAACAAATATTTAAAAACAGAGCTTTTCTAACCTTCGTTGTCACCTGAGGTGCGCTTGTATCGTAATTGTGTCATCAGCAGACAATCTCTCCCCGGGAAAGGTCACGCGCGACGGACTGTAATGGGATAGATTACACCTTCACCCGATCGGCGATGTATGTACGGCGCGCACCACCGCCCATCAACTTACGAGCGTGCGATAAGTGTTGCATTGTGTTGTATGAACACCGATAGCACTGTGTCGCCCGGAGGGAGGTCACTCGTGATGTACGAGCCAATGGACACGGGTACTACCGAGAAGCTCTTTGCATCATTTAGATAATTTTGAAGAAAAATAAGAAGAGAAAAAACACGGAAGTACAGACTTTATAGATTTTTGTTCGTGCGGATTAAAAATGACTTCTTCTTTTCGTGCAGTGGACTTCCACCCCCATCGCTGGCGCAGTTTCAGCATAGAGGGGGGGGGGGGGGAGGCAAACGCGAAGCAAAGGTGGAAAGGAAAGAAATATAAGTTGGGAGAGATATGACGAGAGGTGCAAAGGAAAGGAAGCAAAAGCAGCGGAGTCAGAGGTAGAGAGAGGGAAAGAGAAATACAGAGAGGAGAGAGGGAGATTGGTTAGAGACGTCCACGATCCCATGAGATACGACCCCGCGACGAGTTACGGCGGTGAGACGTACGAGCTAAGCTGCCCTCGCAAGTATGGCCACAAATCTCGGGGGCTTGTTTATAGGGCTTATGTGTTTGTGAGCAGCAAGGCGTTCCGAGACGCTTTTGCGCCAACGCCTTTCTCAAAAAAACAACAACAACAACGATCTGATAATGTGGTCGTCGCTAATTAGAGGCGCGCGAAATTCGAATTGATTTCGAGATGCGGAGCCCGTGTGGCTCTAGCTTGGCCCTGTGAGGCCCTGTAAGGGCCTCATCCCGTGGGTAACCCGCACCCCTGCCACACCATCATACAGCGGACCTTCGTGAGCCTTCTTCAGAGGTACGTAATGAATATTAAGATTAATGCCGCCTGGGCCTGACCTCGGCCGGCCCTGGTGTTCGTCTGCCAAACTCTGCTGGAAAATAAAAGAAGCGGGGGAGGAAGGCTAAGGGCATCGAGCACTTGCCAAGATATGCCTCTCCAGCCCCCCACCCCATCTGGACTCCTTTTCCTGCGCCAGGCCCCATCCAGGCCGGCCGTAACGACCCTTCAAACTCACCACCACCACCACCACCACCGCCTCAACCACCCCAGAGGCCATTGAACACTGACCACCGCTAATACGAGTCCCGTTGCGGATCCGTTGGGGCCTGGGATGACACCAAAACCAGACGCGCGGACCGCCGCAGGCACCAGTGCCGCGTGCGAAATATTCACGTCGATTAAAAGAGGGAAACGCTTAAATAGCGGCGACTGTCTCTGAAGTTCGAAAATTCGACTCGCAAAGAACGATCTTCGATCCGACAGCCAGCGCTACTCGCGGCCGCGAGCCCCAACAACAACAAGAGCCGACATGGACGCTGCCCCGCCCAGTGTGTATCGGCGAGGCCCCGCCACGCCCCGCCACGCCCCGCCACGGGGACACGGCCCCGTGGAACAAGCTGACATGTTCCTGTGTAGCCCCCCTCCCCGCCAGTGTGCCCCTCCTCCCTTTCCCTCCCTGTGGTGTGTTCAGTAAGGACAACATCAAGAACGGTTAGCAGTGGGGAACCAGTATGAGTTTTCACTGCGTACAATGCAACAGTAACGGCCGCCTGGTACACCTTTTTATTGCATCCTGATTTTTCTCCCGGCCCCGTTGCACATTTGGTTCGTCGTGTTCGAAAAATGAATCGAATGAACCGCAGCTGCGCGCCTTGTTCGTTTTGCAGTGCCTGGCCCTGCATCGTGGCTGCACGACAACCTACACCGCAAGCATATCGGGTGTCTCGGCTGCACCATCGCGAGACAAGTCAAGGCGCAGCACGAAGAGATTTGTTTTTTCTGAAAAAAGAAAAAAAAAAAAAAAAAATACGAACTACAAAACGAAGAAATCTGTGTTGGATTCCGAGATTGAATTTAGATCGGGAGTACGCCATCATTTCGCTGTAACTCAAAACGTGAACCAAAACCGCGACGTGACCACATTTCATACAGAACGTGATAAGATCGTCGCACAGTCACGCTGCTACCGAGGTGCTCCGGATATTAGTGAAACCAGATCAGAGCGACAGCGTTTTCCGGGAGTGTGATCTGGGCGCAGTGCCCCCCGCTGAAATCAAACCCCCTTGCGGTACAGCGTTCCTGTGCACAACGACTCACGGGCGATTGGGCTCGGCCTAAGCGTGTGTGTGTGTGTACTGCCCCTGCAGTGCCATGCGGCAGTGCTCCTGCGTGCCCTGAGATAGAGGCACCAACGACAACACCAGAGTAGAATGCCAACGATCCGGAAAACCATCGAGAGAGACTGCGCCGTGCAGCAAAACCCGCGCTCCATCGACATATTCGTTTAGTTTATACATTTTTAGCTCTGAATTGATAGAATAAACATCGGTGTTTGTTTTGGCACGCAGGTCAATAGGTAAACGAAGCAGACTGACGAAGGTAAAAACCTGCAAAGTCAAGCCGGAAGAGATGCATGTTCTTATTCCCTTCCTCTCACTTGGGGCAAAACCATCCCACACCACACGCAGCCTTTCGGTAGCGTAGGTAGGCGTGCACACACACACACACACACACACATACGCACACATGCAACCGTTATCACCACTTTCCCATTTTCCTTTGCTGCGTTTGTCTGATCTTTCTCTCTCCCTCCCTCCCTTTCTCACCGGACCCCTCTCGGGCACAAACTCCCTGGTTCAGCAAGGCCCCGGAGCGACACAGCACCCCATGCTCCATCTCTCCCGCGCCCACTCCCTTTCTCCCTCTCTCTCTCTCTCTCTCTCTCTCTCTCTCTCTCTCTCTCTCTCTCTCTCTCTCTCTCTCTGGCTCCCCTACACTTTTCAGCCCTTCCCCTCCCCTTCCCGTTCTCCCACTCTATCCCCTTCTCTCTCACTCTCTCCCCCCGCTTCCGCAAAAACGAGCAAGCTTCCGAGCCATTTGGCCGTTATGGTAGTACCGTGATGCGAACCCAGCACCGATTTTCCTCCGTATTATGGGGGTTTGGGGCCGTTCCCGCCCCATCGCATGGCCACTGCTTCCCATCTCCCTCTCTCGCTGTCCTCTCTCCACGTGCCCTCTCTCTCTCACGCTCCCTCCCTTCTCCACCCCAGGCTGGGTGTGTCTCCCCCAATCCCGTGCTCCGTTGCCTGTGGAGGTGGTAGCAGCGGTGGTGGCTGCAGCAGTCGCTGTGGCAGCTGGGGCTGTAGCCGCTGCTGCTGCTACACTTGCCTTTGCTCTTTCGTCGTGACTCTGCGGGGGCTCTGGGCTCCCGTCTGTCTCCTCTCTCTCTCTCTCTCTCTCTCTCTCTCTCTCTCTCTCTCTCTCTCTCTCTCTCTCTCTCTGCTCCTCTTCCTCTCTCCCTGTCCCGCTCTCTCTCCAACACATACATACACACTTCCGCTATGCTGGTTTCCCATGAGCAAAGATTTGTTATTCTCGAGTTAGAATCGGAATATGTGTTTCATTGCATGGAGAATTCAGTTTCCAGTTAAAATCAGATTTGGCACCTGCCCTTAAAATTGTACAATATAAAGAACAGCGCGCTACGGTTCTTGGAATAGAATCCCTGCGGAAAGACAAGAGAATCATTCGCGGAGGGAACGACCCCTGGAATCCTATTGTTGTAGAGGTTGGCAGCGCCGCGGCTACCTTGTCGGTGCCGACAGTTGGCATTCCTGCCGGCCCTGCCGTTGCCGGGATGTGCCCCTCTGCGGTAGGCGGTAGGCGCTGTTTCAAACAGTGCTTCCTCCGGTGACTATCGGAAACTGTGCACACACGAACAGGACGGCATACACGTAATTTTGAAATAAAAACTCTTTGCAGTTGTGACCCGCGGTAAGTAAATCACCACGTTGTACAAGACTGCATCCGCCGCCATTCCCCTACTTTGCATATTAAAAATGTTGGCGAGTGCGTTAATAACACGGCCGTTGGTTACCCCAATGATAAACGCCGTTTCCGCATTCAGCACTCGGTGCTGCGCGCGTGCGTGCTCATGCATTTACATGTGGAAAGGGTCCCAAGTCCGAGAGCCCCGACGCGCCATCCTCGTCCCACTCACGGCCAGCCGCGCCAACCGAGAGAGATGGCGTCAGGCGCCAAATTCAAATTTGACCGCATCAAAGAAATGCACCGAGCGCGCGTTTCTGTTGGGAAAATATAACATTTCTTTTTCACCTTTAGTTTCATCTGACAGATTGAGGCGTTCCACTACGACTGATGTTTTTTTTTGGGGTTTTTTTTTTTGGATTTTATTTGAATGCATTTATTGAGGAGAGACTGAGAGACTGAGGGGGACGAAGACAGTGCATCCGCTCGGCCGCAGGGCGCTGGGAGACCAAGAGAGAGAGAGAGAGAGAGAGAGAGAGAGAGAGAGAGAGAGAGAGAGAGAGAGAGAGAGAGAGAGAGAGAGAGAGAGAATAAACGCGCACATATGCGAATCGTCAGAACCAAACTCACGTATGACGGGCGGAGGGGTCGGCTAGGGCGCAAGTCCACGTATGAATATGCATAGTCACATGCTACATGCTGGCGTATTTCAACGGGCCAAAAGGGGTGTGGGGCAGGCTAGGGCGTGCATTACTGCTGCGTCGTGGGTTCGAATACCCACTCAGATGCGAACGCATTCCAAATAAACGAATTTGTGTGCGAGTGTGCTGCACTGTGCACGCAGAGTTCGTGCGTGCACGCCAGTGCACGCCACTTTTTGCTGACCCTGCAGTCAAAGGGTGTCCGTCCTTTTCTCGTTCAGACATTTGATTGACTGGTAATTGAACACACAAGATCCCGGTGCGTCAACCACCGCATCCACAGCTGGGAGGTCAGGAGGTTAGCGGCTCCGTGCGCGGTGGCTGGCCGCTGGCCCAAGATAGGCAAACCCGGTGGGCGTTATGGCCGCCCGAACGACTCGTAACGTCCACTTAGGCCCCTCCGCTGACACAGTGGCGCGGCCTGGTGGCCGGCGGCTGAAGCTGACCCGCAAAGGGGAGAGCAGCACCGGGCCTCAGTGGCGGCCTCTGTCGGCACCACGGCCAACCCGCTCGCGCCCCAAAGCCAGTCGGCCCTTCTGGCGCCACAAATTCAAAGCGGGCCGGCGAACGCGCGTGTGCCGATGGCGGTTTTTACAATCTGATAGCGGCCGTTACGTCCAGCCAAACCGTACAGGTGAGATAAAAACCTCGTGGGTCCGTGTAATCAAACGTTATGGCGGCCGCTGCGAGGGCGGGTAATTGAGGGCGTAGCTATTATTTTTGTCAGCACTGCCACTGCTATTTATTTTTTTTTGCTGTGTGCTTCGTTTTGACAGGCAACGCCATAGAAAGGCCACTGCCGAAATTGAAAATATGTACATGCTGTGAGATCACTCCAACGAAAGTGTAGCGGAGCGTACCTTGCCCTGACTTCATAAGCATACATATTTAATGAAATCAGTCATTACGATGATTTAATTGGCCGCGTTGATAACATGCATTTTCACACGGATCCTTGGGTAATGGCCCGCGGGCTGACTTCCTCAGCGCGTGCATCGTGTGCGTCCTTGAATTCATTCATTCATTCATTCATTCATTCATTCTCCCCTGCGTCACGCTCGAAGGCATCAACACAAGCCCCGCGGCCGTAATTTTATGAGGTGAGAAATTTAACGTCATATCATCACGGCAGTCATGAGATGCACGGTGTAAGTCGGGCTCAGAACGAGGGCCGGCACAATCTCACCAACCTCACACCGCATTTCAACTGATATCCAGGTTTTCGCTGAGCCATTTGCTGACCGCGTCATGGTCAGCGAAACGTCTCTGGTAGTGGGAATGGTTTGTGTAATCTATACTGTGGACACAGATGACGCACAAAGCAAGTGATGGAGAAAGATTGATCGAAGCGTATAGGAGGGGGATATACTTTCTTCCCGCCTTTCTTGATTTCGACGAAAAGTCTGCGCCGCTATCTCTCGGCTTCGCCAGCCCCGCCCCTGCAGCACCCATCGCGCACACACCTCACCGAGCACACCGACCTGGTGGATCGGCGAATAATAGCTGAGAATGTGTCCCTCTATCATGGCCGAGTGAAAGACACCGGAAAAAAAATTGGTGGTTTGCAATATTGATCGTGAAACGTTCCAGATTATGTTTGGATCGGTCCAACAAAGGGCAACGCGCCTTTTCTGTACTGCGGCGAATTTTCGCACTGTTTTGGGGATTTATTCTGTGGACTGCGATCTGAAAAAAATATTTATTATCTGCTTTCGAGTTATTTTTACTCATTTCTCACCCGTCGGCGGCAATTCCTTACTTTGTAGTATCTCCCGGCTGGGAGGGGAAGGGCCTGCCACCGGCTCGGAGCAGATTCAGGTGACCGCAACAAACCGTGCAGGAGGACCGAGGACTCGATGGAGACGTCTTCATTGCCGTTGTCCATCACAGATGTCCACCCCCTTGGTGCTCCTTGCTCTCTCTGTCCCACTCCGGCGTCCGCGGGCAGCCTCGCCCCGTCTCTCTCCCTCGCCCTCTGATGGTGACCGAACCCATTTAGATTGCCCTCAGACGACATCTTAATGAAAGGTACGCTGCTCTGTGCCGGAGTGTGTCTCCCATTACCCCCAACCTTTTCCCCTGTATATCCGTGAACGCGCGGCACCTTCCGTCTCCCTCGCTCCCGCGTGAGACAGCGTAGGGACGAGAGAGACAGAGCGAGTGACCGCCAGCGATGGAGAACGCTGCTCCAGATTTATCGTGACTTTTAACGGCCGTTCGGAGCGCATTATTTCAGCTTTGATGGCGGCAGTGTCGACAGCCGAACTGACTCCTCTGTCGGACTCATCAGGGAGCTGCCGATACAAACCACCCCTTGATGACTGCCCGTGTACGGTAATTTTTGGCAATTGGTCTGTTTGTTTGTCACAGTCGAAAGCGTTTCCCAGATAGGGAAGAGAAGACAGGGGGGGGGGGGGGGGTAAAAAAGAAAACAAGTGGTTTGCTTTCTTCTTTTTTGCTCTACTGGTAGGGTGGCGTCTGCAGAAATGTGTACCCACCACTCCATTTGTGTAAGTAAATTCCAGAGCAGCCGCAGATTTTATTCAGCGCTGCGGCGAGAAAAACGTAAGGGAAGCACTGTACTGGTACTGTGCGCTCAGAGGCTGGCAGTGCGGCGAGGTAATACACACATTCTTGTACGCTGTACTGGCCGTCCGCAATGCGCCATTTGACGTTTTGCCTGCTCGTCCTCTCCCCTTCTCCGTCTGTCCCACCTTCCCGTTCCACCCCTTTCTCTGTCTACCGTCTCGTGGTCTAGGAATCCACGTCCCCTACCTCCCCTCACGTCCCTTCTGTACCGTCCCTGTGTGCGCCCCCCCCCCCCCTCCCCCATCTTTTCTCTCTCTCCCTCTCACCCCCCCCCCCCCTCTCTCTCTCTCTCTCTCTCATCTCGCTCCTCCACGCTGTTGCCGCCAGCGGTGGAGTTAAGTTTGTATTCCTCTTTGCCGCTTTCGTGCAATACTGCGCCCCCATCTTGAGCAATCCCCCTGGCAATTCCAGCCCCCCTTCCTCCTCCCAATCCCACCCGTACCCTTGCAACCCCCTTCCCTCCCCGTACCCCGAGAACAGGGGGACAGTGTGTACGTGTGTCCGAAACCGAATTATTCCACCTACACTGCACAAATTTTTACTCAATATTTTTTTCGCCCCCCGATAACATCCGTGCAGTTTCTTCTGCCTAGCGAGTACCGTTACACATCTCACCGGGGCGACACGCAGTGCAGCCACCCAAACAGCACGGGCCTCGCGTCCTTGCGGATGCGGCAGTGTTGCCAAAACACGAAAAGTAGGTCAGTCACACGCAGGTAAGTCGTGTGGGTGGCTCAGATTGCGTCACCAAAACAGCAGCGCACGGCACCCCGGCCGCTGCGCTTGCGAAAAAATTAACCGCGCATCTCTGCCAAGGTGAGCCGTGACTGTCGCTATCGTTTGATACAATGGCAGGGAAGAGTCGGGATATAAAAGTGAGGCAACGGTAAACGGAACCTCGCGCACCCGCCGCTCAAAGGTGGCGACTGCATTGTTCCACCATCGACTCGCATAAAGGCACCGGACTCGTAAAAATGTAGCACAAACAAAACAAAAAATCGGCAGTGTGATGACATTTTATGCAACGTAGCGGTACTCCGTCTGGGTGCTGCCGTATTTACCTCTCGGTGAAAACTGGGTCACGCAGCCAGGTAATAGTGTTGGCCAACCTGTCAACGAGCGCAGACGCTATCGTGAAGTCGAGCAGGGAATGTCATCCAGCACGGAAAACGTTTGATGAATCCTGCTGCGGCTTTGTGTCACTAAACTGCAGGTGCTAAAATTTTATGGATGTATATCCAATTACGAAAGACTCACAAACCTGCCGGTGGCGTATCCACCTGCACTTGGGGCACCTGGTCCATCCTCTCCCTGCTTCTTCCTCTCTTGATCACGGAGGAATGTTGTACGATAATCCCAGTACACTCGATCGTCGTTAGTTTCAGCCCGCCGGATGTCAGATCCTGTGTAATTTGGCTACGAATGTGCTTTTCTTACGTGAGTTTGTCCAAGCCAGACGGTGAGCTGAAATACGATGACCGCCTCTCACAATGAAGACGTTAGATTCGACTCGGCAACCTCTTCTACCCCTACCACTACCTACATCTTTTCCCATGTCCCCCGGTCGGTGCAGAGTGAAATAAATCGAAAGCAGACACTTTCTTCTCTGCTTGCAATGGTTTATTATACCAGGTTCTCTCATCCTCCTCGAGACGCCCCTTCTTGGTGTTTTCCTTTTCTTTACTTTTTTAATGTGTCTCCCTGATTGATGATGTCCCGGTCACTCCAAGATGGCGACGTATGTTTCCTTCTGCACACCTGGTGGTAGGCGTGGCGCACCAGGACTGCTGGATCAAAAATGTCGCAAGAACGTATTTTAATTTTGGATTGATTAATCTATTTCAATGAAATACAACTGAAACACCTTTTTAAGAAGTAGTGAAATTCCCACTCTGGTCAGCAGGGGGTGGTCATGTATCTGCGAGAACACACGTGAAACTGCCGAATTGCCCTATAACCGAGGCTGATCGCCACTTTCCTGCGTGTCGTCTTTTCTATCTCGAATTGCCTTTTTTTTTCACTGCTTCCGCGCGTTCCAGTACAGCACTTTTTTTGTCCTTTTTCCGCCTCCGTGCTGCTGACCATGAGGGGAGCCCTCCCTCACACCCCCTCGTGTATGTCCACGTCCGTGATGGACGTTATGGCTGTAACTGTCCGCCCTAACAACTACAAGTGTGTGTGTGTGTGTGTGTGTGTGTGTGTGTGTGTGTGTGTGCGCACCACAGGCACCCGTATAGGTGATGTCTCGGAGAAGTCTCGATCAAAAGAGAGAAAAAAACCGCATCAGAGAGATTCGACGGCTTGCAGCGCGTGGGATTATGGCCGTGGCACACCTTCTGTTGCACCCTCCAGCTTGCCTCACGATGTTCTCTTCCTTGCAGCTTGCGTTACTGTCCAGAAGGTCCAGGGGTCTGTTTGGCTCAAATGAACGCAATTTTTAATCGAGAAAATGAAATTGTTTGTTTTAGAATTTTGAGAATTTTATTTAAAACTGTTGCTGTAGTTTTACAAACAGACGACACGTTTGCAGCTCCTGTTTAAAGTTGAAACTGCGCCGCTCGCGTGGATTCGCGCCCTGCAAACAGAGAAAAAATGAACTCAAATTATTCCCAGGATCAGATAACGACTTTATCGTTGAGACAGCAGCGATGGCAACTGTGTAGCGGACACTGTATCATCCTAGTAGACGCAGCAGGACATACTATAAAACCTCCCATGTTCCATACACGTGCCATGCCTCTCCATGAAGTTTCTCTCTCCCACAGCATCTCATAGGCGGCAGCAGTGGGAGTTTGTGTGTGTGTGTGTTTGTGGTGGGGCTCCACATGCATTGCCCAGCGCCGGCCATGGCGTATTACGAATAAATAAACAATATCTGAAAACAGATATATGTGTTAAACGAGCCGGATGGGACCATTCCCGGGCCCATATACAAGCAGCCTTTCGCTATCCAGTTCGCTGTGTACTTTTATGTCCGCGCGCACGTGTGTGTGTGTGTGTGTGTGTGTGTGTGTGTGAGCGTGCGCTGCGGTAACACCCAATACCGCGTCGTCCATGTATTCTAATCTAACTCTGCACCACTCACGCACTAAATCCCAATCCACGTAAATCAGGGGATACCGCGGCCGGTTGCACCCTGCCCGGGAGGGGGGGGGGGGGGGGGGTTCTACACACACCTCGCGACCCTTGCGTGAATACGGTCGGAAAAATAAAGGGTTCTAAAACTAATTTAAACTACAAATAACAGGTTCCCGCAAAGGCGACTTGATGTTGCCAACAACGCAACCCTTCGGTTGCACGTTCAGAAAACATTTTAAGGGCGACAAACATTGGAGTAAGTCCCCAAAACGGAGTGCTGATGAAGTAAAATCCGTGGCCCCGCTTCGAAATTCCTTTTCAACCCCCCAACACAACCCCTTTCTCACTCTTACTCATTTGGGTGGTCTCTCGCTCCCTCTCGCTCTCTCCCGGGGACACTGTTTGTCGAGGCCTTTCACATGAATACTAATTCGCACACCCTAACACTTGCGGGTGGAGGGGGAAGAGGGGGTGAAACTAGGAGGGGAAAGGGGGACAGAAATATATGTTTGACAGCGCAGCGTTGGCCGTTCGGGGGCGTGGCGAGGCATAGCGGCAGTGAGGGGGTGGCCACACAGAGTCGATTCGGAGGTAATCCAATTGCACTGCGGATAGTGTACGAAAGGGATTCACACAGGGCCGTCGCCCTTGCGGACTACCCTCCCTGCTGCGCCACGCGCCCCCGCCCCCAGCTCCCGGCCACTTCTTGGATCATCCTTTACGGCTACATAACCAATCGGAATGAGTGTTGAAATTTTGAGACGCTTCCTCCTGATCGGGAGAAGGGACGGGGGAAAACACCTTCATGGCTTGCGAATTTGACGGTCCCTGGCGCGGAAAAGAACCCCTGGCAAACGGCGCATGGAAGGGCTGTTCATTATGTTAAGGGCCCCTTCATTTCTATTCAAAGGCCATGAATCGAAGCCCGCTAGCGGGTCCTGGGCGCGCCTGGGGCTGCCAAAGGCTTACGACACCCTTCTGTCGCTGTTGCTGGGTCAAAAAATATTACCACTGAAATCCGCGAAGGAAGGCCGCCGTTTCACTGCTTATTACATTTCAGCTGTATTCTCTACTTCAGTACTGATACTCTTCAAAGACACCACCGAAATTCCGTCGGCCCGTCTGTTTTGCCAGTAGCCCCGCTGCCGTGTTGGGTGCGGGTCCATGTGCTGCCCTCTGGCGGGTTCATTCCGACTTTGCGCCATTCCCCCACCCCTCCCCACTCCTTCGCACCCACCCTCTTCCCGGCCCGCCTCTGCCCGCCTCCGGCAGCCTCCCATCTCTGCTATCTCTCCATTCTCGCTGGGTCGGCAGAATGTTGTAATGACTGAGATACTTTAGCTACCCCCGAAATGGATGTCGTCCATTTGAGGCCCCCGCCGCCCCGCTCCCCCTCGCCAACCCTTCCTACCCCCAAGACGCCCGCGCCGCGCCACGCCGGCCCCTCGCCCCTCCGCCTCGGGCTTAGAATTCTCTTGGATTCGCCAGTTTCTCCCCCCTTTTCGTCTTCCGAACACGTCCTTCCTCCCCTTCTTGTGCAAACACTCCCCCGCCACACCCGCCGCCCCTGCCACCCCCGCCGCACGCTCTGCCGCGCCGTTTCCTTCTCCTGAATGCTACTTCGAGGTCGTTTCGCCAAGTTTTTGTAATTCCGAAGATAAAGTTTCCCCCCTTTCCCTTTTTTTTTTGTCTCCTTTCTTATTTCCCCCCCTTCGCCTCCCTGTCTCTCCTCCCTTCCCTTTCTCCGCTCCACCGGCCGCCGCGCGCCCAGGGGCTTGCGCGCCTGAAATGGGACGCGCGCAATCGCGCATGGAAATTGTAAATTCGTATCTGTGGCACTCCAGATTCGTTTTACTGCGAGAAAAGTATTTCGCGTGCCTCAGCCGATCGGCTTGCCATCCCGCGGGACGTGAGCGGCACGCAGCCCGGGCAGCCCGCGCCCGGCGGCTCATTCGGACAGCAACTCTTTCTGCCGACTGAGATCCTCTTGTTTTTGAGTACACCTAGGCCAGCCTTGCCTTGCTAACACGGGCATTTTCTAATGGCCGTCATCAACAAAATGTCAACAGAAAAGAATCGATTATGAGACAAAATCCAATCCGCAACCGAACCAAATTTTCTCAAAACAGTCCCTCTGTAATTGACACACCGCAGGTCGGTCTGAAGGTGACAACGTTTGCCTGGAAACGCTTCTCCGGCGCGCGCGTGCGCGGCCACACAGCGCCGCTGGGGAAGGTCATGGCGACGACGAACAAGTGGGGGGTCGGGTGTAAGGCGCCATCAAACGTCAGCCGGAACGGCCACTCGAATTAGGCCGATGATGTTTTTACAACGGCACTGACGGCCCTGCTGGCGGGCCCCGCGCACCCCTTGGCTGCCCCGTCCCTCCTTACGGCAGTAAAGAATCACTTTGAGTGTCCCTGCCGTGCCCGGTCTCGGCCTGCTGGGGGATGCACCCTGTACGGAGCGCTGGCCTGCAGCAACTGCAGCCCGGCTGCACCGCGGTTACGTGGATGTTGTCGGCGCGGCGCCGGTACCGCACCGGGTGCCGGGAGGGAGACGCTGACGACCAGGATGGGCCTGATGGGCCATCACCCACTCAACACGCGCGCAATCTGCGGTGCTGCTTCCACCCTCGTCGCCGCTCTCACTGCGTTCGATTCCTTTTGTATAGCGCACTGCGTGCTTTGATTTTGTACTACACTTCTGTATCGATTTGTGCACTGGAATACCTTACTCAGCTCCGTTTTGAGTTCGTCCGGAATACCCTACTCAGTTCCGTTCTGAGTTCCTCCAGAATACTCTACTCAGCTCCGTTTTGAGTTCCTTCGGAATACCCTACTCAGCTCCGTTTCGAGTTCCTTCCGTAATACCCTACTCAGCCCCATGTTTAGCTCCTGCGGAATAGCCTATACACCTGAACACACTGTATACCATCACTGTGACAGATCCATCTAACCTTTTATGTAATTTTCACGGCCATATTTGCCCGCAGAGGAAAAATCCATGCCTCTGACACGCATTTCCCGTTCTTCATGTTGCCTGGCGTGGAGCCACCAACACACCACTGCTGCTCCCCAAAGCCACTGAGTCCCCCCCCCCCCCTCTCAGTCTCCTCCATTTCGCTGATTGTTGATGGGTCGTTGGCCGCCGGAGTGAGAGAGAGCCCCTCACGAGAACCGCGTGTTACTGTGTTGCAGAGCGTCAACCCCTCTGGACCAAAACAGCGAAATTGACGACTCGACGAATTATCTTAGTGCGATCTAATTGTAAATATTAGTACATATGCCAAGTACTGACTGTCCTTTTTTGGGGCGTTCGCTAGTGGCGAGTTTGATGAATCATATAGCTGAGCAGACGACTTTTTAGAAGCCGCAAACTGCAGCAGGATATGCGCGTGGAGAATCATATCACGTGGACTCACTCGTCATTATAAAGGAATCAAAAGGACACAGTTTTGGTCCTTTTGGTGGTGTGGAGCTGGCGGGGGCCGGTGCTCTCCTACCTCATTCAGGGGGCATTCGTTTTCATGACTTTCCACGGAAATGTCAGCGCACGGCGCGGCCGACCCCATTGAGCGACACACATCTTTCTCCCATCTCCACGTAACCTTTTCACCAGCCCTTTTTATTCTCCTGTGAAGGTCGGAACGAAACGCACAATGCGAACGGACCGGCAAAAGAGCAGCTCACGGCGCACCGATGCCTACTACAGGGCAAAAAAAAAAAAAAAAGATAAAAAAAAACGAGAAGAAAAAAGGGCGCAGGGAAAAGTAGATGGTGTGATTTCAAGAATTACTTTTTACACTTTAAATAGACTAACAATTATAAAGGGAATAAAGCAAGCTAATGGGAATGTTTTTGAAGGATCAATTCTTCGAAATGATCCCTGGGGCGCCTCGTGATGCGGCTTTGGGGTCCTGGTGCAGGCGTCCACGGTGTGAAGGGGTGTGAGACCGGGCCGTCGGCAGAGCTCACAGACCTCTTAGCCACTCTCACAAACCCGTTCCGTCAATTTGAAAAGGTCAGCATAGCCGCGCACCACTGCGGCCGCGGTCGGTGACACACCTGCGGCCGACCAATGGCATTGCTCTCTGCCTCTGAGCGGGGCGTGGCGGGGCGTGGCAGGGCGCTGTGCCCGGCCGTGCCAAGGCGGAGCAGACCCGTTTCTCAGGCTGGTCCCCGGGATCAAGACGTCATGCTGGTTGTCGTATTGCGATAGAGTCATTTTTCTTCGCTCTGTCCTTCTCTCGCTCTGTACGTATGTGCGTGCTCTCTCTCTCTCTCTCTCTCTCTCTCTCTCTCTCTCTCCTCTCTCTCTCTCTCGCTCTCGCTCTCTCTCGCTCTCTCTCTCTCTCTCTCCCTCTCTTGGCCGGACGCTTCGGCATTGTCAGAGGCGAGGCGAAGGAGGAGCAGGAATATGGACAAGAGGCAGTGGAGGGGTAGGGAGGGAGAAAATTTAGTTTATTGGCATATACACCAGCAGGCAAGCGGGCGGGGCCCAAGACCGCTCAGTAGAGAGAAAGAGATAGAGAGAGAGAAAGAAGAGTATAGCGGCAGCAGGGGCAACGCAACGATCTAGCATAATTATTACAACCTCCATGGCTCAATTCAACCTCCTCTTCACGCCATTCAAACTAACCGGTGCCCGCTCGCCAGCTGACCAGGTAGACAAAGACAGCGCCAGGGACAAGAACAGTGGGATAATTTGAAGAAACAGAAAGTTGGTTCGCCGAGTGCGTAAAACGAGGAGCAAAATTCAGAAACAACGTGCAGATGGCGTCTATTTTGCAGGATGCCGCCTCCAGACGGAAGTCGAGCCTAGAGTCTCCTGTCTAAATACGTAGCAGAGCTCCTCTTTAGTCCCGAAAATCCCGCCTCAGAGCCGCCGCGGACTAACAGCCCCCGCAGCTGAGAAAATACCCCGTGCTGTCAGACGTGCCAACGGCCGAAAAACTTTCGTCGCCTCCCTCGATCGTCTGCTTCCATATTTTCGACACAAACTCGTTCCTTTCGAGAACGTTTTCCACTTTTGTAACGTTGCTCAGAAGACAATGAAATAAAGGTGCACCAAGTCTGCGCGCCGCCGCCACTACTGCCACCGCCGCCACCGCCGTTTGGCGAACGGCGAACTTTGGGCGTGTGCGCGGCATCTGCTTGGCACGGGGCGCGGCCGGAGCGGCGCGCAAGACAGGAGCCCACATGGTGCGTGGCGATTTACGCCACTCCCGCCCATGCTGAAATTGCGTGTAAGTCATCACTACAGCCTCCGAGCCAACGCCCCACGACACCCCCGCTGCGGCCCCCTGCGTGTGTGCGCGCGCGTGTGTGTGTGCGTGTACGCAGCGTGCGTGTGCGAGCCCCACCCCGCCGCACTGAACTAACGCGTCCAAATACATACATACTACATTATTTTACTCTTCAAAACCAACAGTAGTATACTGCAACCATTTCAAAGAAAAAGGAAAAAAGTACTGGTCAAAAGCCTTTTAAAAATCAAAAGAGTCGTGCGACTCAAGGTTTTGGAAGAGTGAAACTACCCCTTCCGGCCACGCAGCTCAACCCGTGCGCTGTAGTGCCGGAGGCCACCGCACTGCCAGCGGTGGCAGCACTGTGCAGAGCAGGCAGCCACCCGGGAAACAGCACACGCAGCCTGGAAACCCGGAAGGATGAGCGAGACCTTGCTCACCTGCTGCGTGTGGTCTTCTCATTTCGCGAGCCTGTCTTACTCTGAGAGCAAATGTTTCAAAACATTAAATCGAAACGCAAAACACACGATCTTCAAACTTTTCTTCAAGATAACAGAGTCCTTACTTCTGCAGTGGACTGTACACGCTAAGGCGGTGCTGCCATCTTGGATCAGCAGACACACATTCAGGGGATTAGTGGACCCTTCGTGCATTAATTACAGCATCATTTGGGTAGGAATAGGAACGCCCTGCGAAAAAAGGGATAACAATTTTTTTGGGCCACCCGTGGAATTTAATTAAACACTCTGCTTTCAATATTGCCTTCACAACAGCCTAGTCTTTTTTTTTCCCTTCCCACGGATGGTTTTTTAATCTGCTCTGTGTTTTTTTTTTTTTTTTTTAAGCTGTTTGATGCTGAGGAGCTTAGTTTTGAATTTTGGAAAAGTAATGGAGCAGGTTGGTCCGGTCAGCACAGCACAGCCTCTGCGGCCCGTGGGCACGCGTGCGGGTGGCGCGATGCAGATTAGCAGGCTGAGCTGTGCCGGAGGCGTGCGCTGTGCTGTGCGCTATCGTGGGACTGCCGACGCCACCATTCCGCATTAACACGAGATAGCCTTATGGCGGCGGAAGTAGTATCCGCAGTAAAGGGTTATAATCCTTCTGGGAGAGGGAAACGGCGTACGAATGGCCACTCCATGTTTCCACACCATGTGATGCGACCAAACAACCCCTCCCCCGACCGCCCGCCACCGCCCGCCGCCGCCACCACCACCCCGCCGCGCTCCCCTCGGCCCGCCCCGCGGGTGG
This sequence comes from Odontothrips loti, assembly GCA_038380765.1. Lineage (NCBI taxonomy): Eukaryota > Metazoa > Arthropoda > Insecta > Thysanoptera > Thripidae > Odontothrips > Odontothrips loti. Next base: position 8,507,681 of record CM076258.1, on the reverse strand, counting down.
TGTGGGTCCCACACGCGCACGCACGGTCGTGCTTCATGACGCCGTGCACGCGTGCCGGCGCAGCGAGGCGCACCGGCCGCCATGACAGCCCCTGAGCTAAAACCGGGCGGCAGGAGTATACATAGAGGGGGCCTGATGAAAATGAATGAAAATGATGAAAAATGAATGAAAATGAATGAAAAGTAATGAAAATGAATGAAAATGAATAAAAATGAATGAAAAAATGAATATAAATAAATAAAAATGTTAAAAAAACGAATGAAAATGAATTAAAATGAATGAAAATGAATGAATGTGAATACAGTATGATTAGATATGAATAAATGTCGGAAAATGAATGAAAATATATAAAAACGAACGAAAATACCAGATAGTTATTGGAAATAAATTATTCAGTAAGAACTTCTTGTAAGAAAGAAATGTATGAATGAATTTCAGGCTTTTAATTTCACGATGTTGTGACGGGGCGGGTCGTACAATCATCGGAATCGAGGTATTGACTATCTGGCGCCATGCGTGCGGCCAGTTGAGCCCCCCCGTTGCACGCCGCTGCACTCCCCCAAGGCCACGGGCGCCGCGTGCTCCCCTCGCACGCGTGCAGGGTGGGGTCCGAGGGTGGCCACCGACGGGCCCCGAAGGCGGCGGCGGCGGCAGCAGCAGCGTCGCGTTGGCTGCACTCCCTGACTGACTGCTCTCTCTAGTGCTCCCCAGGGCACCGTTCCGGGTAGACTTCGCGCAATTCAAAATGTCTGCTCTCTGGTGCGCCTTCTCTCTCTCTCTCTCTCTCTCTCTCTCTCTCTCTCTCTCTCTCTCTCTCTCTCTCTCTCTCTCTCTCTCTCTCTCTCTCTCTCTCTCTCTCTCGCTTTCTCTCTGTCTCACCTCCCACTTTCCTTCTCTCTCTTTCACCGCCCTCGCTTTCGCTGCACTCACCCCTCGAGGACAGACCCGGGGGCGGGGGAGAGGTCCTACCATACCTTCCCGCGCTTGACCAAAAAGTGCCGTAAAAACCTAGAATACATAAGCCAGTTTGAATAAAATAAAATACATATTTATTCAGAGGCAGTGCGGCTGCTGCCGCTAGACTACTATATACTAGTGGAACATTGGCGGGGCCCAAAGCGGTACTAACCCTCATTATCAGGGTCGGCGGGCCCCTTGGACTTAGAGCCCCCTCCCCACAGGTCCCCGCCACTGCCCCGCCCCTCCCCAGCCTTACTAATGTCCTGCGGGTAAAGCCCCCTCTCCGCCTCGGTAGGCCAGAGGCCCAGCAGCGCTCCGAGCAGACCATACCCGGCCAACACCACGGGCCCGGCGACCCGACTACGTGGAGCTGGCCAGGACCAGAGGAGCGCGGGGGGCTTTCGGCTAGGTTGATCTCCTGAATCCTACCGGAAGCCTCCGCACCGTCCCCGCCGGGCTCCGCCTGGCTCCGCCCGGCCCCGCTCGCCTCCAACGCTGTCCTGCCGCCGGCTGATGTCCCTCCTTGTAAGCTCCAGCAGCAAGAGTCAACCCCTCCGAGATCCCTCCCCTCCCTCTGCGTCCGCGATGTGACCCGAATGAAAAGCCCGCGAAGGCCGCGGACGCCGACATTAAAATCAGCATTTTCGAGCTGAAGAACCCCACTCAAAAAAAAAAAAAATCACAATTAAAACTTTTCTGTTTTTTGCTCTTTTTAAAAATGTTGTTATTTTTGTGACCTATGTGGACAGCATTCGATTTCGTGTTTTTTCCAGGACGTGTTGTCCGCGGTGCGGGGCTCCAGCTGGAATGCACCTCGCTGCTGTGGCCTGACAGGGGTGGACCCCCAGCCACAGCCCAGCAGCAGTGACAGTCGTAATCTGCTAGTACTTCCTCTCGTCGCAGTTATTCACCGGGCTGATCCAATCAGGGAATCCCAAACCGGCGTAACGGCGCCGGGAGCGTGTGGATACGCTGCCGTGGGACTCACAACCCTCTCGTTACCTCCTGTGGGAGAGGGAGGATTTACAGGGTGTGTGGGTGTGTGTGTGTGTGTGCAGTGCGGGTGGGGGTAAACAACGACGGCCCTCTAATGGGCTGGACATTCTTTATTCATGACGATTCTGTTTGCTGATGAGAGTTTGACCACCAGCCAGCTCGCGTGTCCGTCATCTATTAATATTTTTCTCATACTCACGATCATTCTCTCATCGAAAGTATACTACCAAGCGCGAAAAATTCACCACGCGCCTCCGTCGAGGTTTTAGAACGGAAAATGGTCCGACTCGACACACGTTGTTAATTTTTCAAAAATACTGAGCAGACTCAGCACTCAACGCTCTTATTGCCCGACCTCACACACACGCTGACCAACCCCGGCAAGTAGATAAAGCATATGGCCGGAGCGTGCCGAGCCGTGGGTCGGGGTGGCTGCAGCGCCACGGCCAGTTTCAAACCGGGAGTGGAGTCCCCCAAAGGATTACTGACTGTCAAATTGTACATTTTCAAAACCTTTGGTCGAAAATGTTCTTGAGACGGAAATCTTGTCCCCACGCTGGCTAGATTCTTTGCCGCAGAAAATATATTAGAACGCACGCGTAGTCACGTGTCAGTACATACAATTTCGCATCCGCGCCAAAAAAAAAATGGCCAAATACAAAAGAATACAATTGCATGGGGCGGGCAGTTGTATTCGTGGCAAACATATCATTCGTTGCCATCTCCGCCACCGCCACCCGGAGCCCCCGCCGGCAGTGCGCTAAGACCCTCCCCTCTCTCCCTCCCCCCTCTCTCCCTCTACCCCTCCCCCCTCCCCTCTCCCCCTCCGCGCACCCCGCACGGCCACATTGAGTCGGGCACGTGTCCGGGCCATCTAGCAGGCCGTGGAATGGCGCGGGAATGGCGACCATTCTCATCGCAATAAATTTGAGTTGCATTTTTGTTTACAGGCTCCAGTCTAGCGGAAACTTGAGAAGGCCACGCCGCCACTGCTGCCGCCGCCGCTGTTGCTACTGCCGCTACTGCTGCTGCTGCTACTGCCACCACCGCGCTTTCCCCATCCACTCGAGCGCAGCGCACCCTGGCGGCTGCTGGACGAGTTATGGGGAGCCCATTGTAAATTGAACGGCGGGCGGGCGGCGCGCACGGCGACTCAACGGCGGGAACTGTTGTTCATTTCAATTGTTTGCGCCGGTGATTTCGAGTGGACACGATTGTGTTATTATCGGACGGGTGACACACACACACACACACACACACACACACACACACACACACACACACATAGGGAGGGGGCGCGGCGAGTGTTCTCGCTGCTGTGATTGGTGGCGAACCCCCTCGTTTCTCCCTCTCACTTCTCACAGGAATTTTGGAGAGCGACGGAGAACGAGCGCGGGAAACTATCGGGGAGGGGCACGGACGTGGTACTGAGCGAGACAGAGAGCGCTTGCCGTTGCTGAGGAGGCGTGGCGGATCGGGCCCCCTTCACTTTTGCCCCGGACGCCGCTTCCTCCGTCGTTCTCATACAATGCTGACCTCCCGGTCGGCCTCTGACGCTTCCCTCTGTTTCCTCGGAAAGATACACTCACATGGACAGAACGGCGGCGACACAAAAGATTCGCGAACGGGCTGAGGGGTTTTGGTCTCTGGCGCACAATGACCAGGGTTAATGCATGCGTCCATCCATCGTCCGGCCCGCTCAACTCACATGACAGCGGGCCACGTCGCGGTTGGTGATTGGCTTTTCGCATGCGGAATGACCCACACAAAAAGAGAGGGCGCGTTGACGTACTCGAATAACGGAAATTGATGGAAACGGTACAGCCGAAAATTGTGTGAAAATTAGCAGGGACTGTCATTTTTTTTTTTTTTTTGCTCCCTCTCGTGTCCGATTGTATTCCCGACTAGGATCAGCAATCTGATTGCCAATATGAATCGAACGCGATGAGAATCTATGGGTACCGCCGGGCAATAAATTTCCGCTGACCCCGTGGTCCTTGCAAACATTCGCAGTTACCGTATCGCAATCGCCACCTATCGTTCGTTTTTTTTTCTTTTTCCTTTTGACTCCCCCCTTTTTTTTTGTCTATTTTCCCCTTTTTTTGGAAAAATGTTTGTGCCACCACAAACTGCTCTTGGCAGGCGAAAATTCGACACTACTGTTCATCAGTTGGCTGTCTGGGACGCCAGGATGCTTTGCTTTCGAGCAGCACACGGGTATGTATGGCAACGCAGGAAGGTGTTAGCTCAGGGAGCAGAAGGGGAGGAGGGGGGGGGGTGCCTCATCGCAGAGGAAAGGGGGAGAGGGGGTGAAGACTCTGCTGGCGCGCCGCGTCAAGGCCACTCGGCAACCGAGGTCATTCCGCTCATCCCGTTAGGTGGGTGCATACCTGCTGCATACCTGCTGCAGATTGTCACGATGTGACGTAACCGTGCGTTGTCTAGTATTTTGGCGGCATTCCCCTTTTTGTGGCCTATTAAAAAAATAAAGGCTTGGCACTTTAAATATTTTTAATGATTTGGACTGCAAACGGCCACCATCGAAACAAGGCCGCGCTGAGCTTTGCCTTCGATAGCTAAAAGTTCTCGGTCCAGACTGCTGTGTGCGTCTATTCTTCTTCGTCCTTGCCTTCTTCCTTCTGCTTCTTCTTCTTCTTCTTGCTCTTCTGTGATTTTATGTGCGTCCCCCTTTTATTCCTTGCTTTGACGCAACAAACGCCGGAGCAGAGGGGAGACTGTGAAGATGCTCTGCTACCACGTGTGTGTGTGTGTGTGTGTGTGTGTGTGTGTGCGTGCAGGCGACGTTGTCAGGTATTGAGCGCGCGTGTCCGGTACGGAAACGAAAATCTGGCAGCTGAGCGGACCAGCTGATGCTGAAAAGAAACGACTCCTGAGTCATCCAGTTTTTGGTTTCTTCGTCCAAATATTGAAGCGCAGAAACAGCGCATGCAAACCTTTCTCTGAGAAATGGGTTGCTTCGTGTGATTCTGGACGTGATCATGTGTAGCTGGCATAAACGGTCATGAAACGGTAAAACACACACACACACACACACACACACGCTTGTGACATTTCAGTCTATAAACGACGTTTTTATAGTGCGGCCCGTGCGCGCGGTCCGTGCTCAATGCGCGTACTGCCGGGCTTACTGCGAACACGCACACGTTTGTGTGTATTTGCTGCCAGTGTCAGCATAAAATTAAAAATATAAATGTATATTTGGAGCGCCATTGGTAGGGTATATGTGTGTGTAGGGGGTAAGGCATAATTACCAGCTTTTCTGGGTAGAAGTTACGTTTTGCGGGAAAAGACCGAACGCTGTGTGGAAATTTTTTTCTGGTGGAAAACGGCGCTTTTTTTTCGTTTCCCAAAACGCAATATCCGTTATTTGCCTACCGCACAAACTTGAGATGGAGCGGGAGGATGGAGGGGCGCTTCGGGAAATCTTCCCGCGTGCGCGTGGAACGAAGAAGGAGGGAGAGAGAGAGAGAGAGGAAGAGAGAGGGGCAGGGTCAGATAGGGAGAGGGGGAGCTGACGGAGTACTCTGCCGAGAGCAATAAATACATTAGGCTACGGCTAACGGCCCTACCGGTGGTGGCTAGGGGATGCCCAGTGCCTGATAGGAATTCCCGTGAGCGAAAGGGTAGAGAAATCATTTATATGGCGATGAAAGAAGTACGTAACTCAACCATTGCACTTCCTGACTTTTCAAGAGTTATCACAATGTATTTGTTTCTGCTTATTGTTCCGGACACGGGAATACTTTTCCATAATTTTCCGTTTTCGCGGGTAAAGTTTTTCTCACTTTTACTTTATGGCCGAGTTTGCGTCGTTTGATGGGAAAGTCGTGTGCTGCTGTTCGTTCGTTCTGACCCCAGCCAGCCCCACCCACACCCCATGCTTCGGAGCGAGAGGGTGGGAGTGAGAGAGGAGAGCATTCTTTGATCGGAACGGCGTCTAATGGAGTGAGAATTGAGATAAAGGCCATTCCAGAACGACGCCCGGAACGTGCCATCCCAACTTCTGGAATCGACAAGAAAAGTCCTCCGTGTAACCAGAGGCGTGTGCTTTTGAGATTCGTTCGGGCAGTTAGGTTTGAATTTTGAAACCACCACCGGGATGCATATTTCATATTTATTTTATTTCGACAGCTGTCATCATAAGTGACTGACTTAAATAACTAAGTAAAAGCCGGCAAGTGTTCACTTGCCATAATTCTTTTATTCGGGCCCGGTTTGCACCGATCAGCTGATGAAGTGTCTGTTTCCCTCGCTCTTGTTGCTCATCCCTTGTCATCTCTCTCTCTCTCGCTCTCCCGCAGCAACAGGACCGTGTCTGCAGAACCCCCATCACCGCTGCAGCAACAGCACCCGTCACACCCACTGCGGTCGCTGCAGCGGTGGCAGCCCCATGCGATGCTGCAGGCGCATCCACCGCCGCTACCACCGCAGCAGCGCGCGCGACCGCGTGGCCAAGATGGCTCCCGCGGCCGTAACCATGGCAACGGTGCAGCGCGCGTGAGGTGGTGGTGGGGGGAAGAGCAGGCGCAGGGGAGGGGGAAGAGCAGAGCGGAGCGGCGGCGACCGGTTCGGAGGGACGCGTTCGACAGCCGTACGAGCGGCGCGCGGGGAGGAGGGGTAGGGGGAGGAGGGGAGGGGGAGGGGGAGCGGAGCACAATGCAGCGTATCGCAATGGGGTGCACGATGGTCAGAATGATCGAGGACCCTTGTCGGCTCCCCGCCCCTCCCCCCGTCTGCTAGAGTTGCCACCAGCGTGCCGCTGCCGCCGCCGCTGCCGCCGCCGCTACCGCCTCACATGTGCGCCGGCGGCAACGCGCCTGGAAACGTGATATCTTCATCAGGTCGGCCGAGCCGTGGGCCGAGCCGCAGGTGAGTGTTAGCGGCGGCACGTCCCTCAAAGGCAGAGAACAGTCCGCCCCTCCTGCCGTCAAAAAGCCGCCCGCGCTCTCCTCCCCTTCGCGATGATTTTTAGCAGATGATACACTTATCATCACCTACATCCTCAAAAGAAACAATAATATAAAGATAATGTATCAGCGGCTTGTACTCTCATGCGGAGGTAGGCGAGCGCGCAGAAGTATTATACCGCATGGGGGGCCGCGTTCCGCCGCGCCGCGCCGCGCCGCGCCGTGCCGTGCCGTCCGCACATACCCCCACCTCTTCGTTGTGCCGAGCCGCGGCGCGCGGGCAGCGCGGGGCTCCGCTGCGTCTCTCTCTCTCTCTCTCTCTCTCTCTCTCTCTCTCTCTCTCTCTCTCGCTCTCGCTACTCTCGCTCTCTCTCTCTCTCTCTCTCTCGCTCTCGCTCTCGCTCTCTCTCTCTCTGCGTCATATTATGTACAACTATCTTTCTTTAAGCACAAGCGCTTTGTATATTTCATATTTCTGAACTGATCTGTTGTTTTACTTATGTTAGCAGCGGTATTCTCGTGGGACTTCTTAGTCTCTTTATACCTGTTTTGAAATAAATCAAATCAAATCAAATCAAATCAAATCTCTCTCTCTCTCTCTCTCTCTCTCTCTCTCTCTCTCTCTCTCTCTCTCTCTCTCTCTCTCTCTCTCTCTCTCTCTCAGGGATACCCCGGTTCTGCTCTTTCCCCGCCCGGCCGAGCCGAGACGCGTAAACATTAATCGCTGCCGGCCGCAGGGCCCACAGGGCCATAGCGCTGCAGTCACACGTCAGTGGCGTGTCTCATTTTCGTCGCTCTCCGATATGCAAGCCAGGGCAGCCTAATAGCCCCAAACCGGGGAACAAAACTACGCCATTTGTGTCCTTTTTCTCGCCGGATCGTCGCTCGGTCTCTCTCTCGCACACACCTTTCCCCTCATTGGCCGCGCCGGGTGGCCGACGGGTTGCCTATCATCCCGGCGCTGACCTTGCTGAAGCGGGGCGCTACAAAAGGGGCATCAAATACTTCATTTTTGTGACAACCCTCTTCATTGAGCAACACTTACTTGCGGCAGCACAATGGTATTTTAACATGCGCAATAACAATTAAAAGTTAAACGTTACCCACGGGAAAGGGAGAAGGGGGCGGGGGCCAGGAAGGGTATGGGCAAACACAACGTCACACCATGAAGGAAAGTAGGAAAACATCACAGTATCATCTGCTTTCATGACGGTTTTTGGATCGTCATTTTTTCCCCCGGGAAAGAAAGTAGTAGCAGTTCTCGACCACACACTCTTCTCTCTCTCTCTCTCTCTCTTCTCTCTCTCTCTCTCTCTCTCTCTCTCTCTCTCTCTCTCTCTCTCTCTCTCTCTCTCTCTCTCTCTCTCTCTCTCTCTCTCTCTCTCTCTCTCTCTCTCTCTCTCTCTCTCTCTCTCTCTCTCTCTCTCTCTCTCTCTCTCTCTCTCTCTCTCTCTCTCTCTCTCTCTCTCTCTCTCTCTCTCTCTCGGTCTCGCTCGCACCCCTTGTTGTCGTCGGCGCCCGTTCGCCTGATTGCGCTGCCGTTCCCGTGATGACGGAGCAGTTCATTGATCCGACACTTATATGGCAGCACTGTGTTGATCCTGTCTCGCCGCAGAGTGGATGTCAGACACTTCACAGAACTATTCTACTACGTTGCGGTTCTCGATGGCGAAGGCGGTTTGCCAAATCTCGGATTCTTCGAGTTTTGTCTCATTTATTATGCAGGGAATATCGCACTGTCTCTCAACTACCTTTTGAAAGCATTCGTTGTATAATAATCACACATGGCGCCGCTTTTTAGCTGTCTGTCTGGTCCAAAGAGAGAGAGAGAGGGAGAGAGAAAGGGAGAGGTACAGGAAAGCGGGAGAGGGACAGAGAAAGGGGTGCGTGAGGATAGTCTGGGGGAGGGGGGAATATATGACATGTGGCAAACGTTATGACGAGAGATGGGTTTATAATCCCCATAAAAGCTGGCGTCTGCGGCGTCCAGTGCCATGATAGCGTGGTTTTGGCCCGCAGTCTGGCGGCGCCTGCCCTGCCCCGTGTCGCAGATCGTGTGATGGCGGCGGGGACGGCATAGCGGCGGTGAATTTCAGAGTCTGCAGATCGTTAGGCGCCACACTGCGCAGCCCTCGATAAAATTCAAGCGGACAAAAACAAATCGATCTCCGAATTGAAAGTGAGAGCGCTCCCACCATGAGGTGTGACGCTGCCATCAAAAGCAACCCTGTGTACAAACTGCAGCCCACAAAATATGAATGTTTTCCTGCTCCGTTTTATTTCTAAACAGTCGCATTGGGTTTCTTTGGCGCGTCGTCCGCGCAGCCGCCCGAAAACATTTTTACGCGTATTCCACAATGAGCCATCCATAAAAACGATTCCGGTCATATTACTGAGAGCGCATGTCTGCGACCCCCTTTTTTGACGAAGCATAAATTCGCGTCCTCGAAATGAAATAGAAGGGAGAAGGGGATGACTCGGAAAGAAAAAAATAAATAAAACAATCGAGCCGTCTCGCTTGGCTAGATGAGAACTCTATGAGGTGGAGGGTGCAGTCACCAGCCAAATGAAAAGGGCATCTATGCCTCGAAAAATAGAAGTCTCGGTATCTAACGAAACTGAAGTTGAGCTCTAGAGGCATACCGGACATCACGTGACCGTATCTCAGCATCCCTCCTTGTCAGCGCGGCCCGCCCGCCCGTTTTCACGTAAATCGTCGGCCAATCCATGGCCGAGGCGTTCGACGGCCGTAAAAACAACCCCCCGAGTGGCTTTTGAGTGTTTTTTGAGTGTCTGCCGGCCGTCTGCTGGTCCAAATCCTCTCTCCGCAGCCCCCGTCACCCCCATAGCCCACCCCTCACCCCCTTCCGTCTCGTCGGCCCCTTTTACGACCCATTACAAGTCGGCCACGCCTCCGTGTTGCATGCCGCTGGTGGTTGTTGCTGCAGCGCGCAGAGACCACTTGCTTTCGCCATTGCATCAATTGAAATGAAAAGGGTTGCTTGTGAAATTTTTCACACTCATATTTTTTGTTTTACAAACATCAATCCTACTGTGACAAAAGTCGGCCGAGCTGGCAGAGGTCATTTCTGAACGATCCAGGGAGCGACAGAAACAACGTACCCTACACGTATAACGCACCTATATCCCGTGGATGCCCTTAGAGAACAAATGGTCCCCGACTACAATATAAGCCTTGCGTCGTTGAAGGCAGCGGTGGTGGTTGGCGTCCGCCCCCGCTGCCCCGCTCCTCCAACCACCACCACTGCTACTGCAGCAGCAGCAGCAACAACAACAATGGCGACAACCGAAATGGGTCTCGGAATTGCGACAGGGACAATAGTATCACCAACAGCTCCCGTCTAACCAACTCCCCGACCGTGACAACGTGCGACCCTCCGCCACATTCCTCGTAGCACTTGTCCTTGCCCTTGCGCCCCGCCAGGCCCCGCCAGGGCCCCGCCACACACTGCCAAAAATAACGTGACCATTCATCACTCAGAATAAGAAAAGTCATGGTCATCACGCAGCTTTGGCTGGTAAGGGACATGCAGCGGCTGGAAAGTTCACTTCAAATTTATTGTTTTTGGCTAGGATTTCAAAAAAAATGGGCACAAGTCAAGGCTTCACGTTCATTCTCAGTGGTGGCACCACTATTCTTACTAAAAAAAAATTCCACCCTCGAGAGCACCCTAATCAAGATTTGAAATTTGCGGACCCTCAAAACGTAGGATCTTATTAATCTCAACCGAGGAGAATTCATGTTTGATTCAGTTTAAAAAAAATGTTAAAAGTCATAGGTACTTCTTTTCAATTTTTTTTCTCCTGAAAATCCGAAAGCAATTCCACCCTTTCTGGGCCTCGCAGCTTCTTCCTCCCCTTTATCTTTTCTAGGGTTTCTCCCCCTCCCCTCTGCCCCTTCCCTCCCTCTCCCCAGGGTGGCCGCCATGCAATCTACGTAGCTGGTAACGGCCCTATATCTATCACCCCTAATGCCCGTACGTGGCGCGAACCGACGCGCAAGAGAGAGAGAAAGAGGGAGAGAGGGGGAGAACGGGGAGAGAGGTAGGAGAAAGGGGGATGGGAGCCACGAGGGGGTCCAGGGACGCGCCCTGCTCAAGAAAAAGAAAGAAAATGGTTGGGCGAAAAGAGGGAAAGAGAAGGGCGCGAGGGAGGCTGGCACAGCTGAGGTACGTGGTACGGCCGAAACCCATTCCAGCCAAAAGCTCTTTCAGCTCGGTGGTACTTAGCGCACTGAAACATCCAAGAACGTTTCGAAAAAAAATAATTCAAGAAAGTCGAGGACGAGCGTGAGGTCAGCCGGCCGAGGACATGGCCCGATAGCCCGGCCCTGGGGCAGGGGCGGCAGTGGCTGCGGTGGCTGCAGCACCGTGGGAACATCCACGGGGATACGACGTAGATATGACGTTGATTATGACGATTGGTTATCCACGTGGATAATCGACTCGCTATCGAGTCAAAACGTCACCGCCAAACCAGGTGGATGCTACGTAGACGCGGCTGCTCGCACAATCCAATTAAAGTCCCTTCAACATCGACGAACCTGTGAGTTTTGTACGAACAATAAATATGACACGGTTACTATGACGAAACTATCTTTAGAGACCTTCCACTGGTGGGACTCGAACCCACATCCTGTGATCCCGATGCGCACGCTACCTCAGGAAAGGAGGGCGAGGTGCCGCTTTTATGTAGTATAGCGCTCCGCCTGTTGACAGCGAATGATACGTCAAATCTATGTCGACATGACGTAGACAACGTGCCATTTGCTTTGACGAGTCGGCTTCGCGGAAGCGGCTGTTACGTACATGGGCCGAACGTCGACTATTCCACATAGTATCCACCCAAATTTGGGTGGATTTATCGTGGAATACGTGAGGTGCATTTTCGACTAAATAACCACCTAGATTTTGACGCGATATAAAACCCATGCTGCTCTTTCGACGTAAATCCTACGTTGTTTGAAGATCGATCAGGCGAGCTGCGATATCGATTATATTTCGAGGTAGATTCTACGTTCTCTGTGATGGCAATCTACACACCACCTTTAATACACGTTGACTCTCAGGCGATTTGAATCAATCTGTTATCGACGGTAAATCGACGTTGATTTAACGTCGACGAAATAATCGACAAAATATCCACGTTCCTGCGACGTAGATTTTAAGTGGAAAAAGTCCATCCACCTAATCCACGGAAGTTACGTGAATTCAACGCGGATGCGACGTGGTTGTTACATAGGGCTGCGGTGCCTGTATTCCCGTCATCGTACCGTCCAGCCCCTCGAACACTGACGCCCACTCGTACTGGGCCGGGCGGCGGTAGGCGTCCGGGAGCACCTGCCACGACCGCATCATGCCCTGAATCACAACCAGCAGTGGCATCTTCAGGGACTTCTTGACGGCCACCAGCATGGCGGCCATCATGATGAGGCCCGCTATCCTGCCCTGCGGCCCGGCCGGCATCGCCTCCAGCACCGCCAGGGCGCACGGCCCGTACTCGGCGACCCCCGCCGTCGACGGCGTCACCTCCCCGGTCAGGAGGGTCGTCGGGTCGGTGGCGGTGGGGATGCTGAACCAGCCGCCGTCGTCAACGCCGGCCTCCAATTCCAGCTCCTGGAGATCCGGGTCGTCCAGGCCGCTCGGGAGACGACGGCTTGCTACTAGCGGCATCTGAGGAGTGCAAGGAACACAACCACTTCAAAACTATGAGAAATTCATCGCACTGTATATAGAAAACGCTATAAAGCGGCCGCCGTTAAGGAAAAGCGTAACGTCTTCGGATTTCATTCGCAGTTATGTAAATTCTTCCTGTTTTTTTCGGTTTTATTAAAGCGGGCAGGGGCTCCATCTGACGAGGCCGAGATCTGTGCGCCGACGACTGCGGGACGTCGCCTCGCTCTGTGCTGATTTTATTTTTTCTTCTCCAGCAGCAGCGGCGGCAGCAGCAGCAGCAGCAGCGGCGGCAGCAGTAGCGTTGCGCCCCACCGCCTGCCGCGCGCGCCGCGCCGTCTCTAGCCTGTGTATCCCCGCTAACGACATGCTGTATATAAGAAACAATTTTCTTAACGGTCCTTGAAATTGGATTTCGCCTTCCGAACAGATATATGGGGCCGCGCCCTGCCTGCTCCGGCAGCAGCCGGCGCCCCGGCGGACCCACGCATCTGAGAGGCGGCGGCGGCTCGCGGGGCGGGGTTAGGCGGGGCCTTTTGTCCAGGACCCACCCCCGTCCCCACCCCCAGCCACCGCCCAGCCACCGCCCCGACCGAATCTTGAAGTCAATTACAAAGTTTCAAGTTCTCGTGCAGCAGGGCCGGTAGGCAGGCGGCTGCTGTAACTAGATCGCCGTGCTGGGTTAGCTCGGGCCGCCGGGCCCCCAAGAGGTACGGTAACGGCGGCCAACTCGATTAAAGTCGGTAATAAAAGGTTTTTAATGAGAAACAGAGGCCCTGCGGCGGCGGGCTGAGTGGCCTGCCGCCGCTGCCGCTGCCATTTTTGGCACACAAAACACGCGTGATACGAACGCGCACCGACGGAGGGTATATGTGCACGTGGATTATCTGCTCAAAGCTCGCTACTCCGACCCTTAGGCTTGCAGACTGGAAGTTCGAAATTCGATGAGAAAATTCCATGATTGGTGTGCACAGTAAAATAAAATCGATTTGACTGAAATCGGTTTTGTGACGACCTTGTGATTTCGGCTCAACTATGAAAATCGACAAAATCATCGTCATTTTTATCTGCCTAAAAAAATACGCATCCCCAGCGAGGAATGGACTATCGCGCCAAATCGATATCGATTGTGTCGAAATATTGTCAAAGCTCGATTACCGGTCGAATCGACAAAGAAAACCGACTTCCGCCGACACCGTTTCGATATCGAATCGACCGTGGATCACATCGATTTCTTTGAATTTGTTGTTATCGAACCGACATCGATTCGATATCGTTTCGACTGTCTTATCCTGGCTAGGACAGTGGACATCTTGCATGACACACAAGACAGTAAGAATTTCACGCAGCCGTGGTGACGTCTGTGACACTCAGGGAGGGCGAACAGCGGGACCCTCAAGCCTTCGCGGTCACTTTTATTCGCGTTCGATTGGTGTGAACTTCCCGCGGATGACTGAGGGGTTGGCGGGAGAGGCGGGGGTGGGAGAGGGGGGGGGGATCATGGAGGAATACCCCAAGAGAGGGGTGGGGCGGGGCGGGACCTGTTGGGGGTCGTAAAAGTCGTCGTCGGGGACCGTAGTGCGGGCGACCGCCGCCGCCGTCGACAAGGGCGTAAAAGCGGTGTCGTTTTGAGCGACAAGCCTCTGCTCCCCCTTGTCACATGACTCACTTTACTGGTCGCGAAACGGCGCAGTCTTTCAATCTGACCCCCATTTGCTCGATCACCCACTCGGATTCAGCCCACGGAAAAAAAATAAACAACTGTTCGAGATTCGTCACTGTCGTTTGCTGACTGTTTCACAAAATTCCCGCCTTTTTTTTCCCCTCCCGCCCAAAGACGACCGGCAAACGCACATTCCTCGTGTTGGTCCGCGATGATTGGTTGGCCATTGGTGTCGTCGGGGAAACGGACGATGGGCCATTCAGTTGGGGCCCCCTGCCAGGCAGATGGCCCCCACGGCCCCCCGCGCCCACTCGAGATCTCGTAGTGTTACCCCCCGCGGACACCCCATGGCCCCCACGCGCGCGCAGCCACCCCGCCGACTCGCCTGCCAGCTACCGGCTGACGACCATACCTGTCGCTTTTCATATCGGACGCACTTCTTTGATGAAGCCATTCCGAATCTCGTTATAGCCGCAGCACATGCCACGGCATTGCCTAGGCTATACCCTTCCGTTGCCACACCGTCGACTCGCCTACCTGCTGTGAAAGTTGACGACAAGACTAGAGGATACATAGCGTTGCCAAAATTTTCCACAAGTGAGTCTTTGAAATTTTTAGAAAAGCTTCCCGATTTGAGAAAAATGTGCAGACAGATACGGTTATGACAAAACAAATTCATTCAGGGAGTGAACAAAAATGAGAGGTTTACGTCACAAACTTGTGTAAGCCGCCCTCGCCTCCTCTCTCTCCCACTCTCACTCTCTCTCCCTCTTTTCCAGCCTCCCATTCGTCCCCAGCGTCCTCCTTGTTCTTCGAAAGGCTCACACACGACTCGGGATGCTTTATCGGCCATCCCCGTAACAAACGACGGACTTGTGTCCGATCCCAACAAATCTGAGAGGACTTCGCCGACCGGCGGATATAACTCTGCCTTATCGACGGGGAGGGGTCCTGGAAGAGGTCCTGGAAGCCTCTCCAAGGCCCCGCGTCGGATCCTCGGCCGGGGCCCCCGACAGCAATATTTTGGCCCCCTTCTCTGCCTCTCGCCCTGAGAAAAACCTCGAGTGAGGACAGATTGACGAATAAGTCGAGCTTTACCCCTTTCATGATGGTCGTGGACTTGAACAAGACGTCGAGCGGGAACGGTTGTCTGAACACGTCGCCACCGTCCGCCATCTGCTCTTGGAACAGGGTCGTCACGCCACCGTGCCCGACATGGAGCACGGCCGCCACCAGGATGACGACGGCGGAGGTCGACATTGCGGGGACCCTGATGAGGAGAGTTACAGCGGTGGGTCCATGTCCATTTCAGCCTGGCCCCAGCACCACCAGTACTCGAGGTCCCATGTGCACCGCGAACTAGGGTCTGCACACGCCTCAACGCCAGGCCACAATGGAAGGCAGTACCAACCTCTGCAGCACTACAACTCCTTCCGTCCGACAAAAAAAAAAAAAAAAAAAAAAAAAGTGCGCGAGCTGGTATCCCTGCTTTCTGTCAGGTGAATGCCGCATCAACGCGCGTGCGGCCGTGCTGAATATGAAGTGCCCCTTACGGCGTCGTTGGGCTCAAATCGTGGATTTGCGGCGTGGTTTTGGATCGCGGGAAACGGCCCACGACGGCGTGATGCGGCGGCAAAAGGCCACACAAAAATGGCCGTTTTTCCTCGCTTCTTCCGCCTCCTTTCCAACAACGGCGGCAAGATCCAAAAGAAGATATTGGGAATTCAGCCCCACGCGACGCTGCGCCGCGCCACGGCCCGGGTAGACGACGCGACGGGGGGATCCCCCTCCCCCTCCACTGCCGCCAACCTCCCCGTGATAAGGTACGACAGTGCTGCCACCGTTAGTTCTCCTTTCCTTTCCCCTCTCTCACACCCGCCTTACTTGCCTGAGTGCCTCTCCCCCCCCCCCCCCCCCCGCCGCCGGGGCCCGGGCATTAAGTTATCAGATAGCTCGCCAGGGGAATGGGCTTTGAATCAGGCTCAGCGCGATGGATGGCCCACGGCGGCCCCACCCGCCGCCACGCCGCCGACGCGCCCTGGAGGCAGAGAGAGAGAGAGAGAGAGAGAGAGAGAGAGAGAGAGAGAGAGAGAGAGAGAGAGAGAGAGAGAGAGAGAGAGAGAGAGAGAGAGAGAGAGAGAGAGAGAGAGAGAGAGAGAGAGAGAGAGAGAGAGAGAGAGAGAGAGAGAGAGAGGGGAGTGAGAGAACACTGCAAGAGTGTAACCCGTCGGGGGCGCCAAGTAGAGTCAGCAGTGTGTTCTAGTTGCTTCTAGAAAATAAGAAGTCAAAATAAAAAGTATTTTTGAGCCAAAATAATTATCCAAATTTAAACCAACTGTGGCCAGTTCATATCAACAATTCTTTTGGCTTGTCATATTTGAAAAGCCGAATGAAAGTCGCCTAATTTTAATTTTCTATTTTCCGGAATGAATTTGTGGTACCACTACTGAAATGCCCAGTAAATTCAAAAGATAGAAACCAGGTTCAGAGGAGCACAGACTCTGCGATCGGATGTTGCAGAACGGCAGGATCACCAAGCAGCGACCTCTTTGTATTATCCGCACGGCGGCAATCAACCTAATTGGGGACCACATGAAATACGTTGTCATAGCCCGACTGCACTGCTGACACACGATTTCGTTAAAACCCCCTTCTCTCTCGCTCGCTCCCGCGCCGCCCCTCCCCTCTCCGCCCTCTCGCTCCCTCTCGAGTAGCAGTGGCGGCCCAGTAAGTTATCACATCACAAAGGGATACCCAACATGGCTTCATCCTCCCTCCCGCTCGCTCGCTTCTCATTGGTGCATCCGGAGGGCCCGACTCGTTTTGTTTTCCTTTCGGTTGGTTGGGCGCAACTGCGACTACTCGGCGCGGGCAGCGGGCGGCGCCGGCGACCCGCTGAGATACGTGGGTCGTGCGCCCCGGCGTTCCTTACGACTATAGGCGGGGACTGCTGGGGCCCAGACCACTCGACCGATGAATAAAGATGTGAGTCTCACTCCATCATGCGTGGCCCCTCCAACGACGGCCGGCGCCATAACTTTAGTCTCGTTCTGAGAAGGGACCAATGAGAAATGCTCAGGAAGAGCCGAGACCACCATGAGCTCACCCTCGGCGAAGTAAGAAGAGCTTGCTAAAGTTGTGAAGTTGTACTACGGAGGTTCGTTTGCCACGTGAGGCTGGTACAGTAGTTTTGTGTTGTAAAAAAGAAAATTAAAAAAAAAAATCTAGAGTAACATAGTGTTCTGGAATGACATGGTGTTCTAGAATAACAGTGTTCTAGAATAACATAGTGCTCTGGAAGAACATAGCGTTCTAGAAGAACATAGCGTTCTAGAATAACGAACTGTAAGAACATAGCGTTCTAGAATAACAAAGTGTTCTAGAATATCATGGGGCACAAGAAATTAATTTCTTCCTCAGCCAAGAGTGTTGATCTGCCTTCAAGCTGAAGTCAATGTTTAAGTTCGTCTGGCTGTAGTTACACTGTGCAAGTGCACTTCTGCCATTAGTTCTGTCGTTGTCTCGGTTAGCATGCCCGGGGCGGTATTACTTTTAGATTAGAGGCCGCGCCGCCTAACGGCCCCCCACAACAACTGCTGCCGCACACATGCTATACGACGCCTTGAGGAGGCTGCGCGCCCCGCCGCACACTTGCCCTGCAAATTACAAGCGAACTTCCCCGGGTGGCGTCGCAGGGCCACCGCAGGGCGGTCGAGGGCGTCATCTTGCACGAACACGCCACCCTGGCGGCCCAGACGCGCGGAGCAGCACTGGCGGCAGCGGTACAGCCAAACGTTACCAGCAATAACGATAATTTACGGTGACTAACGCGCAACTTCAAACTCAAAAGCAGAGCAACCAATCACAGCCCGGCCTGTTTGCACTTCGCAAATTGCGTTTCGCGTTTTCCGCAACCCTTTCCCGCCGAGCTTATTCGCAGCTTCCAGAGCGACTAACCGAAAGGAACGCTGGCGATAAGACCTTCCCCCGCCCTCCCCGTCCTACCCGCAGCTCCGCCCCGCCACACCACCCGACACCACTCCGAACTCCATTCCCTAATTAAACACCCATGTAATTAAGGCAGTAAATATCCGCCAGTTAGGCGCTCGCGGAGCGTCTGGAATGCGCCTGGAGGGACCGAAGTGGGAGAGGGGAGGGGGGGGGGGGGGGAGGGTGTCCTCGGAGGGTTGTCGCCAAGGAGGTAGGTGTGCGGGCGTATGAAAGCCCACGCATGTACAGTCGCGCAGCCTAGAACAACAGAACCCGTCCTTGTGTGGTCCGTTATATGCGGGAGGGTACACAATACCATTATACACAGAAATAAATTCAACGTTGCGAGGTGGAAGAGGGGTCCAACTAAAGGGTTCCGCCGCCGTGTACTTGTTGGCCCGCAGAGTGGTGCGGGTGAAGCGTGGAGATGCGGGGCACAGAGTGGATGAGAGAGAGGGAGAGAGAGACAGTATGAGGAGTGACGACAACGCATTTCGGATATGAGAAGGAAAGGAGAGGGAGGCAGGCATGGGTCAGCATTACATCATCAGCCGCGATGCAACTGTGCGTATTTGCGTGGTGTCATATCGTCTCGACTGGATGGGTAAGCGTTTGATTCATAACGGAAGTGAAGTGCACACGTAGTGATCCTTTCGCAGTGTGCACTTCCGGTCTAGGCAGGGGGCGTGCGTGTAGTGGAGAGAGAGAGAGAGAGAGAGAGAGAGAGAGAGAGAGAGAGAGAGAGAGAGAGAGAGAGAGAGAGAGAGAGAGAGAGAGAGAGAGAGAGAGAGAGAGAGAGAGAGAATGCAAGGTGGAAGTAAAAAGGAGGGAGTCACACTCGCACTACCCCTTTTTCATGCGAGGAAGAGAGAGACAGAGAGAAGCACTGTGCGAATAAATGGGCGTTAGCGCCATGCGTGCGCACATCCTGGAGGGAGCTCCACTCTTGCTGCACCCCCGCCCCGCTAGTGGTTTCTAGCCGCAAGACACATGGAAGCTGCTGCTGCAACTCTGAGGTGGCATCGCTGTGTGTGTGTGTGAGTGTGTGGAACAAAACAGGTGAACCACCTTCTGATTCAATCGCTAATGACTGCTACTGCAATCGCAGTCGGCGCCGCTTATGAAAAGTTCTGAAATTTCGTCAAACAGCCTGCGACTTCAATTTTCTCTCAAGTGCATAGGAACCCCCAGACCAGAGTGCCCCCCCCCCCCCCCCAATTCTGAAGCGGCACGGAGTTTTGCTGCAAATCCTGCCACGTACTCGCGTTAAATCATGACGGAGCCAATTTCAGCCCCCGTCGCCCACGCACGCCCTTCCTCTATGTGCGCTGCTGCGAAGAGCATCCCCAGGGGTGAGTATGTGTCTGTGTGTGTGCCGTGTCTGTGTGACAACAGGCGACACACCTCTCTGCTCCAAGAAATGCCCCGAAAAACATAGGAAGGAATTGTTTAGAAATCATCTCAGTTTTCGCAACCCCCTTCGGGGCCGCCTTGCGTTTGGGTCACCGCCCCTACTGCACCCCCGCCACCCCTGCTACAACCCCTTCACTACGGCGACGCCGCATACCGAACCGGACGCTTGGGGATGACCGGCGGAAGCAACGATGCGATGAAACGAGAAAATCGCGGGAGAACACGCCCCCTCTGCGAGCGGGCGGCCGCGGAAGAATGTGGTAGAAAATTGCGGGTAGGGGCGGGTGGGGGCTGGACAGCGGTCAGCAGGGGCATAACTGCAGAGTTTACGGCAGACATGGGCTCTCATGAGGCGCCGCTGGACATGCGGGGGCCCAGCAGGGCCACAGAGACTCGAGACTCGCCAGCAATGTGAGCGAGAGTGGGCGCAGGATTGGAATACTTCTGTATACTCGCCGCCTGGAAAGACATCGCGGTTTCCAAAAAGTTTTTTTATCCCAGCAGTTGTGGAGCGGCAGCCGAGAGTAAAAGCACGATCGGACTTTCCATCAAACACGAGCTGCTCCCCCCGAAACACCCAGAAGGGGGAGGGAAACGGAAGGCGCCAGCGGAAGGGGGAGCAGGAGATCGCGGCGGGAGGAAAGGAAAGGCTGTTCGTATTCGTTTCTCGGCTTCCAGGACTTTAATATTACACCGACTCTTCCATTTGTTTTAATTTCTAGTTGGGGATTCAGGCGGCGTTTCCCCCTTCGGCGCTGCAGCGCTTTGCGTCGTTTCTTTCCCCACCCCTTTCTCGCCTGCGTCTCTTTCTTTGCTTTCACCTCCGCTTCTGTTCCACTTCCTTTCTTATTTTCTTTCCACGGCTCGATTTCGAACTTTACAGAAGTGCATGTTGTGGCATATTTTGAACGCCTTTTTAAAAATTCTCTCACTTGTTTTCAAATGTTTTGCATCCAAGAAAAACAAAAAGGAAACTCTGTGCAGGTAAATGTAGATGATTTTTAGAAGCCAAGGCCGAGGTTTGTCGCGGGGAGCTGCCCCTCACACCCGGGGGGTACGGACGGAGAAGCCGTGCGCCAGAGTCCCAACGCAATTTCCGCGACCATGAATGAGCTCGGCAGCCGTATTGAATCCATTGAAGCGACCGTTGAATTAATTCAACTGCCATGCAGCGTGCAGTGGCCAACGGCGTAGCGGCGGCGGGTGTGTGTGTGTGTGTGTGTGTGTGTGTGTGTGTGAGTAGAGGGAAGAAGGCAGTGTTGAGGTTGAGGCTGGTTGTGGCGAGCCGCGCAAGAAACCAGGTGCCAAAAGTGCAGTTGTATTCATAGAGGTAACGCGAACATCCACACCAGTGCAGCAGCGCAGAGCCTCGACTATGCAGTCGTCCACATTCCTTTTCAAATTTTGCTCCTTTTCTAATTTTTATCCGATTGCCCGCAGCCTGCTCGCACTCGTGAAAGAAATATGGAGCGGAGCGGGTTCCGATTGGATGCCGCCGCTAAGGGCCTATCTGAACGTCGGCGCCTGATTGGTGGACGTGTTCTGGGACCGGTTTGGTCCAGCATGGGCGGCGCTGGAGCAGCGGTGGCGGGAAGTCTTCGGTCATCGTATTTTTTATTTTTCGACACATGACGACTGGTACCCGTGTAGGAGAGGCATTCCACGAGAGAACGCTAGTGGGAGGTGCAGCAAAGGCAGACATCAGGCTTTTCAAACGGAAAAACAAATGAAAAAATAAAAATGAACAGTACTAAAAATAAGTGAAAATTCCAGAATGTATTTTTAACCGTCCCAGGTTTGTGGGTAAGATTAATCAGGTCTTACTCGATGTGTACACTGAGCTCGATAATTATCACCGCATCTCCAGTCATAACTTCGACACCCCCAGCAGCCTGCCTCCCCGTGGGACCGTCACCCCCCCCCCCCCCAGCCCCCACCCACGCTCCTTTT
Organism: Odontothrips loti; assembly: GCA_038380765.1. Classification (NCBI taxonomy): domain Eukaryota; kingdom Metazoa; phylum Arthropoda; class Insecta; order Thysanoptera; family Thripidae; genus Odontothrips; species Odontothrips loti. The sequence continues at coordinate 8,486,088 of CM076258.1, read as the reverse complement.
GCAAAGCACCACCAACCTTAGCCATATCTATCGTTAAGATCCCCCTTTAGATTACAAAATGGATCCCAAGCCAGTTGAGGCGGCCGTAAAAACCATTAAAGTACCTCTCTATCTATGGGCATTTCCACAAACTTTTGCCCGCGCGCGCTCGGTCTCTGCAGAGGTACAGTGCCGCGGCACCGGTCGCCTACGACAACTCATGTCGCTGCACAAAACTTTCTCCAACGAACGATTGAACTACGCTTCAATCGGGTTCGAAAAAAAAACAAAGAAGAAATGGAGATTGCAATCTAAATCTGCCACACTTCTTGGGGCGTTTTGTAAGAATACGCGACTGCGGCAAGCAGCAAAGTTTCATAGCTTTATTCAGCCGCAAAGACACTGGAAAAAAAAATTGTCAAGATTATGCCTTTGAGTGTGTGTGTCTGTGTGTTGGCGCGAGGGTCACCCTCCCTGGTGGAACAAGCACAGTGTGGCCAATTCCAGGGCGGTAAAAGCGCTTGTGGTAAGAGGCCCCAGGGTGGCGCTCCAGCCGCTATACGCAGCCCGCGCGCGGCGCCAAGGGCGGCGAAGAAGGCCGCGTTCAAAAACCCACCGCCTTCTCTATAGAATTTTTTTTTCTTTCTGCGGACTGTGCTTGGACATCGAAATAAGCTACTGCTCAGTACTTGGTAGTGCGATATCCCACCCTTCAGCAGTCTGGCGTCATAATTGCCTGTCGCACTGGCCTCGAAGGGCCTTGCCGAGATTCACAGGGATTAGAGAGGGCGATAAACAGCCGACTTTGCGCGCTCGGAAGCCCTTGGTACTTAGTCTGCGCGCTCCGCAACCCTCCGAAGGACGGAGCGGGTCCAAATGTAGGGCCCCGCAAACGCAAATGTTTTGTTTGGGTCGCCCTAGGAAGGTTTGCGGATGCTTTCGACCGGTAAAACCGAGAGCTACCGGCCACACTTTGGAGTCGACCGCTGCGCCTCGTAAGCGCTTGTGCTCCCGTGATTTAGCCGGGGACCGAAGGGAAGTCAATGGAGTGGAAGGCGATAGCGTCCGCTGCTGCAGCGGCGGCTGCGGCGGCTGCGGCGGCAGCAGCGTCCTATCCTGCGGAGACCAGAGGTCGAAGCCAATGGGGTTAGAGGTTTCAGCTGATGGAACTGGGGGGCGGAGGCCGCAGGCGGGCCGCAGCGCCTCACACACACAGCCTCGCACGGCCGCTTGCTGTGGCCATCGTGGAAATCAAGCTGCAGCATTGAGATCGTCTCAAAAATTCATCGTGATTTATACCAAGAGCCAAGTTTTGAGCTACAGACGGAAATCAAAGCACCACACGCAGTGCTGAGAAATTTTTATGGCTCCTCAAAATAAGTTTTGCTGGGCGAGACGTTTAAGAACTGTTGAAAAAATTGAATCGATTTCACTAAAACTCTGAGTTTTAGTCGACCAAGGATATCTTATGTAATTTCGAATGTCTTATTGACCAAACTAAGAAAATCGACAAAATTTCGCCATTTCATTTTTTTTTTTTTACAGTAAGGGTCGGCCCTCATGATTTGACTTCGCATTCATTGCGTCAAGTTCATGATACGGGCTACTGCAAGTCAGAGCAGGTGAGGGGGGGGGGGGGGGCTTCCTCTATTTCCTCCGCGCTGCTGAGGTGCGGGGGGTGCGAGGGGTACAAGTTGTATGGGCTTAAGACGCTTGCGTGCACCGAGTCGGTGGTGCCTCCGTGGGAGGGGGAGGAAGACGGAGGGAGGGGCGCTGGTCCAGCCGGAGCGAGAGAGGGAGAGAGAGGGGAAGAGAGAAACAGCAGCGCAGGATAAGGAGATTCATAGCCCATTGCATAAGCAATTCCAGAGCGCCATTACCCCTCCCCGGTCGGGGCGTGGCCGGGGGCACCGCGGGGGGTGGTGGCGCGGAGGGGCGCGGAGGGGCGCGGCGGGGGTCGAATGAGCTTTGGGGTTCTCGCCGTGCTCACCAACCCCTTCGGTCCAGCCCCCACGCCTTGAGGAAGGGCCCCAACAACATACACGCGACACGCACACAACAAGCAGACAGTATACTTTTTCGACTGCGCAGAATTCGCGAAAAGAGACGCTAAATTTTGAAATTTGAATTTCCATTCAGTGTTAGAAAAATATGATTAATAACGACTACAAATTTTAGTTGCATTGAGTTTTTAGAAGATTTTCTACAGATTCGGTCTTTCGTTTCATTTTTGTTAGAAGTTATTTAGAGAAGAAATCTGCCGAGACGCTCTCCAGGAGAACCCCAAATTTCCAAACAAAATGACAGTTCTGACTCCAGCAGCAGCCGGGGCCGGCTGGCGCAGGGGTCAGTTTATCGCAGATTAGTTGACCCGCCTAATGGGAAGCACCGTGGAATATTGATGCCCAGAAGGAGGTGTGCCGGCAGAGGGTGCGGAGAGGGCCGACAATGACCGCAACGACCTGACAATGACCACGCTGGGATTTCGGACCATACGACCGCACCGTCCGAGACAAGGGCGACTATTAGAACGGACTCAAGAGGGGTTGCTAAAAAAGCGGGACATGCATTCTGCGTTCATCCACCTTCCCTGACTCACATGATGTCTGGTCGCGGAAGGAGTGAAGATGAGCAGTGACCGATCTGACCATCCTCAGGGCCATCCCCTCCATTCCCCGACCGCGCAGCGCAAATGGAAATAAACGCAGAGCGCGCGTTCGTAAAAAGGATTCCGCCTTCCCATTATCAATCGCACCGCAAGCAGGCAGTATCAATTCCGCACTCTTCTCAGAGGGGGAGAGAGAGGTCTCATTCGGTGCAAAACGGGAGGGAGACGGCGGCAGGAGAGTACAAATACCACCGCGCAGTGACGGAGATTTTTCTCAACTGGTTGTCTCTCTCTTTCCCCTCATCCGCCACCCCTTCAGTCTCACTCTTTCATTCTCGCTCACACACACATACACGCACACACACACACACACACACACACAAGCACACTTCCTTAATCTAAGAGGATTTACATCTACTTTAATTCCGAAATATAAAAATGCAAATTACCCGTCGCGGCCATAACTCTCTGTTTCGTCGTCTGCGTTGGCGGCGGGACTGTGGGTCTGTCCGCCGCCATATTGAGGCAATTGCCGCCGCGGAGGAGAGGAACGAGAAATGGAAGACGGAAAGATATCTGTCCACAAAAATAAGAGCAAGGCAGACGGGAAAGAAGTCCTGTTGTGTAGCTCCAAACATAACTCGAGATTTTTGAATTCCTCAATTTACTAAAGAAGTGCCAAAAGTTTTTAAAAAAAAAAAAAAATGTAATTGTCAGGCATCAGGGGTGCCACGGTGCCTTGCCACACTGAGCCCGTAAGCCGCAGAATATTCCCCTGCGTGTGAACAGCGATCCATTTATGCACGCGGGAGCAGAGCAAATAGGCCGGTACATGCATGTACTAAGTCCACCACATGGCTGCTAAGAAATTGCCATGCGCATACGACGGCGCCCTACTCTGCATCGCCGTTTGTGCAATACAGTAGGCGGCGCCATCGTCTCCCCCTACTCTCTCTCTCTCTCTCTCTCTCTCTCTCTCTCTCTCTCTCTCTCTCTCTCACACACACACACACACACACACACACACACACCTGTTTAGCAAATGCCCGTGAGTAGGCGAGCTGCAAGTGGCACGCGGTGGCACGGACGACATTTTTACGGGTGTTTGAACGGTGGCGCGCGCGTTGGGCGTCCCCCTCCTTCCTCGACAAACGCGCCATATTCGCAACAGAGTCGGCACGAGCAAGTAAAAAAAAAAGAAGAAGAAGAAAAAAGGAAGCAGGGTGGCGAGAAGAAGGAGGAGGAGTGAATAGGAAGTAGGCCAAGCTGTATAGTGAAGCCATTTTTAGAGTTGCAGATTGACACATAAAGGGGCGCCATGTCGAGGGTGGTTGCGGTGGAGACGATGTGGATCACAGTCCGTAACCCTTCTTTCCCTCTCCCCCCTCACCGCGATCGTCACCCTTCCCTTTTAAAAAAAAAGAAGAAAAAAAATCCCGCGCGCGTCTGAATCTCATCGTCATGGCGCCGGCCACAGCGCACGTCAGTCTGCGTGGCGCCACTTTCAAAACCGCTCCGCTTTACTTTACGGCCACTTGTATAAACACTTATTAATTGTTACGGCCGCTTTTACGGGGCCGTAAAGCCGCCGCCGCTGTGGTTACGGGCGCCGCGCGGCAGACGCGTCACCTAGCGCAGACGGGCCACAGACAAGGCCGGGCGGGCGGA
>CM076258.1:8311833-8479333 GCA_038380765.1 Odontothrips loti | reverse complement strand
AGTAAGCTGGAACTAAATCGACGTATTGGACGCGTGTGGAGATTGAGGCGCTGCGACTGTTGACGGCGGCACGGGCATCCCCTGACCTGTCCCAACGTTGCGTGCAGTGACAGCGGCCAAGGTCGTCAAATGCAGACCGAGGAAGAGAGAGAGAGAGAAAGGCTGCCACTTTTTGACCTTCTTGTGTCATTCAACCTCACCCTCTGCTTACGACGTTCGCGAACAGCCCTTCAAATCCCTCCCCTTCCGTAGGTCCACAAACAGAACACGAAAGGGAAGAAGAAAAGGAAGAAGAATTGACGTGAAGCCGCCGGGATCAGCGAGCTGCTGGGTCCGGATGACAACCGCTGACAACCTCCCCCGCCCCCGCACCTCCCGACTGCTCCGCCGCCCCCAAACGACACCCCTTTTTATCGGCAATGAAATCCACGCAAACAGGCTCTTTACGGCAGACCGCCAGACGGCCGCGTACAAGTGGCTGCCTACTCACCAGGCGCGCCGCCGTAGTGCACTGTGCAGCAAGCGCCTCGTTTATGAGCCCGTGAGACACCACCGCTTTGACGCGCCCAAGGGGTGGTGGTGGTGGGGGTAAATGTTTCAGTTTCACGCCTCCGCCACTGTTCTTCACGGAGAAAATAGATCAGTGCTCGCAAGTAATGTTTCAGTTGACGTCCCGACTAGCAGTATTTTGGTTCAGAGAACTAAAAGTTTTTTTCGGGAACTGTTTGCTAGTTGAAGCAAGGGAAAGTAAGTTGCGGGAGCAAACCCAAGTTTTTTGAAATAGAGTATTCCGGAGAAGCCCGAGCGAGGAAAGAAGTCGTAACGAAGAAGAAAAAAGATGGGCAAAGTATGAGAAATCGCGTTTCCGGAGCCCCGCTCGTCTTCCAAATTCACTCGATTTCTCATACTTTGTCCAGCGTTCTTCTTCTTCGTTACGACTGCTTACTTCCGTTCCGGGCTTCTCCGGAGTACTCTATTCGGAAGCGTGAGCCAGGCAAGATGGCCCCCAGCGCGGGTGGCAGCTGCACTGCCCGTCGAGTCGAATGGGTTGCCTACCTCCCGGGCGGCTCGGACTCCAGCGATCGCTTCCTACCCGGCTCACGCCTCCGTTTTCAGCAACAAAACCCCGTTTTCACAGCACCGTGCTCATCAACGCCGCCATCATCCCTGCCCGGGAGTGATCAGAGACGCCGTTCGCGAATTCGTCCACGGCCGCCGGTCCGACAACACGCGATCCCTATAATATTCCGAAAACAGCGTTTTACTGCCGCCGAGCTGCCCCATTCACACGCCGCCGGTCGAGCAAAACAGAGTATCCACAGGGCCAGAAACGACATTTGAAGTGACGTTCATGTGACTTTTATAGCGACCCGGACCCCCTTGCGCTACTCCTCCCCAGGCGCGCGCGCCAGTCCCAGAGAACGACCTAATCACAATGGACTTCATTTCGTCACCTTGTCGGGGGGGGGGGGGGGCGCATATTATACTACTAGGAAGGTGCTTCGGACTCTTCACACACACACACACACACACACACACACACACACACACACGGGCACAGAGTTGCAAGCGGACGCGTGCATTGGTTGCCGCGTCGTCGTCTTGGGCCTGGGACGGAATGACAACATCGAATCTCTCACAGACAGCTGCTGCTGCTGCTGCTGCTGCTGCTGCTGCTGCTGCTGCTGTTCTGGCCACACCGAGATTTTTAGTATCAATTTTCGGCCATGAAACGACGGCCCCGGTGCGGGGTGGTGATGGCAGTATTATAAACACATTGTTGCAACGGCAAGAGAGGTTTCATTGGTCATCGCGGCATCATCCTATATTCGTCGTATCGGGATCGTTTCCTTACTATTCTCGTTGGGTCGGTTTCTTTCAAGATGTGGCCGTCACACGCCGCCCACCACCACCCCCTGCTCGACTCCATCTCCGCCCCGACCGGTGGCCATCTTGGAAAAATAAAAGTCGGGTTCCGTGCAGCCCACGGCGGTTCCCTATCACGTCCTATCCGTTCGAAAACCCGAAAATCCCATATCAGACGGAAAAAAAATGATACATTGCCAGTATGCGAGCAAGTTCCTTTGGAAACCGCCTGTGGGGTAGGCAACACTTCGTGCCTCGGTGCACGGCACAGCGCCGGTTTGCCTACCTGCCAGGCGCTCGCTGCAGCGTGCATGCAGCGCGAGGCGCACTGTTGCCAGCGATTTATGACAGAATAATATAGACTCTCCATTCGACACACACACACACACACACACACACACACACACACACACACACACACACACACACCGGCGCAGAAACCGTACGAGCTGACAATGCGAGAAAGTGCGAAATACTGTCGTGGTGTGTGTGTGTGCTCCCGTTTTCCATGTGGATGTGTGCGCTGCCTTGATTACACGATAATGGTGTTCTCTCGCAGTTATACGCCCCTTACCCCTCTCCCCCAAGCCCCTTTCCCCTCCCCTCTGCCGCTCGCAGCCCCCTCCCCCTTCACCGCGCTGCGTGGGAGTTGGGGTAGGAGGGGAGTACCAGCAGCGCGCTCTCAGCTGCTCCTGCGGCATCAGAATTTAAATTAAACCTGATGCTGTGCTGGTGTGTTGAGAGTTTTACATTTTTTACCGGCGCTAGTGGAGAGAAAGAAAATACCGTCGCATTTTACTCTTGCTGGTTGAAAAGGGGTGGGGGGGGGGGGGTTAGGGTGGGAGAGAGAAGGCAGCCAAGAAAGGGGTTGGAAAATAAAACGTATACACACAAAGGGATAGCGGCGGCAGCAACGCGTTTCCGCGAGCCGTTCGTCCTCCCCCCCCCCCCCCCCCGCTGCTGTCCTTGCACCCCTTCCCGCCCACCCCCTCCCCTCCCGCAGTGTGCGCCCCACGCAGGGCAGCGGGGCCCATTCACTTTTATGGGGATTGAGAGAGAGAAGGAGGGCTCCCACCCCCTCCCACCGGGCGCCGCACCTCGCAGCCTCTGCATCCCCCAGCAGCCTGTCCGCATATAACGTAACGCCACTCGGTCAGTATGTATACATACACTGAGAAAAAAGATTGGGAGACGCAATTAATTTTGAAGTTGATTGTCAGACAAGCAGTTAATTTCAGTTCGGAGACCTAAAATTTTGTGGGGTACCTAAATTTTAGTTGCACCAACGCAACGTTAGTTGGTCTAACGTAGAAGTTCGCTAAAAGCAACAAGCAGAAAAAAAATCGTTTAGTACCCACAACGAACATCTTTGTTGGAGCAACTAACGTTTTGTAGGTGCGACCAAAATTGAGTTCCCTCAACAAAATATAGTTGGCCGAACAAAAATTTGCTGCTTGTCTGAAAATCAATTTCAATATTAGTTGCGCTCAAGAATCTTTTTCTCCGTGATACATAGTGCGCCGTGATCTGGCGCTCGAGCGCGGGGTATATCGTATATCTCCGTCACCTGCGGTACCAGCACCGTGTACCACTGCAGCTTTGTACACTGTTCGCAGTGACATGAGTGCAACAGGTTGCAGAGGGCGCGGGACACTACATGACACCGTCTCCGCTTGCTCCAAATTGCTTCACTGCAAAACGAAGCTGACGCGCGTATGCGCGTACCTGTTACCTGTTCGTGAACGTGGGCAGCTCGCTCAGAACCGCGGGTGAACAGTTGTCTGGCACTGCTATACCGCGCCCTGTGGCGAAAGGGGAGGCGAGGAGGGGGCGTTTGGGTTCACGGTGCCCCGTTCATTGTCCATAAAGCACGTTTATACTCCGGGCTCGCGGGAGTTGCGTCTCTCTCTCGCTCTCTCTCTTCCTCTCGCGCCCCCTCCTGCCCGCTCTCCTCCTTCCACTCGCGAAATTAACTCCCACATATCACTCCACAATCCCCGCAAACGGCCGGAAAGAAGCGAAACAAACAGAGCGGCAGGAGCGGCGCAGCAGCGGCAGCAGCGGCGGCAGCGGCGGCAGCGGCGGCAGCGGCGGCAGCGGCGGCAGCGGCGGCAGACCCCATACTGCTGCTACAAGGCGGGAGGAAACGTTTCCAATATAAGTTATCTCAAAATGAAATTGCACCCGGCGCACATAACGGAACGTACGGCAGATATTTCTCTCCCGTGTTGTTGTTCTTTTCGGCGTGTTCATAGAACCACAATAACAACGAATAATGGCGCAGCGCTGCAACAAACCGGGATAAGATTGGTAGCAGTATTGCGCAATTTTTTTTTCGCGCCCGCAGGTTGGTCAGCCCTGCACGTTGCCGCCCCCCGACACGCCACAGGCTGACCAACTACCGGCACCGGACAACATTACACTCCATCTCGCGTCCCTATCCTATTCCCCATTAGAACTCTCTCCGCCGTGAACACTTTCCCCGCTCTCCCCCAGGCTCTCTCTCTTTCTTTCTCCCCACACACTCACTCCCCTCTCTCTCTCTCTCTCTCTCTCTCTCTCTCTCTCTCTCTCTCTCTCTCTCTCTCTCTCTCTCTCTCTCTCTCTCTCTCTCTCTCTCTCTCTCTCTCGCTCTCTCTCTCTCTCGCTCTCTCTCTCTCTCCTGCTTTCTTTAACTTCCAAATTGCTTCTGGCGTTCTTTTGCGTCCCCTCCCCTTTCTGTCCCTCAAAGTCCCCGTCACTTTCCTACCCCCACCCCCTGTCTCTCCCTGCCCCACCATGTTCCCATGAGTGTGCAGCACGTTTGCTTTTCGCTCCGTTTATTTGCAAGTTGTGTGCGCACCGCCAGTATCTCAGGCCGGACTGCGTAGCTCCGCCTCAGACTCCAGCATGCTCCAGCATGCTCCAGCCGAGGCCACCCACTTTCCAGCCCACGCCTTTTCCAATCCCTTTCCGATCCCATACCCCTTTCCAGGTACCGGTACTCGTCCCAAACTCACCCTGCTCTGCTTTTTACAAATGTTTAATTGCAAAGTTGTCGTAGATCACTAGCTAATAATTAAAAACAAAAATCTAGAAATTGAGGATATAATAATTTTTTTTTAAATCACGAATATTTTTTTTTAATGAAGTACTGACAGTTTTAAATACTTCGAGATTGTAGACAAATTAAAAATGACCGCTCCGAAAAAGAAAATCAGTCTCTCCCTTGAATTTGGTGGTTTGCCGCATCAACCTGCGCCATCCCGGCACACGATTTGACGCCGGTGCATCCTATCGGGGAGACACGCACAAAAATCCTGCTGCCTCACCCTACATTCCGAACACGTTTGCCAGATAATTCTCCGCACATAAGACGACACGCAAGCTGCCGTACCATTATTGCCGCCCCGCGGAGTTATACCGAGAAAGTTACTCCGCGGTGGTACTTAGGACCCGCCGCGCCAGTATCGCACGCGGCTCTTATTAAACTTTGCACGTTTAATGCTGGAGAAGGGGGGGTGAGGGTAGGAGCGGTTATCCCGTGAGGAATTTCGGAATAACGTCGCGCGGGGCCTAACTACGCTGAGCGTGAAGTCAGGCGGAGAATATCGACGTGCGTATCTCTGCCTGGCTTGATTGTGCACGCCGGTCGCTGCCCGGCTTCAGAGAGTAACACGTCATTGTGACGCCTGCTGCTCGGAAGGAGAGCCCGCGTTCCGCCGACAATCGATGTCCCACTATAGTACTGTAAGCGTTCCGTAACGACCGTTTATGAGATACGAGGAAAGTTTGGGCGCGAATATTCAAATCATGTTGCGCGTAGGGCTGGTTGGGATCCATCATGTAGCCACCCCGACATTCCGGGATTGCGGAAGAAGGCAGTGAAGGCAAGGACCCGTTGAAAAAGTGTGGATTTCTCCTCAAGAAACGTTCAACCGCCAACCAAAAGCTCCCAACTCAGCATGCCAAACAGGATTTCCGAAATGGACGAATTAATTACATACAGTGTTACCACCATTCTCAGTTAGTTTAAGACTTCAGTTTACTTCATTTTCATTTACATGAATGTCGATCGTCGCGCCTCTTGTGCGTTGTGCGGTTCAAATACAAGAGTGCAAGCGAAATATAATTAATGCCCGTGCAAAAAGCGTGCGTTGTCCTAGAGTGCGCGTGCTAATGCTGTTAGTTTCATTACAAACATGCGTAGCTGTCTCAAAGACTGGTATAGTTGTGTTCGCTTGAGACTGACTACAGGAATTAGAACAAGAAGCGCACCTTTCATATACAAGCAGCTCAGCACAAGTACAAGTAGGTGGCGGCAGAGTATTGGCATACAAAATGTCAGTGGTGACGCCAGTTCGCCGGGTTAGAGCATGGGGTGGTGGACATACCCAATTAATCACCACCCCCGAAAAACAAAGAGTTCAGTCCAATCAATTCACATAAACACGTTCACATTTTTCTCATCAGTCCACCGCCACCGCAAAGCGTTTTATCCACTCATTCCACCACCACAAAGACAGTTGAAAGACTTAAAAATCAGGGTGAGAAGAGTAATAACGAATTTGAAAACCGACTCACCGAAAGTTTGAAGCAGTGTATCCACATATGAGGGAGGAGGTGAATCAGGGCCACCTGTAGACAAGCAGAAGGTGGAGCGTTACGCAGGAGCGCTGGAGTCTGACGGCCGCCCCGTTGACGGCGAAGTCTCGGGTGAGGGTGTACCGATGGCGGCAGCGGCGGTCTGCAGCCCAGGACGACGACTTGTGCACCGCTCGGAGGCTGGCACGGACTGAGGCACCTCCAGCGACACCTCCGTTTCGAGTGAAATATCCCTTGTTCTGGTCCTCGCTACTACTACCTCCACCGCCGCCGCCGCCAGGTGAGAGACGAGGTTAACCCTGTCGCTAACTGGGTTACAAGGTAAATGGCCGGCGAGTCGCCTGCAGTTGCGAGGGTATGACTGCGGGTGCTCGATATGCATGTGAATGCGGGGGCTGTAAACGGGACGACCCAAGGCCTCCTGCCGCTGCTCCACTGAAGGTGCGTGCCGTCTCGCTTGCGCTCATTGCAGGTTCGCCCGGGAGGGAGTGAGAGGGAAGGGATGCGCAGAACAAGCCCAGGTGCGTCGGGAGGCCAAAAAAAAAATTGTTTCGCCGATTGCCGCGTTTACAGCCAGAACGGCGTTACCTGGTCGGTCTTTGGACACAGGCCAAAGGACGCAGGACACAGAACCAGCGCCGCTCCTCAGGTGCGCAGCGGACTTCCAGGACCAGAGCGACAGAGCGGTGCGTGAGGAGGCGGAGCGCCCGGAGGGTAGGCCACCCATCGTACTGCCCGGAGCCAACGTGGAGGGACCCGCGCCGCGCCACCGCCCGGACTAAGGCTGTCAAATGGACTCGTCCGTCCGTTGTTCCGGGCACGGCAGCGTCAGCAAATCAGAAGTCAAGTGGGACGTGGTGAACTAACCTCTTTATGTATTGTTTGTTTCGCGACAGATTTGATAAATAAAAACTCCGGAGAATCTCAGAACGGAAGTGAGAAGTCGTAACGAGGAAGAAGAATGCAGAGGCAGTATGAGAAATCGACGAATCGAAACCCCACTGCCCTTCAAAAATCACGAGTTCTCATATTTTCTCCGGGATTCTTCTTCTTCGTTACGACTTTTTACTTCCGTTCTGAGCTTCCCCCGAGTACTCTATTTTTAAAAAAATCGGTAGATAGGATGCATAGTCTCCTTAGTACTGTTATTTGAATTTCTCGTTCATGGTACCGGGTGGCAAAATCCTGGGTGACGGCTGTGATTCCTGTGAGAGGTCTAATGAGGCAGCGAACGGAGAACTATTTGTCCCCCACCCCCCTCTCCCCTCCCCACCCCTCCCCCTTGTCTCTAAGCCCGCGCCTATTCCTCCTTCAACACGCAAAAAAACAGGCGTCTCGTTTTTTATTGCGCCTCATCCTATCGTTTTCAATGTGTGCAAACAAAGCAATCGAATGAATGACACTTTCACCCCGTTTGCCTGCATCCCTCCCGTTCCCTCCGACGGTCGGTTTATTGCGGCACGATCTTGCGTCGTGTCAACGGCCTCCTCCCCCGTGAACGACGTGCCCGGAGTAGCACATCCCCCTAACTCAGCGCGGCTGCCGTGGCGTGTAACCTTGGGATTGACACCCGTAGCCAGAAAGGCTTGACCATTGTTTCGGCCGGGTTTCCTGCCCTGCCCCAACCCCGCTCCCGCCCCCCCCCCCCCCCGCCGCCCGCCCGCGCTGCATTGTATTTCGGAAGGATGTTTCCCCGATTTCACTCGTTTGTTTTGTGTGTGATGAAGTTGTTGGGACAGAGAAGGTTGACGGGTTAGTTCGCTCCTCGGAACCAAAGACGTCGGATGGTCTGGAGTCGCGGGGCTGGCGGGGGCGTCGTCGTGGACGCGAGCACCTCCCCGTCGAGCGAGTGCGGTGTGCTTCGGCCTGCGGCGTGCAGGATGTCCGCGGAGCGCGTGCTTGACGTGGTGCGAATAGTGCACGTCGGTGCCAAGAGGTGGGCGTGTGATTATGTGCAGTGCAGTGTCATTGGTGCCCGCGAATCCCCGCCCCTCGCGGAAGAAAAGTTGGCGGTGCTGAGTTGCCCTTGCGTGGGCCCACCAACCAAGACGAGTGTCAACAAACTCAATGGATACAGTATGGATACGCACGCCGTCGCCGGGGGACTTCAAGACGGAGTTTGTTGTGTGAATGTGCAACCAAGGGGAAACGGTGAATGAATGGAGGGCACAGCCAGCCAGCTTTGTGTCACCGTGTCAGTGTCGTGCCTACCCACGTGACGCGTGCCCGTCAGGGAAGTGCCGCTTGGGCACACCGCCAAGCACCAAGGGCGGAATCTGGAGACGATTCCAGCTCGATTCCAGCGACCATTCCAGCGACAAGTAGGTACGTCCGGCGGGGAGTATCGCCGTAAACACCCCACGGCGCGAGAGACTCCAGCAAGTGCGCCGGCCGGCGGCGGGCTGCCAACGTGCCGCGGTCGGCGCGCGTCCGCCCGCTACAAATTGAAAGCCCCCCGTCGGCGCGGGGGCCGCCGGGGACGCCGTCAGGGCCTTCCGGGGCCGTCGTAAACACGTGCTCGCGATAAATGCCCCTTTTATTGTCCTGGAGGGCGTCGGCGGCGTCTCCCTGGGGTCTCGGCCGGACACGCCGCAGGTTGGCACGCCTGCGGCCGCCGCCGGCGGTGCTTGGCGTGCCGACCGCCAGGCCGCGCCACCAGCCGGCCCGCCGGCGGGGCGCTGCGCCGCGCGCGGCGCGGCGGCGGCAGCGCGGCGGCGCGTGCCATCTCTCCCCGTTTTACGGCACTACGACGTAAGAACGCGGCCGCGCGCCGACAGAAAGCGCTAGTGCGTGGCGCGGCGGTGATTCCGAGTGCCGCCGCTAGATCGCTGCTCAATCGCGGAGCCGTGATGGCGGCGCCGTCGTCGTCGTCCTCGAGGGCTCCGCGAGCCCGCGGCGCCTGCCGTCCGCTCGCGGGTCACTGCGAGAGAGGGACACACGCTGCATGTAGGAGGCCAGGAGCTGTGCTGTTGTTTGGCGTCCAGGACGCCGTTTACGGCAAAGGCCTTTGTGTGGGACCGTTCGGGTGAGCAGTTATGCTCGATCGCTTTCATCCGAGACGCCCCAATAATAGGACCCACTGTCAGAGGCGACTGGACAGTGACACCGGACACCGAATGGAACTGGCATTCATTCATTCATTCATTCATTCATTCATTCATTCATTCATTCATTCATTCATTCATTCATTCATTCATTTATTCATTTATTCATTCATTCATTCGCCCATTTATTGATTTATTTATTCATCCATTCATTCGATCGTTCGTTCATTCGTTTATTTGTTCACTTGTTCATTCATTCATTCAGTCAGTCGTTGATTCATTCATTCAATTTTATTTTTATTTTTCCTCGGGCTCCCTGAAATTTGCATTCATTTCTTTCATTCACTCGTTTTTGCAAAGTTGTGCCAGCGGATGTCTCATGTCTGTTTATAGCTGTTTTCGCTCCCGAATGCCTGTGCGATGGCACGACAATCGTTTGGAGTGTACAATACAAGTTTGCTTTATCGAACCGAAATGAGGGGTGAGACTTTCTTCGCCGACTACTACTACTGCTAGTCATCCCCGTCCCGGCGGGTGTTTGTACAACTGGCCCGTGTCTTCCGGTATGACGCGCATCGGCGTCTCCTTCGGCGCGTAAAAATACACCGCAGCACGCAGACTGCTGATCCGCAGTGCCTTCCGTCGTTACCGCCTCCGGTCGTTATAGCCGTTATCCGTGAGGAAGTGCAGACCCACGGGACATCTCATTCAATGCGGGTCACCTTTCAGGTAAACCGTACACGCTGGAAATTTCGGAAAGCGGCAATTTTCCGTAACACGAAAACGTATGTACACGGTACTAACAATTTTACCGTCAGAAAAATAAAAATTCTAATCAGCTAGAAAAACAACCTCGGCAGCATTCATTCCATGAGTCAAAATTGACTGATTCCAGGAACGAATTATATACAAATTTCAAAAGAAAAAAAAATTCGGACTGTATTCAAACAGTCAAGTTCGTATGTATGCATTTGAAATGTGCTTCGATTTTACTTCTGTCTCATGTGTGGTTCCGAAAATAGTCACCTTACTTATTGAAATCCTTTTTCGACGGCCACTCTGGCGCAGTATTTATACGTGTGGTTTTACAGCCGTCCAGTAGTGGCTGTTTGCTGGGTGATTATCGGCGCTGGTGTTTTTTGGCACGCGGGGCCGTGGCTGGGCCGTGGCGGGGCCGTGGGCGGGCCGTGTCGCCGGCACGCGCCTAGCCAGCCGCACCACGCACCTTTTACAGCCACTTAAAAAGCCATTCGTGCTCATTTTACAGCTGCATCGCCCAGCTTTGGGTGGGCCTCCGTTCTCATGCTCTGCTATCCACTCGGGGGTCGTGATTGTAAATTTGTTTCCTCGAAGACCGAAACGTGTAATGGCACCACTATGAGCTTCCGTTCGCACCCGCGCGCGCTTATTCGCATGCCGGTCTGTCTGTCTGTCTGTCTCTCTCTCTCTCGCCGTCCTCGTGCTTCTCCCTCTCGCTCACACATCACGGCCACCATAAACTTTTACGGGTACCTGCGCGGTGTTGACTACAAAAGGGTACTTAATTTCTTGACCCTAACCGCCAAAAGCTGCCGGAATGATTCACATGTCTCCCGCGCGGCACTACCTAATGACCACTACTCGTGATCGCGTACGGAAGTGCGCCTGGGGTCCCCCCGGCCCGGGTCCCCGCTTTGGCCGCATACATTTCGTTTTAGTGTCCCCCCCCCCCCCCCCCCCTTTTGCGATACCGGTACGTCCCCGTGCCACACGTCTGAATTAGTGTTAAACACGCCGTAAAACACAAGCACGCACTATTTCCATTCTGTGTGTTCGGGGGCCGCCCACTGGGGGAGGGGGGGGGGTGCTCATCACACTGGCGGGATACGCGAACGACTCATACATCGCAAAGGAGGGAAACCATATCGGCAGGAGTAAGAGGAAGAAAGAGGCAAAGTAGCACGCGGCGCGCGCATATAGGGTGAAAAAGAAGGGGGCGGGGAGTAAGGGGGTAGGGAGGGGGGGGGGCGTCGGCGTTTGGTGCGAAAAAGCGGCCGACCATCGTCATATCAGTTGGAGTGGCAACAAAACGCCACCCGCAGGCAATACCCGTGGACGTAGCCGTCGCCGTTTTCGACAAACGGTGAGAGAGAGAGAGAGAGAGAGAGAGAGAGAGAGAGAGAGAGAGAGAGAGAGAGAGAGAGAGATGCGGAAGAAAGGGGGAAGGAGAGCGAGAAAGAAAGAAGACGAAGCGGATCATAAGCGCGGAGGAAAATGACTACTAGAAGTAGTAGCAGGCACCCTCAACGACGGACCTAAAAATAATACTACGCGCTCAGGAGAGGACGAGAAGGGGAGGGGGGGGGGGCGTGTGTGTGTGTGTGAGCGCCAGCCGTCCCGCGGAGAAGCGAGGTAATATTTCCGAAAGGCGGTGGGATAACAAACGGCCCGTAACATCGATCCTTCCGCCTTCAAAATTGCGCCACTCGTTATTTATACGGTCCTTACGCGGGTGTAACATGTAATTTATTTTTTCTCCTCTGAGAGGGGGTGGGGGAATTATGTGCATTTGCGCTGTCAGACACACGCACACATGTGTGAAGCCTGGTAGCCACGCGCGACAGAGTATAGGACTGCCGAGCGCAGGGCGCCAGGTTCAAACACCCGCAGGAGACACTGCGCGCCTCTCCTTGCTGGGATTCGCAGTGTTCCTCTCCGCTCCCGCCAGATGGCGCCGCCAGCGCCGCCGCCGCCCACGCGGACCTCCCGACCACCTGAGCCGAGCCAGAAATGACCCGGCCGAGGGACACAAAAGCCGCTTCGCAGGTTGCTTGTGTCGTACGACCTAACGCCATCGCGGCACTCTCAGAAAAATATGAAAATACTGTATATGTCGTGAATATTGAATTTTCTTGATCGGTTCAAGTGTGTGACTTTCGAGTGGAAAAGACGTCATGGAAATGAGCCGAGTTGGGTACGAGATGAACCAACACAGGCCCCGTTCGATAACACACACCTCTCCTCTTGAAGAACCGGGAACGGCTGCCGCCCGCGGTGCAGAGATGGTACAGTTCGTCGGAGGTACAGCGCAGGGACAGGTTGCAGTGAACGCACTGTACCCGCGCGGTGCCGCCGCCGGCCGACCAATCAGGTCTCAGTAATGGCGGCGGCCGCTTCAGACTCGCACCGCCGGCCGCTAGATCGCTCTGACTTCGCAGGCGGCTCGGCGGCGGCGGCCGGACCCGCTGCCTGCCTCTGCGCTGTGTGTGTGTGTGTGTGTGTGTGTGTGTGTGTGTGTGTGTGTGTGAGAGAGACAAGGTGCGCTCGCTCCCCCTCTCCGTCCTTCTTCCTCCCGCCCGTGCGCCGCCCGACCAGCGTTGCCGATATCAACAAACTTTTTATTTCTCCAGGGCGGTGACAATTAAATAAGTAAAGTAATCGATTAATCGCGAGTATTTTCCATAGTGATACGTTCTGCGAAGACTGCCGGAGATGTGACTTGCATGATTTATTTCGCAATCAATTTTTTCTTTTAAATCCGCGATGGAAATCTTTTATACCAAACGAGATCAGTGGGGACAATGAATGACATGATGGCTCATTTGTCATTTGCGAGAATTTTTCTCACCGAAAAATACTGTGGTCCCGTGTCGTGAAACTCCCGATAGAGACGTGTAAAGAAACCAAATTACCTTATTTAGAATGATGTGGCTGCTTTCCATTTTCGTTCGGTCGGACCTTGTTTTGTGGATAGGACATGCCATCGCCAGATAATGACTTCCGTAACCGGCATCGACGATGTCGTCTTTTTCGAATATCCTTTCGGCCATTGCCGATTCCAGATGCTGACAGTTGTCCCATTAGAGGCTGCACCACGGGGCTGCGGGGCTGCGGGGCTCCCACAGAGGTGATCTGATTGGTATGGGTTTGATAATGAGGATGAGTTCGATAATGGGATATCGCTGTGCTCGGTTTCCACAGAGGACGAGGAGTTATAGTCGGGGTCCACGACTCCGAAAAAGAATTCTGACCTAATAATTATACAGGTCTGAATTCTTCAATACGATAAATTGCGATTTTTGAGAAATCCCACAAACGTCTATTATCTTCCATCCAAGGGCGGCCCTTTTACCCTTCCGCCGGTCCCCAATTTATCTTTTATAAAGTTTTTTTTTACACCTTCTGTAGTGTCCTTCGTTTTCTGACGCGGAGAAAAGAGTCGACGACTTTTCGAACGCGCATCGCTCTGCTTGGCGTCCCCACTCCAGGGGGCTGCTGCTGCTGCCGCTGCTGCCGCTGCACCTGAAAGGTGTGCGTGCTCGCGCGCGCGCGCGCATGTGTCACGCTCCGTCCTTGTCGGTCTCATAGGCATCGCAGGGAGGGTGCGAGAGAGATGAGAGCGCTGTGCGCGTTCCCGTTCTGGACGCACCCTTCTTCTTTCCCACCAAGGAGAGGAGGGCCCCCTCCATGCGCCTGACGGTGTGTGTGTGTGTGTGTGTGTGTGTGTGTGTGTGTGTGTGTGTGTGTGTGTGTGTGTGTGATGCCGCGCCGCCCTACCGCCGCCGCCCCAAGCAAGCAGGCGTCCAAGAGGTTGCCGCACATTTTATGGGCTTGGCTCGCGATAGAATTGATTTATAGAGCAAAAGCCACTGCTGCTGCTGCTGCTGCTGCTGCTGCTGCTGCTGCTGCCGCGGCACCGCAGCCAGCAGGATGAAAACAAGGACAGAGCCACTGCAGTGCGGCGTTGCGGCGAGGGCAATCCACGGAATGCGTCGGCCGCTCATTTTCAAACTTTGATTAAAAGAATTAAGGGATTAAAAGACGACGCTGAACTGAAAGATTCATGACCATAGCACGCATTTTGAAATTCTTCCACTTAAAAATTCTGAAAAACCCTATTTCTTCCATTATGTTTCCGTGCCTTGCCCGTCCCCCGCCGTCTATGCCAACATGGGTCCCAACTGGTCGTTACTAGAACCGCTCTGTGGTGGCGGAAGCAGTGGGCGCCAACTTTCAAACACGTCACGCTTTGTAAACTTCGAACAACAATGTAAGTAAGTAAAGGGCGGAGTAATTGCGCAGTGCGCAAAAGTGGAAGAAAAAGAAGAAAAACGGGGCCCTGTCGACTAAAATGGGAGGCAATTATGCCCCGGCCACAATGGATGTAACGCTGCTGTCGGAAGAGGCGAGTGAGACAGATGGAGAAAGGGGAAAGGGGTGGAGAGCAGAAGAGACAGAAGGAGGAGAAAGAATTGTCTGCGAAAAAGTCAAAACATGGTGACATCGTTATCCAAGCTAAATTCTGTCTTCCATGCTTTTCTTCAAATCCTCAAAAATTTCGGTTCGTGTGTATTTTTGAAACTTCCAACACCATAAATGTAATGGAAGCACACAGGACACTGGCTGTGTCAAGTGTCGGTCACGACCAGCGTTATCGACGTGTGTGGGGACGGTCGCGACGCGAATGGAGCGTGACGGATCGGGTGGCTCGCTTCCACTCCCCCAATTATTGTCCACCGTCCGACCCTTTTCAGGAGGGCCATCTTGAATCGCGCTTCTTCTTCTATCTATGCATTCACGCAACACTTTCCCCTCTTTTCCCTTACGTTTTTTCTTTCACTCGAATGAAAGTGAATGTACACGGCAGAGCGCGCGCGCCGCAAACGTGTTCACTGCACGGCTTCATATTATATTATTTTTTTTGTTTGCCGCCCTGTGACCAATCAACTGGCATCGTATTCAAACTCGTTCCAAATCTCGCGCCCTTTCTTCTTATTCTCACGATGCAGGGAAAAATATGATTTCGTTTATCTACCTAGAGATAGAGTTAGAGCTAGCATGAGACGTTTTCTAGAGACGAATAGTCCACAGCTTGTACTATTATTTATATTTTTTTCCGCTGCTCCAGCAATTTCTTTCGCTCCCTCAGGAGAAGTGTTTTGGGGGTGAGTGAATATTTCGCTGGGATAGCTTGAGACGCATAGTCAGCGAACAATTGTTTTCCGTGTGCTGCAAGCCCCCCCCCCCCCCTTCTTATAAGAGCCGTAATCAGAAGGTGCTGCGCCCGTCCTATTAGATTGGCAGCAATGGTCCCGCGCCACGGCCCGGAGCAGCGCGGGCCTTATGATATTTCGCCGCTCGGCGCTGCTGCTGCAGTGCTGCCACCTCGTGGCCGTTTTACGTAGGAAATCTCAGCCTTATAACAATTTCCGCACCACTCTGCCTGCCTATGAAGTCACACGGCCCGGCTCTGCTCGGCTGCTCGGAGCTTTTCGTGGTGTGGCGGGGCGGGGCGTGGTGGCGGGGCCCCGGTCGTCGTCTGGGCCATGAGCGGGACTAGCAGGGTAACGGAGTTGCGAATGGGGGTGGTGCCGACTCGAAAGGGCCCCTTCTCTCTCTCTCTCTCTCTCTCTCTCTCTCTCTCTCTCTCTCTCTCTCTCTCTCTCTCTCTCTCTCTCTCTCTCTCTCTCTCTCTCTCTCTCTCTCTCTCTCTCTCTCTCTCTCTCTCTCTCTCTCCGCAGCCCTTTTCCAACCCCCGCCCGCTATTCTTTATCTGCACTGCTGAGCGCGCGCGCTGGGGTGGGTGGGCGCGCTGGTCCGGAGTGGTGGCGCGGCCCTGGAGGAAGAGGGAGGGGGGAGGGGGCGCAGGGTGCAGGGGAAGGGCGGGGCCGCTTGGTATTCCACGCGCACCGATCGTAGGGCCGATACGTGCCTCCACCCCCAGGGCAGAGGGCTATGCCGCCAGGGCAGGCCGCCAGGGCGGCCGGAGGCAGGCCCCACAGCGGTGGGGTGGGTGGCGGTGGTGGCGGCGGCGGCGGCCGCATGGCAAGTCGCCCCCCGCCGTCGCAGCCCGCGGTGCAGACGGGGTGGGGCGTGGCGCAGGGGCAGCAGCAGGGTGGAGTCTCTCGGCCCGGCCGCGCGCGCCGGCGCTATGGCTGCTGCCATGAAAACCAAACACGCGACATGGGAGATATCAGCGCCGGGATGATTCTACAGCTGACCACGCCTGAGCATGGAATAACTCGCGGCCATCGCCCAGGGGCGAAAATTGGCCACTTTAGGAAACTTTCACATTTGTGATTGGAGACCTGAGCTAGATTCGGCTTGGAGCTAGGATTATGATATTGGGGTCACACCATCTATTCGTATGGGGAATGAGGAGACGTTTAGTTGAAGCTATCTGCGTCGGCTAACCCTTCACTGGTGAGACACTGCCCTCTTGTTTCCCACACCAATATGCGTGAATATTTGACGAACCTACTTTTCTCGTACGCGATGACGCAGCGAGCGGGAGAGAGAGAGAGAGAGAGAGAGAGAGAGAGAGAGAGAGAGAGAGAGAGAGAGAGAGAGAGAACGGGCACGCAGCCTCCATGGAGGCTGCGGAAAAAAATGACAACAATCTCGCCTGTACATATTTCTTGTGCCTCGCTTTTATTCGCCCCATTGTTTCAATTTTTAATGAGGAAACGCTCCCTTGTCTCCGTACAAGACTCACATTTCAGACAAGGCGGCACGGTGCGGTGGCCCGGGCACGTCCAGACTAACATTTTTCGGCCGCCCGCTCTCGCCCCGTCTCTCTCCCACTCGCAGGGCAGCGCGCCGGGCCGCCGTGTTTCTCGCTGGGGGAAACAGACAAGGTACGACGGCTCCTCACCGCCGCCGACGACCGACGAATCCCAAACGAGAAAACGAAGCGAATAACCTGATCTCAATGAGGAGGAACACAACACGCATAATGAAAATGGCGGTATGCTCCGACTAATGGCCGCTGGATCAGGGTCAGGTGAGATCAGTGCAGCTCTCCCCACCTCCCTCCCTACCCTCCACCCTCATTCCTACCTGACCCCCTCACACACACACACACACACACACACACACACACACAAGCTCCGTTTTGGGGCCGAGCCCGACGAAAACCGGTGCTGCTGGAAAGGATTACAGAGCGAGTAGCGCGGTTCTGGTTGGCCCATGACGGACGGCGGCGGCGACTTTTTCGGCTTCGGCCCATGAATCATTCTTGTGTCAAAGGTCAGGCCTCTTTCCACCAACCGTAACCAGTGATGTCTCTCCCCCCTCCGCCCCCACGGGGGGATGACGGCTCCCAGGGTGGCCCATGATGGAAAGCCAACGCCCACAACGCCGACGACAAGTCACATGACTGGAACGAAACGCATACCAGAGGTGTGTAAGAGCATGGCCGCTGCTTCCGGAATAAGAATATTTTTAAAAGTATTTTTGTTCGTGTTACCTGCAAAAAAAAAAAAAAAATAGTTCTTTCCACGACGCAAAAATATGCAGCCACCCAACTACATTGGGGCACACATTTCCGAAGCTATCCAAACCTGACTCACGAGTTTTGACGGCGACACTGACCGCAAGTGATGGCCTCTCAGGTTCTGGATTAGCGTGTCCTACGATTGCTTTTTTTTCCCTCGGTGGCCACAGTGGTGGCGGCCAGCGTTCTGCTGCCATCCTGGGCACGAATCGGAATATTTTAGCCATAAAGTTCAGAGTAATGACAGTCGCTAACGGACCGCAGGGCCTGCGTGGGTCTGGCAGGGAACTAGTATAGCGCTGTATCTCACACCTTTGCGGGGTTGACACGGCCCAGAGACGAAAAAGAAAAAAAAATAACAAGGAACGGGCAAATGTCTAACTTTGCGCGGTCGGCGCTTCCCGTACGGTACCCTCGGCCGTCAAGAAGACATCAGGAAGAAAGTCATCTCCTTAGTAGCTCTTTGTGAAAAAACGAATGCAGAATTATATGAATAACAAAATCAGTGAACGGGGTGAACTTTGGGAGGAGACCCGCCTACCTGTTGAGACACACGTGTAGAAGGCTCCGACTGTGACGGAGATTTTTTTTTTACGAAGTGGGAAGAAGCGTCTCCCGGCGGTCGGGGTCAGGTTTCGAGGGAACCACCCTCGAAGGTGCACCAATGGGACGTTTGGAATGCCCGCTGGGCGACAAAGCGAGCTGTCTCACCTCTCAGGTACACTTTCTCTCTCTCTCTCTCTCCCTCTCTCCCTCTCTCTCTCTCTCTCTCTCTCTCTCTCTCACTCTGTCTCTCTCTCTCTCTCTCTCTCTCTCTCTCTCTCTCTCTCTCTCTCTCTCTCTCTCTCTCTCTCTCTCTCTCTCTCTCTCACGATAGCCTGGAGCAGGTGCATCGCAGCCATTATTATGAGTTAGAGCGTTTTGGATGGTGTGCGTTGCATTGAATGGTGCCCTCTTCGCTTCACATACTCACACGAGGGCGTTTTTAGCCTTCAGGGAGTGTCGTTATGCAGAAGCCCAGAAAGAGATGAGGGGCTTGTGATTATTTACGATGCGTTTAGGGTCTTATCGATGAGAGCTCAGAGCCTGTCGGATGCAGATTTACCCCGCAAAGGGCACATCCGGAAGCCATACCAATGGATGTCTGTCGAAGCGGCAGATATGGAAACTGGTTAGGACTACCTGGTACAAAAATTTTTTAGCTGCAGATTTCCATCCGTCTTGCTCGAACGATAAGTCTCTACAAGTTTTCGAGCTAAATATCTCTGGGACGCTCCCGTTTACGAGACGACGCCGCACGATAGGGATTCATTATTTGCAGGTCTGCCTTCCCCTCTCTCATCTGTATGCAAATCAAGAGGGTGCCGGCGAAGGTTACTGGCCCTGCGAGAGGAACGCGCGCGCCTCGCGGCGCCACCGCACTGAGCGGAAACGACACCCACGTATCTGATTTAGTTTCACGGAATTTGCTGGGTGGAATGAGGTGATACAGACGTCTCTTTCCATGTTTTGTGATATTCGAGGTAAATCATAATGGGCGTGAGTGGTCGATGTGAAAAGAGGAGACGTGATAAGTTCTAGAGATTTTTAATCATTTATTTACACAAAAGTTCGACTAAAGCTAATGTCTCGTTCAATTCTTTTCTGTATTTTCATGAACATGAACACCAATGCAATGATCTCTGAATACAACCAATATAAGAAACTTCATGCTGTGACAAATTGAACTGTTCCATTCTTATAACGTAATCATACACAAGAGACTCATCACACAGTTTTAACAAACACAAAACTTAAAGCACAATGCCCCTTTGCGTTTTAATCTTGTCATAATACTCTAGTATTACGTTTGCCAGAATATATCCGAGTTAATTGCCAAATTGTTGTGTACCACTTCTTTAAAATTTAAAGCCTCTACTTAGCTTCGTCTTTTTTATTTTTTCTGATACTGACAAGTCTTCGATGAGGTCAATTATGCAGCTTTTTCAATTAATAATGTTAAAAGGAGCTGTGTTGCAAGTTTTGACGTTAAACCTACTTGCTATATCACAAATAAAATCATTATGCGAAACCAACAAAATGAGAAAATACTGTTTGTAAACATCCCACGGACAAGGGAATCGTTTTTCGAGCACGACTATTCAGTCACACTTCCATGACAGAAGCAGAGAAAAACAATAAAACATTTAGGCTGCTGGACATAAAACGTGTATGAAAGCCTGGACTCCGATTTCTTAGGGTTTACCTCCGAATTTCTTTCGTTAACATTATAGTAACTGGCACGGCATAACTGCCATGCAATAATGTAAGATTGAGGCATCTATATTATGAGTGCCTCGATCTTTTCCAATTTGGAATAAAATCAGTCTGTTGACCAACAGGACAACATGCTTAACAATCGGTCACTTTATCTTCGCACTTCTATTAAAATTATCAAACTGTTTTTTGTTTTTTTTTTGCTGCGAGGCGATGAGAAAATTGCTTTTTTTAAGGTGACGTTGCAGATCCTTGAGATATGAAAGTTCAAAATTTTTACTTCGAAATTCTAAAAACAATCCTGAGTGTAGATTGTTTGGTTTGCCTCATGCCCACGTAGAAAAATACTTTTTGATGTTAGAGTCAGCTGCAACATGTTTTTCCAGCGACAGTGATTTAGTGATTCTGCAGTCAAGAGAGGTCATAAATATGAAATAATGGGGATTGCCAGGATGAGTCCTCTAGCGAAGTGCTCTGATTCTTCCGAATGCATTTACAATTAAACGAAAGACACGAAATGCTTCTTTGTCAGCGATCCAAATCGAAGCATCTAACAGGTTATGAGATAATATTCATTCAAACAATGAGAATCATTAATAAATAATTTATTCTAATCTCGTTCTATTCCTAGGGAAGGTCCTACCCTGACACCAAATTACGTATAATTTGCTACTCTTTATATCACTTTGTTGACTCGAACATGAGTACCTTTAATGACGTATCAGTTGACAGCTTTATTAATTTTGTCATATTGCACGGACGTCGTTTACCAAATGAGATTCTTAACAACTGATTTGTACTCATTACGTGTGAATATGGGAGAGGAAACTTCGGACCCATCATACGTGTTCAAGATTGGACATGCTGTCACCATCCAGGTGGCATCTAAAAATTTAGATTATTGCGGTCGATGCCCGAGTGTTACAATCCCTTAAAACGACGTACGTACGTGATTTTATTACACTCGCAGAGATTAAATTACATTGGCACAAGGAAATATTTAAGATTCGTCAATCGGAGTAATTATGCCTAAATTTAAAAGGAACAATCACAATGTTAGATTTGGACTTAATGTTGTCAGAGTGGAGTAGGTAAGACTTGTACACAGAAATAAACGTAACTAAGTCATACTTGAGAACCTAATAGTTAATGGATACATTACGGAGCACAGTCGCTCGAAAAATTTTACTTGCCATGCTGCCCTTACAATTCTAGAAAAGAGTGATCTTTCCTGGACGCCGGTTATACAAGCAAATCTTCCTAAGATGCTTGTACTATGAATCAGTATGTGTCATATCTGCGCAATGGTATAAATAGGAAGACCATTGTCACTAATTGTGCAAGGTGAAAGCAATATGATATACATACTTGCAGACGAATTAAATATAGACACCAGCCTAAGGAATAGAAATCGGAATGTTTGAATGAATAGAAAAGGCTACATGGCAAGTCAATTCCGATGAGCTTGGATTCTTAAACTACCTTAAATTCTATTTGGGTAGGTAAAAAGATCAACTTGGCCTACACAAGAATCACAAAACAATGAATAAAGGCAGATAACGAAACCAGACGGAAGTTAAAAATTGCATCTGCAACACAATTCAGCATTCTAACGAAACAAAGTTTGATTGCTCGTACATTTGTTAAAAGCAGACCGTTTATGACATATGAGCTCATGAGAGATGCGCATAAAACATTTAAATAATCATTCTTTACTAAACAATAACTCATAAGAAATAATAAGTTCTTCGTAAATT
Source organism: Odontothrips loti (assembly GCA_038380765.1). NCBI lineage: Eukaryota > Metazoa > Arthropoda > Insecta > Thysanoptera > Thripidae > Odontothrips > Odontothrips loti. The sequence continues at coordinate 8,457,572 of CM076258.1, read as the reverse complement.
AAAAATGGCAGTTAGTATCAAATCCTAGACTGTTCCATAGTTATACTCAACCAAAAAAGGACAAAATATTTAAAAATAACAAGTAACAAAATACGTATTAAAATCACATCATAAAACAAGTTAGCAACAAGAGTGTCTCTCAGCTTCAAAACGCTGCCCCCTAGGACTGCAGGGTTCTGGAGCACCCTGTCACACCACACTCGAGAGTATGGCCGGTAATAATCTTACTACAGTACGGAAATAGATATACTCACGCACACTTTCTCAATCTCACTTACATATCAAAAAGATTGCACGATTGAAATGCTTTCACGCAAGACACGAATACGTGTCACTTTTGAAGTAATTTTGATAGAAACGAAAATGCAGGGAATGCTCTTTTCGAAAAATGCTGCATTAAATTTACGTATCGAAAATGTTATCTACTTTTGCTAAGAGTACACAAATCTTTTTAACTCAGGTAACAATAAATGGCATTTGTCAAGTAATCTTTAGAGTGTTCGCGACTTAACAATCGGTTCCCCGTAATCACTTTACCGGTGGATACACGCAACAGGGAATAAAACAAATAACTTGCTACCAAACAGTTTGCAAACGCATCACAAAGAAGGAAATACTGTATACATTTTCATCGTGGACAGGTTTTACCTAGGGACCTTAAAAGATTTTCAAAACACATTTTAGATATTAAGATTTCCAAACAACAGAAATACAATTTCAAACTTAGGCCAACATCGAAACATTTTACGTATTAGGTGAAGGCAATATTGGACCCGCTTTTCTGTAATATATACCATTTCGGAGAATACTCGCGTGTATTTACTCTTTTCTGCGGGGTAACCGTTGAAAATATGTCACACTGAACACGGGGACGTAGAGGACGATATATACAAAATTGTTGCGGTCAGCAACATTCTCTTACGTCGTGGAAGGGCTTATAGAATTAATATTACGAATAATTATTACGTATTTGTTTAGGCATATGAAAAGCAGAGTTTCTATGTGGGCACTTTGCTCACTGCTTTCAAAAGGTCTGCCCCGGGAACTCCCATCTTATCCCCGAGTCCCCCCAGCAGCTTACTGTGATCATGTTGAGGCTGCTGTTGGTGTTGGTGGTGGTGACTAGAATGGTGCTGCTGCTGTTGCTGCTGCTGTTGTTGGGGTTGGTCAAGCTTCGCATGCTTCTCTTGCTGCTGCTGCTTCAACCGTTCCTGTTCTTCCCTCTCCCTCCTTGCCTGTTCATTTATCTCCTTTACCGCTCTAAGTTCCTTTTTAAGTTTCATCCGCCGGTTTTGGAACCATATTTTTATTTGTCTCTCCGTTAGGCACAGGGCGTGGGCTATCTCGATACGCCGCCGCCGTGTTAGGTAGTGGTTGAAGTGAAACTCCTTTTCCAATTCCAGTGTCTGGAAGCGCGTGTAGGTTTGCCTTCCCCGGCGCCGCGGACAGCCATTAGGACCTGTTTGGAGAGGGCCAACAAAAACATTCCTCATTAGATAAGAGCTGTAAAGATTCAGGAGATTTTGCTTGCAGACCTCTACTTTTCCGTCCCGATTGAATACTGATATGCAAAATAATAAGCTAAATGAATACTACGTGAAGCGCCATAGTTATTATAATATTTATGTAGAAACATTTCGTTTTGGTTTTCAAACAGCATGCGCAAACAATAGTTTAAAAACTAACATCCACTAAAATCGGTTCAAACCATGCAAAGAAAACACACAAGTGCTTGCTGACTGTAGTTCAAATTAAAATTCATGGCTTTTGGATGGGGTGAGTTCAACGTGCGGAGTCTTTTCGCCATCTCCACACTGAAGGACAAAAACTGCGTTAGTTTTAACTACTGGCCCTAGGTGTCGATGGCTTCTGTAGAGTTCCGGCAGGCCTTGTATTTTTCTATACGGCCTTACCTTGATTTATTTACTAAACGTCAGGTCTGGAGAAGGACTAAGAGCACGCACATCCCTTGACGTGTGTGTCGAAACAATAGCCCGTAAAGTGCATCTGCGGTGCTTGACTTGACATTTAAAACAGCAAGCCAAGCCATCTCGAAAATAAAAAGACGCAGGCGCATAGCGGCACTGCCTTTTACAGTACGCATGGTCTGCTCTTTGGAGTAAGTCCTCAGTGTTCGCCTGACATGCATGATACGAGCAATTGCTGTTCTGGTTTCAAAACATTTGCTGTCTAATTTCTCTGCATTACAACTAAGTCAGTTCTTCAGAGCCGCGACTTCAATTTACGTTGCCCCATCCCCGGTGAAACGTACGTACCGTGCACATTTGTGCCCCCTCCCGCGAGCTTGTCCCACAGTATGGCATGGCGTTTTTCTCTACACCCCTTACAAGGGCAATCTCAATGGAAATTATATTCTGTTTGCGTTTATTTGGAACGTGCCCGCGCATAGCGGCGCGCAGCGCGGGCCCCAGCGTTTTCTTATTCCAAAGGCGTGCCATCACTGGAGGCAAGAAACAAGGGGCGAGAGATCTGCGATGGGAAGGGGCGCCCCGGGCGCACAGGGACATCGTGAAAGGGGAACAAGACAGGAGAGGTGGACACGAATGGTCGAATACGATATTTCCTCTTTTTCGCAGTGAACTTGGGCCACCCTGAACATCTACTCATCACTCATCATACAAAGGAACAAAGTGTTAGTGCATTGCTTGCTTATCAAATAATTTCTGCGACTGTAGTATGTGCTGCTGTTAGTATCGAGAGCAGATCCTTATGCTAAGAACAGCCAGCTGGTGGGTGACCACATAAAACAGCGCTTACTGCATACACATTTTTACAAAGCAAAATTTATAGTAACTAGCTGTTTTCTAGCATAAGGACTACACAATTGTATAAAATGCTGCGGAAATACACTATACCTCTTATAAAATCCCCATAGATGTCCGCCAGTCCAGGGGTCTGTCTGGCTGTTGGCCCACCTAGAAAAATAGTTTACATTGTCAGTAATGCCACTTCCTCTCCATGCTTTGGCCACACTTCATATCACGTAGCATCTGTGATCAGTAAACTCTAAACATAAAGCTATGCGGATGAAACAAAGGTGCAGAATGCGAAGCCATCAATGTGCGGGAAAATATGTTCTGATTGGATGCAAGGAATGATAGCGAACACTGTGTCACTACACTGCAAGAGGAAGCGCAAGCGGTAGGAATGCAGCAGTAAAATTAAAGCGAGGAGACAATAATGTCTGTATTAGCGGCTTGATCCCCGCACCTCCCGCAGCCCTCGGGCCGGCCCCACTCCCACGCAGCAAACGACTCCTCGCCGGAAGTCGATTTAACGGCCAATAAAACACATTGACGAGGTGTCCGGTGAGATGGCCAAACGGCTCAGCGAGGCGGTGTCACCGCCTGCTCGCACGCCACGACCCGACGCCGTCTCAAACCGTGTGGAAACTCACCGCCTGCGAACTTATCCACAAAAGTGTTGCAGCGGACTTTCTCATACCCATCGTGCTGTGATAACGCATCTTGACGTACGTGGACCACCCTAGCGTAATGAGCCAGCAGGGAGGCCGCACTCTAGTTGAAAACTCCAATAACAAGTTTTCGAGTCGCGAGCATCGCCCTGCGCTCGGCTCATTAGCATACGAGGCGCACTGCATGCATTAGGATAATGTGTTAATATCACGAGGGGATTAGACGGCTCGACAGCAGCAAAATGGCACTGCTCATGGGACGACATCACAATTTGTGCGTTTTAAGGGGAAGCTTCACGGCCGGCCGAACTCCGCAGCCGCCGCGTCGCTGGGCGTGCGCGCTGCCGTGCAGAGGTAAACTTTTCACGTCGCTGTACGAAAACGGTTCGACATATCGGTCTCAAATTTTCTGCACCACTCATAGAAAGACCAAGCTTGGTGCCGGTCCAATCAGAATTGTTCTAGCGTTTCTCAAACTCTAGATATGACATTGAAAATAGGCCAAAATCACGCCACAGGAACTCCGAACGGAGGCCGTTTTTCGAAATTTCGGCTCTTTCACGCTGTAGGCAGTACCTTTATGTACGTTGTATCAAAATCCCAAATCGATATCTTGAACGGTATGGCTAGGAGGACCTGAACGCGAGAGCTCTGCACCGCACTTGTCGCCGGGCCAGTGGTTCTGGGTGCGTGAGGCCCGGTAAATAAAGGACCGGCCCCTAGTGGACCCCCCTGCCCCCCTCCCGCCGCCCCGCTGCCGCCCCGGCTGCTGCGGCCTGCAGGTCGGCGTGCGTCTTGCCTTGGTTCGCCGGTCCTGGCTGCCGTTCCCGCCAGATCCTTCTATTCCATCATTGGGGGAGTTTAGAACTCGGCTCCTAATTGTCGTACGAATACGCTTCAAAAACGAAATCACACTGCCGCAAGGCGTTAAAAAGATTGGGATAAGTTTTAACTTTGAAATGTTTCAAACAACTGCGGTTTAAAATTTCTCATTGACCCACTCGCACAGTCGCCGCACACGTGTGCAAGCAACCCGGGATACGGCGGGTGCTGGCATTGTGCTGGCCGGCGACGGCAGTTTGGTAGGAGCCCATTAGTTTTACAATGGGGTCGATGGTCCGGGCCAGTCCTTTCTAGGGTAAGAAAAACCATTTTTTGAAATTCGAATTTTTCATAGTTAAAACTTATCCCAATCTTTTTAACGCCTTGCGGCAGTGTGATTTCGTTTTTGAAGCGTATTCGTACGACAATTAGGAGCCGAGTTCTAAACTCCCCCAATGATGGAATAGAAGGATCTGGCGGGAACGGCAGCCAGGACCGGCGAACCAAGGCAAGACGCACGCCGACCTGCAGGCCGCAGCAGCCGGGGCGGCAGCGGGGCGGCGGGAGGGGGGCAGGGGGGTCCACTAGGGGCCGGTCCTTTATTTACCGGGCCTCACGCACCCAGAACCACTGGCCCGGCGACAAGTGCGGTGCAGAGCTCTCGCGTTCAGGTCCTCCTAGCCATACCGTTCAAGATATCGATTTGGGATTTTGATACAACGTACATAAAGGTACTGCCTACAGCGTGAAAGAGCCGAAATTTCGAAAACGGCCTCCGTTCGGAGTTCCTGTGGCGATTTTGGCCTATTTTCAATGTCATATCTAGAGTTTGAGAAACGCTAGAACAATTCTGATTGGACCGGCACCAAGCTTGGTCTTTCTATGAGTGGTGCAGAAAATTTGAGACCGATATGTCGAACCGTTTTCGTACAGCGACGTGAAAAGTTTACCTCTGCACGGCAGCGCGCACGCCCAGCGACGCGGCGGCTGCGGAGTTCGGCCGGCCGTGAAGCTTCCCCTTAACGTTGCGGTCAAGCGATCTGTAAAGGTCAGTGCGCGAGTTTCTTTGAACAAATTTGGGGACCACGTCATGACCACGCCCCCCAGGCCAGTCGGAGCGTACATTTCAGAGCGCCTCCCCCACTTCAGCTACGGCAACAACGTCCACAACAATGCGCGCAACTTCTGTAAGGCCTTTCTTGGCTCGTTTGCATGCCATGCTGCGTACTTCTGTATGGCAAACTTGCTATCTCCATAACGGCGCTGTGAGAGAGACAGAGAAAAACGGAGGGAAGAGAGAGAGGGGGAGGGGAAGAAGGGTGGAAAGGGAAGGAGGAGCTGCGATGGGGGTACGGGGCCACCAAAAGTCTTTGCATAAAAAACACACACACACACACACACAGCGATGGCGTAAGTAATCCCTGAGGATGTTCTTCCCCACGCTAGCAGGCCTCTCTATCTCACCCGTTCCTTCCCATTTAGCTCTCCGTTTATGCTGGCGTCCTCCGCAGGCTACATATTTCTTGGCGCAGGTTTATAAGGATTTAACTCGGTTTGTCGGACCATGCCCGCGGTGGCAGCAAAGAAGGCTCCTCTTGCTCTGCGCCCAGCAGCACAAAACTAATGTGCCCGGGTTCGAATACCTGCCTCGGCGCGTTCACATTTGAAAAGAAGGCGCGAAAAATATACTTTTTCGTCGCAGAGTGCCTTTCTCCGAGCGCCCGCAGCAGCACCGAGGGGGAAGGGGAGCTGGAGGCGCATCAGTGGGTCTCTTTTCCTTGCCGGCTCCCCCCGCCTCTCTCTCTCTCTCTCTCTCTCTCTCTCTCTCTCTCTCTCGGCCGACCCTTCCCTGCGCTCCCCCTCTCTCCCGATGGGCCCGGGCGGCGCAGCAAGATGGCTACAATAACCATCGTAGGCATGGGCCCGGCCGTCCCGCCGCCGGCGTGCCGTGCTGTGCCGTGCTGTGCCGTGCTGTGCCGTGCTGTGCCGTCGGCCCGATGGCGAGGCCGATGGCCAAGATGGGCTGGATGGCTGCTCCAATGCCCGACCCGGGCTGCGGGGGCGGGCCACGCAGTCAACGCCCACTTCATTGCACGTTTTGCCAACAATTTTTGTGCGGACTGTACTTGGTAATTGGCGCGTGTGCCCGGGCCGGGAACGGCGGCGGCGGCGGTAGCGTTGGGCGAGACGCGGCAGTTTTCCAGCGGGGAAATGGGGTACGTGCCGAGAAGAAAACGCCTCCCCGATCGTATTTGAAACCGAGCCGAGCGACACTCCACCAACTCCAGAGGGAGGTGGGCCGTTAGTGAAGGTGAAGTTGGGACGGTTGGGGAGCGTGCTTATTTTCCGTGCAAGTTTTATCAGGCGGCATAACGAGATTTCGCCTCCCTTCCACGCTACCAGCCCCTCTCGAAAAAGGCGCCACTAAACGCAATAAGCCAACATCTCGATTATTTATAGAAGCCCCATCGCACAGCGGCATAGCGCGGGGACGGTCTTTTATACTTTGCCCGAGATTAAAACGCATAACTTTGGCCACGTCCGTGGCGGCGGCGGTAGTGGTGGCGGCGGCGGCAGCACCACGACCCTTTTCTTCCCATTCCGTATCCGTCCCGCGTTTCCACCCACAACTCACGTCGCGCGCCGCCGCTGCCGCCGCCGCCGCCACACACGCACGGGTATGAAAAATTCATCGGAACCGCGCACAACCTTTTTAATTTTCCCGCCTCATCCCGCTGCATCGCACATCGAATAATTAGTATTATCGCGGCCTTTCGGCGGCAGAGAACGAACAAAGAGTGTCGTTTCGGTGGCAGAGAAGCCAACGCCGCCCACGAGTCACGTGACTTGCTGATGCGTCACCTGGCTTGCGGGCGGCCCCTCGGCATTGCGCTGCCCTCCCCTAGAGAGGGCGCTGACGTAGGACGAGCCGCCGGAGGGGGCGGTGCGGGCGCAAAGGAGAATGGATGGGCCACGATATACAGCGACGGGGGTAAACGAAATAAAAACAGACGACGCCGTTCGGTTCGGGTAAGCTGCTTTTGGCGGGGCCCTGGCCATGCCTCGGCCGGGGCGCGGACCGGGCCGGCAACAAGGGAGCCGCTGCCACCGCCGCTGCCGCCGCCGCTGCCGCCGCCGCTGCAAAAACTTGGATGAAGTAGGGAGAAAAAGATACCGAATCGCGCTGATATCGTCCATTTTCCAGCGAGGCGAGGGGTCCAACTTCTGCCCCCCTCTCTCTCTCTCTCTCTCTCTCTCTCTCTCTCTCTCTCTCTCTCTCTCTCTCTCTCTCTCTCTCTCTCTCTCTCTCTCTCTCTCTCTCTCTCTCTCTCTCTCTCTTTCTCTGCTCGCATACACACGGGGCGGATTGAGGGGGCGGTGGCCAGTGGGGGATGACGACGTCATCCCCGTCGGAATTTAGGTGCTTTCCGGACGGAGGTCGTCGACGGGGGTCGTCTGGGACGCCGAAAACGTCTCGCACAGCTTCCTGTCTCTTTTCACCGTTCGTCCCATTCCTCTCTCGCCGTCTCTGTCTGACGTTTCCCCCTCCGCCCCAACCCCCACCCCAACCCACAAGCAAAATCTGAACCCTTGCTCTGCAGTGCCCTCTCTCGATGGTCGCATCTCTCTATCGGTATGGCATCAGGAAGGCCGAGGGAAAGTTGCGTGTTACAGGGAATAAAAACTCCCAGGAAAGAATCAGATCCCCCCCCCCTTCCCCCCGAAAAAAGGGAAAAATCAGGGGATGTGTGAGTTGACTTGTTGTCCGACAGAGTCCATTCAGTGATCGGCTGATGGATTCCGATGCCAGTTGCGTGGATATCTCTGCGTGGGGCTTTGATAAGGGCAGGCCGCATTGTCAACCCGGACGGTTGGGCAATAAATTAAAAGGGAAGGGAGTGAGATAGCGCGGACGGGACGGACAAGGCACGCCACAGCCGCTGCCGTCTATCGGTGGTCCCGCGGCCCAGGTTACACCGCATCGACTGTGCGACATAACGGTACCGCCCAGGAGTGACAGCGACGGCCGGCGGTCCACCCGCTTGCCACGCGTAGCACGAATCCAAGGTTGCGCAAAAGGGGTTTTTGTCCGGGGCCGCGTCCCTTTGTCTCGGAGAACGGCGCGGCGCGCGGGACGTGCAACTCGATTTTGCACACTTTCGCGTCTCTGGCGGAGAAACACACGCGCGTATTTTGCACACCCTTTTTGTTGGCACAACACACACACACACACACACACAGACAGAGCTTGTCGAACGCCGTTTCTCTCCGGTTTTAGGGAAACCGAAACGAAAGAGCTATCGGCCTTCCTGTGTTTTATGTCTGTATTGTCTTGCCGTCCCTTCCAGTGCCGTCGTGACACGCAGTGACACACAGACGGCACACGCGTCCGCAACGCGGCCACTGCCGACAGCCTCCGTAAAGTGTGCCGCAGAAATTAGCACAACAAGGAAGGGTCAAGGACGGGACGTACACACATGTGGGACAAGGATGAGTGGCAGGACGACCGTTCCTGCGAAGAAGGGTGGCTGCAGGACCGATTCAGATTCAGATTCTGCTCTCAGGTCAGCCGAGAGAGAGAGAGAGAGAGAGAGAGAGAGAGCAGTGTTATCGTCACCGACATGAGCCCGCAGACTGAGCATCTCGGCCAGCCGCACCGCCGCCGCCGTCCATAAAAGTGAAATTAGGTGTCGAGATTTCACATGACAAATCATAGACACGGGCGCCATATCGACAGCATGGCGAGGGCAATTAAACCGTTTATACGGCCCATTACGAGCGTGAGTGCGTGTGGGGAAGAGCCAGAGTGGGAGTGAGAGACCACATCCGCAGCTTCGTTGGAGTAAAATTTAAATACTATACAGCTAGAGCAAGTGCAGGTAAACAGATCAGGTATAAAAAAAATCACACCCTCCTCCAGGAGTGTGAGAGGGCAGTTTCATACAAAAATTAATGAATTACAATTTTCTAGAAGTTTTTTTTTGCGAATGTTTTTTTGAATTGAAAAATTTGATAATTCGAGTCGAGCTGCAGGCTCTTATGGGCGAAAAGATCGAGTCAAGCAAGGGCCTAGCCGAGCCGAGGCAAAGTTGGTGGAAAGATGAAAATTACAACCAATCAGAGCACTGCCTGTTGCGTAGTACAGCCGCAACGAAAAACGAAAACTGCTGCGTTTGAAAAGTTGATATATCAAGCTTGGGGTGGCCGGCCAACAATGCGGCAAAATGTACAGACTTTCAAACGTAGCCGTCGTGAGTCGACTGTACTTCCCTCCCGTCCCGAATTTTTCATCCAACACCATGACGACGGGTGGGTAAACAAAACAATTGAGGACACCGACGTCGGTTTCATCGGTTTTGAGTTGTGCGCGAAAGTTTTGATTGTGGTTGTGACGTGCAGAAATTGGATGACGAAGGTTCTTCAAGGAACAGCTTATTAATACCATGGAGTGTTTAAAAATGCTGGGAAGCAATGCTGTGCAATGAGTGTGGTAGCTTTATGTCATACTCTTCAAAAATTTCCAACCAAGTGAACCAGCCAACGAGTGCTTGAAAGTAAGATTTATCAACGTTCTCATGCCTCATGCCTGCCCCTGACGTTGAAAGGAGTTAGTTCTCCTGTCATTCAATGTGAGCTGAGAATAAATATTTTTAAGTTCATAGTATTGAGGTTCGGTCGGTAGGTCCGTGCCCAGCCGACAGAGCGCGCTATCGTCGACCGCCAGAGACCGCTCTCGATCACATGATGACTGTTGTAGCAACCGCGGGGCGCCGCGTTGCATTGTTGACGTACAGATTGAGAATGCAGTTGAGACCCTGAGCGAGACTAGGGCTAGCCAGAGTAGCCAGTGGTGAGAGTGCCAGCTGCTCGCTGGAAAGAGCCTAGAACACTACAACTGCCAATCTTCCCACGAAATTCTAAACTCTCCTCCGACAAACTTTTTCGCTTAACAATTGTTTAACTTACCCAAAAAATACAGTTCTTTTTCTTTTTGATATTTTTAAAATATTTTTTAAATATTTTTAATATTATTGCAATTTCGTCATCGTCCTTTTTTTCTGATCGTAATTTCTTGTATCATAGTCTTTTTTTTTCTTCGTCGTCATTCTCTTTCCAACATAATTTTTTTCCAACTTTTTTTTTTTACTTGCACCTATCCCCTGAAGGCTGCTGGCGCCTGATGCCGTGACGCGTCACGATTGATAACGACAGCTTCCGTGACGGGCGCGCCCCAGCGCCCGCCGCCTTGCTGCTGCTGCTGCTGCTGCCCCAACACACCTCATCGGCATGGGGATAAAAATTAACTTATGTATCGCTGCTGCTGCTGCGGCTCAGCCGCCTCCACCTGCACGCTTACGGCCGGCTGATGGAGCAGCTCGTATAACGGCTCGTCATAACCTCCCCTTTGCAGAAAGCCCTCCCGAACGATCAATTTCCGCTCTCTCTTTATCTCTCCCTCACTTTATCTCTCGCCCTCTCCCTCAGCTCTTCGGCCACAGTATCGATGTTGCGGCCGCAAACAGACCCGCCTTACTGCGGCCCCCGCCGCTCACTTACGCACGATAATTGCAGGCGACTGCGCTGCAGACGATAAGAAACGCTGTAAAACGGACCACTTCGCGTAATTAACATATTGTAAATTATTGAAGAAGAGGATGAACTTCTGCAAACTTTTTTCTATTTTTTATTTTTATTTTTGTAAATAATTTTCTGCGAGGTTTGGCTGGTTTGCGGGAAAATTACGTGGCAGTGCTCGTCCCGAGGAGAAGCTGTGGCTCATCCAAAACTCCGTTTGCTCCCCAATATACCACCTCCCTGAGACGTCATCGACTGCAAAGGGGCGGGACGAGGCTTCAGAGGTCGGTGAGCGCTACACAACTGCTGCTGCTGCTGCTGCTGCTGCTGCTGCTCCTGCTGCGGTAGCAGTGACCGAAGGCGCGCACTTTCAAAGTCAGCGACGCAGCCAATCTACATAATAAGGAAACTTCCTTACCAACCGTTACAGGATAATTAAAGCGCGAGATTGGCTGCTACGGAGAAGCCGGCCTGCTCAGCAATATGATGACAAAAACATATAAAAAGGGGGCGAAAATCAAGGGGTGGTCGCGCGGTGTGCGATTCTAACATCGGACGGAGTTGATATTATTTCTGGAGCAAGGCAGTACCAATAAAACGAGTTAATTGAAAACGGAGACTGCTGCGGTGGCAGTGGCAGAAGCGGCCGTGCCCAGCCGTCAGTTGTATCGCTGCATATCGTTGCATGCGTCGTCTCTAATGAAGTCCTCGGTGGGGGCAGGCGGGGATCTGTTGAGACGGTGCCATCCAGTCGTCAACGACTTGTTCATAGCTTAATAAAATGCACCTCAAAGGGGCAACGCCGACGCCGCCAAAAGGTCACGTGGCGGAACAAGGTCAGGGCGCGTCGATGGTGACAGCACCACCGGATCACCATTAGTCATTGGCAAAAGACCACGGCGGAGTTCGCGGAGGCAGATGGACACATCCTGCACAGCGCACTGCGTTCCATCTCATCTCCTATCGCCGATCTGGGGCCAGCGGGGCCGGGACAGGGTGAGCGCGGCTTGAAAACGGTCCATGTATTGTACACACACACACGGTAGGGCCGAGTGCGGACGAAAATGGACAGAGAAAGAGTTGAGAGAGAGAGAGAGAGAGAGAGAGAGAGAGAGAGAGAGAGAGAGAGAGAGAGAGAGAGAGAGAGAGAGAGAGAGAGAGAGAGAGAGAGAGCTGGAGTGAAAGACAGAGTGAGGGGACACGAAAAGGGACGACCAGCAATCAGATATATTTTCAACACAACGCAAACGCTGCTTGCTCGGTCGGTCCCGCTGAGCTCCGTCGGGACATCGCCCCCAATCGCTCTCTCTCTCTCTCTCTCTCTCTCTCTCTCTCTCTCTCTCTCTCTCTCTCTCTCTCTCTCTCTCTCTCTCTCTCTCTCTCTCTCTCTCTCTTTTTCTGGTATGTGTCGCTGTCTCCGTCTGCCGCAAGGGCCAGGCGCCACCAGCTCTCCTCCCCTCTCTTTCCCTCTGCAGGGGGCGCACGCTGCCATCCATATTTCACCTTTCCATCCCCCTCGCGACCCTCTCTCTCTCTCTCTCTCTCTCCCACCCGCCTCCCTATTCTCCTTCTCTCTCTTTCTTTTTTAGGGTGAGACCTAATCAGGATGCCATGCTGCTCGATCTCGCTCTCTCCTTTCCTTCCCTCTCTCTCCCACACGCGCGCAGAGACAATATAGTATAGTATAGAGGGTGACCAGATGTGCTCGCGGGCTCTGATTGGTCCCAACACACTCGTGTATGGCCAATGGGAGGGTCGGGGAAAGTGTGAGTGGGAGAGAGTGTACGCCGTAGTACGGGCGGGATTACATATCACCACCCCCTCCGCATGAGTTTTAATCATTGTCAGATTAAAATTAAAATCGGATTAGTGAACAAATGTGATCGTAAGCAAATCCACCCGGCGAAATGAGCTTTGCTTCCTTATGAAATTGAGAGAAATTACGTTTTTTTGTCCTGTACTATTTTTTTTTCAAAAGCATTTTTTTTCCATCGACATTGAACCGTATGGACAATCCGTACCCAGTGCAAGGAAGAACAAACTCAGAGAGTGGCAGAGGAAGAGAGGGGAGGAGGCGGATGAGGAGAGGAAGAGAGCGTTGTTGTGGGGTAGGAAGCAGCAACAGCAGCAAACGTGCGCGGAATGGCACCGAAGCGCCGCCCCATGTACATTACACAGTTTCACGGTACAACAAATGTGGCTCTCTCTGCGCTCTCTCTCGCTCTTTCCTTCCCTTGCCCCTTCTCTCTCTCTCTCTCTCTCTCTCTCTCGCTGTGTCGCCAACCCCCCTAGAGTTCCAGCAGCAGCGACAGCCACCCACCCGTATATATAATTGTAGTGGATGAACGCCCCCGGGGGCCAGTATATAACACGCTCGCCGGGCACAGGCGCAAAAGGAAATTGATGAGGGTGGGCTGAACGAGAAGACGGAGGGAAAGAGATAGAAAATAAGAAAGAGCCGGCAAAGTACTCGACCGGCAAGGTCTCTTTCTCTATCACGAGTGGAAAAGTATAGCAAATAAAACAAAATGCTCTTTGCGAAAGAGGATTTCAAAACACGAATACTGTAAGTAGAGCGGCAGCAATGCAGCATTTAATTTCCATTTAGATTAGGCATGGTTCGCAAGGGGTGGGAGGGAGAAGGGTGGTGGGGTGAGGGAGGAAGACAGAGACCGCTGGTCAGCCCGCATGGTATGGCGCCATTGCCGTCCCGCCCACCACTGTGCGTTTCGCTCCAATTTCGCTTTAATTGTGCATTGCACATTCCTCTGGATAGGGGGGGGGGGTGCAAAAGAGAGCGAGAGAGACGAAGCAGCGAATGGAAGAAAGAGAAAAATGGATGGGGTGGGGTTGGGCAGGTATCCACCCTCTCAACGCTACCGCAGTACTCCCCTGTCCCTCTCCCATTCTATTCTCCTCTCTTTGCCTCTTCGCTCTTTCTCTTTCGCTCCTCCTCTTGACCATATCCCGCTCTAATGAGTCGGCATTCCAAACCGCACAACGAACTGAGAGAGAGAGAGAGAGAGAGAGAGAGAGAGAGAGAGAGAGAGAGAGAGAGAGAGAGAGAGAGAGAGAGAGAGAGAGAGAGAGAGAGAGAGAGAGAGAGAGAGAGAGAGAGAGAGAGAGACCTCCGGAGCCGTCCGAGAGGACGAGAGGAAAATTTTTAGGCATTGACGAATTATGATTCTGGCACCCAAAAAAAAACGAAAGGAAAGAAATCACTGCTAACTTTTTATTTCTGTTTTAATTTTGTCATTTTATTATTGACGAGCTATTAGGATCATCGCGAAGGCCACGCACACTCCGCCAACACCACTGTACGGGTGCGAGAGAAACAGAAAAACACGAGGGCGTCAGCGAGCTGAGAATGACGTGATAACGGCGATTATCACTCACAGAAGTGAATTAATAAAGAGGAACATAAAAGTCGTGGAAAACTGTCCGTAATAGTCCATCAACGTCGATCGTGAAAAAAATATCAACAATTTGCTGTGTGTGTGTGGATGTGAGTGTGTGTGTGTGTGTGTGTTCTTTTGCGAGCCAGCAGGCAGATATGTGATTGTTTCATGTCGCAGTAGCGGATGGACGTGACTTAGAGTGATTGTGCACGAGATGCATTCGCACGCACGCACAGACGATGTGTGACTCGCGTGAGCGGACGCCGGCGGACACAACATCGAATTTATTGGCGGTCCGCGGACCCGTCATAAAGATAGTGCTGCACGCACTCTTCGCTCTGATGCAGAGCAGACGACGTCGCAAATTAAGGATGCCCAGTGCCCCCGCGAGGGCCCCGCTGGCTGCCGCCACCATCCTCATGTCGAACAGGCCACCACGTGATCTAGTTGCTGAATGAAGCGAAGCTCACTGTGGGCTTCTGCAAAGAAGAAAAGTTACGACCCCCCCCCCCCCCCCGGATACCTATAGTTAAGCATAGGTATCTTACTATTACTATATGTCTTCATCTTTGGCTAGATTTAGCTATATATACCTATCTTCATCGTATCTTTGTCTATCCAAAGGTTAGGTTAGGCTAGGTTAGGTAAAGATAGGATAAGTTTTAGTGTCAGTTTTGGTTAGGCTAGATTAGGTTAGGTAGGTAAGGTAGGTTAGGCTAGGTTAGTTAAGGATAGGATAAGTTTTGGTTAGGCAAGGTTAGGTCAGGTTAGGTTACTTAGGCTAGGTTAAGTGCTTAACATACAATTACTGCAAAGGATTCAAAATGTGCAGCCGCATATCTATCAGCACATGTATGTCCCTCTTTTATCTGGCTGCAGCAGCGAGCGCAGCTTTAGGCCCGGCGGGCCCTGGCTAGTAATAACATGTTCGCGCCGTGCCGGCCGCCTTGGGGGGCCCGTGGCAGCCCGTGCCAGCCCCTGGCAGAGGCCGAGGCCGGTGGGGGCCCCAGGACAACTCGGGACACCGCGATAGTTTCCCGTTAGAATGATGAGCCGCATGGCTGCGGCATGGCCTATGACCTGGCGCCTCGCCTGGCGCCGCGTTTCGGAATGCCGCTTCCCTGTATTGTCCACCTTCACGAGGGTGGAGCACTCCAGTGCTAAGCAGGATGAAACGCGCGCCCGCGCGAGGCCGTGAGGGGCTGGCAGGCTGATTATGATTTGGGTCCGAGCAGCGCCAACATTCGTCGCCATTGATCATGTTCCGAGGGGCACCGGTGACCATCCTCGGCCGGATGCTGGCGGTCCACCCGTTGGAAACCGTCGGCCCACAATCAAGCTTTTCCCCCACTACATTATGGAGGGGGCAGCCACAAGTGTAAATAGAAGAGCATCGATCTCCGTGCCCTGATAACTTGTGGGTGATGCTACCTACGGACCTGCGGCTGTCCTGAGCTGGCCGGGCGGCCGGCCTTGGCTTCGCCGCGCGCTGCGGCCGCCTCACTTTGTTCCCCACGGCGCACGCAGCTCGTACACGTATGTACACACACCCGTACCGTAATGGGATCTGGTGGGGCGGAGAGGCCAGTGGCACAGCTTCCACGCTTCTCTTCTTCCTCCCATCCAAACGTCAATGACCTGCACACAGCGTCATCGGCAGGTCGTCGCAGGGCTTGGGAAACCCTTTCGGGTACTGTAACTGCACCACACACAGGTCCGCGTTCCCATTAACCTCTCGTTATATTAATCAAGGCGTGTTACTGAATGCGATTCGTTCATTTAAAAGTGTCAATAAAAGAGGGAAGCGTGTATACAGTCGCAATGAATGAGTCGGGCCATCATCTCCGTGGTGCGTTAGTGGGAACTTGCTACAGAGAAAGTGTCAAGTGGAGCCGGACGGACGGGCCGCAGTTAGTGGTCGTGCTTACCGGGCAATGAGCACACCGGTGCCGATGGCGGCCACAGCCAGCCACGCAGCGGGCCGCAGGCACCCACAGGCAGCCACAGACGTCTACGGAAGAAACGCGGTGCCTATCGAATTAGGCGAGGAGCCCTTGGGTAAATATTAGACAAGGAAATATTTGAGCTCAGCATTGTTTCTTTTGCCTGTGAAAATTGTGCGGTTTATGATTATTAGAACAACGTCAATGCGCGGTATAACGGCGGCGTCAGGTAGCACGCACTATTCGCACGACGCCAGTGGAGTCCTGGGGCGCCGCGCCGCTGTACCCCCGACTGTCTCACAGGTGGATTTATACGGACGTTTTACGATCAATCGTAAAATTTACAAGTGGTGGTCGCGCGCGCTGGTCTCGTCCTCGCCGCGCGCGCGCACTGTGTGTGTGTGTGTGTGTGTGCGGGCTGCCGTGCTGATCGCTGGGGTGACCATCGCTACCATCACCCGCACAACCACTATGTCGCCCATCACCCCTACCACACGCTATCAACCAGACTACTACCAACATGACAGCACGCGACAAATATGCATTGCATTTCCAAAACCAACATGCCGCAAGCTGTACACCTTTGCGTGGAAAATAAACAAACTTGCACGGTTTTTTCAAACAGTTAAAAATAAGGGCTCCGACGATCAGGGAAAGAAGGCCCATCGGAGGAACCTTTGGATATTCGATTTCAGACGTCGTTCGTGTTAAGCAGCCAGGTGTTGCTGCGGCCGGCGTGGCTTCGCAGCCTGTTTGGCGACGGACGCGGTACTATAAATGCATCATATCGCCTCTTCCGATCGACAACATTGTAACTTTAGCCGCATCTCCCTGCGCCGCCTTATCCGGAGCGAGCGAGAGAGACAGAAGTATACTGAGCCGATAGGAGAAAGGGAGAGGGACAGAGAGAGAAAGAGAGAGAGAGACAGACAGACAGACAGACAGACGGACAGACAGAGAAGGGGGGGGGGGGGCGTCGCCTGGCCACACACAACTCAGTCTGCCATCTTTATTCCTCCGGCCGTGGGGTGACGTGTTGTCCGAGCGCACAAGTAATGCCGCAATTGATACCGCAGCGGCAACATTGGAGTCAGAGCAGCGCAGAGCGGAGCAAGCGAGCCCCAACCAGAGTCCGGTATCTGTGAGGGCGCAGAGGCGGGAACCGCTGCGAACCTCCCGCGGGAACCCGTCTCACCGCCTTGCAACTCTCTGCGGCCCTGGCCACTCCGGAATTCATGGGATTAACGTTTTGCTGCGTCTTATCGACGATTCGGTCCGGCAATTAGCATTCCTTCTAGCTTCTGTGGACGGACCTAAGCGGAGAAGCAGATGCGGTGGGAGAAGAAGGAGGGGAAAAAATACATGGTATCACGTTTCCTTTTCGTTTCAAATTAGCGGCTGTAGAATGGCCGGCAAGAGCCATAAATGTTCCATCTGCATAGGTAACACTGAATCAACAAGCAGTGCTAGTTTTCGTGTCAGGGATCGTGAGCAGAAAATCAGATGCGTTTAAAAGCCAAGTGGTGTTATGGCGCCACGTTCGGAAGACGACCATACAGGGGCGTCCATACATTTGGCGCCGTTCGTCAAACAAAAGAGTTCTGCTCCACCCCGATGACTGCTTTGCTCCCTTAGAGCATTTTAACGGGCCGCTTTACCATAAAAACCATTGAGTTTCGTGAGGCACGGATGCGGGGCTGGTCCCTTCTCATATTTTTCTGCTACTTCGGGTTACTTATTAGGCTCTGGACAGTTTAGTTTGTAGCAGACATCATCGCGACTGCGTTCCGGAGCTTCAGGTACAGTGACTTTACTCAGGTAGCGGTAATGCCATGTTATTTGTTTCTGCAGCGTCCTTGGGCGATCATTACGCACCCGACCCTGGAATCATAATCCACGTGCGAGAGAGCGAGTTGATGGTGAGCACAACCCGATACGCACCGCGCATTCAAGTCTCCTTTGCTGGAGGAAACGTGCTCACCGAACCTGTGCGCGAGCTGACGTGAACGATACCGCCGGTTTTATCCGCGAACTTTCAGTCAACAAGGGATAAAATATAGTTCGTACTCGAAGTGAATTAGTGGAAGAGTTTGTTGGTATACGGCAGGCAGGCGACAGAGCAGGGAGACAAAAGTCGACGGAGGCAGATGCACCTGATGGCGTCCGACACTTGGTATGCGTGGCGTCCCCTCCCCACCGCTGCAGCCACACGGGATGCGTTCGAAGCGGGGGAGGGCTGCAAGGAGGAGGGAAGGAGAGGAGGGAACGACAGCAGCTGATCCTCGGACGCGCTCCCGCTGAGGTGAGACGACACGAGAGGGGCTCTCCCGACATCCCGTGAGGCTTGCTTTATCAGCCCACGCCCCTTTTCCCCTTCCCTGCTGCCGCTCACTGCGCGCGCGTGTGTGTGTGTGTGAGTGCGTCCTTTTGTGTCGGTGGATGAAGCGATGCATGGAGTAGGAGCGACACACACACACACACACACACACACACACACACACGCAACACTGTGGGCGGCACGGCACGACAGAGAGGAAGCGATACTACTCCCTTTTCCGGAGGAAAAGAGTTGAAATTTTGAGTTAAAACTTGTTCTCGCAATTTTGTTTTCAGGTTGTGGCAACAAGTCTGGAGATCTGGCGGTGCGTGACGCTCAAGGCCATGACCGTGGCATCCGAGGCAGTATGCATGGGTGCACTCCAGAGGCACGGCGCGGTCAGAATTAGGACACGACGGAGGGGTCTTCGCAGTCTCGGCGAGCTTCCGGGTCTGATCCCGGGGAATGGATCACCGTACAGGGACTTCCCCTCCCCAGTGAGTATACAACATGCAGCCAACCCCTGAACCCGCAGCGCGCGCGCGCGCTGGCCGCCTATTGATCCGGCTTATGCACCGACCTCCTCCACCACCCCCCGGCCGCCATGCGTCGCCGAGCTCGGCAGTGCTGCCACCTGATTTCTCGCCCGGGCGCCCGCCGAAGCGCGGCTCGGTAAGCCGTCGACGTCGTAAGAGGGGCGTTGGTCGTTCCACAAACTACGTTACAGGCCGCTCCACGGGCATAGTGGCGTAATCAGGCGCTATGTAGCCGTTCTCCAAGGCCACAAGTACCACTCTCAGAAAATAAAATAGTCTAAGAACATCAAGATGGCTAAAATTTTTATCCAAAAATCAGTCGTTTACAATAAAATTTCGTCGAAAAATCGGCCAAATTTTAGTCATCTTGATTTTCTTAGTCAATTCAATTTTATTTTCTGAGAGTGTCGTTGGCCTGCCGAGCTGCTAGTCGGTCTCAGAAATTTAAACTCAAATCGACTAAAAATCGGAAATTGACAACTTCAATTTGTTTCTTTGTTTTTGAAGAAAATTCAGCTTTTAATTTTGATGTTTAAGCCGCGTGAAATGTAGCTTAAAATCTGAGTTGATTATATTTCATCTCTCTGACTCTTCTATACTTCTTTTGCGGATGTGTCGTGTTGCTTGATTTGTCCACGACGATGAACGAGAATGAGAAACACTGGGCGTAGAGAACATTGAGCATCGCCAACAGAGCAGCAGACATACACTGCCAGGTCCCCGGGGGGACGGACGCGCCACACAGACTGAAACTGCGTCTGCCATCGCGCAGCGCTGAAAATCGAAACCGACCGTGCCATTGAGGCACATAACCAATACGCCAGCCGGCCGGCGCTGCCGCTGTTCAGTCAACTGGTGTGAGAGAACGGGCGAAAAAATCTGAAAGGCCCCGCCGTTCCATATCCCTTCCCATCGTATTGACTGTGGAGTCGATTTCCCCCGGCATACCGCCCCCCTTCCCCTGCTCCCTCGCCTTCCGTAGCAAAGCCACTGGGCTTCGCTCCCCCACTCGCCTCCCCCTCTCTCGCTCTCTCAGCCCGTTGGAGGCACATTCCAACCCCCAAAGGACTCGTGCAGACCACCACCCTCGACCCCCTCCCTCCCCAACTACCACCAACACCATTTCCCTCCCACGTCGCCGCAGTCCGGGCGAAGCACACACAACACAGGCCACACCCTATTAAATTACAACCTGCTGCAACGCAAGAAGGGTGGAAGAGGAAACGCAGACTGCACCACTCCACCAAGAGCCACTTCACAAAAATGATTAGTCAGGATAATTTCAGATTGATCACACCCCTGTCGATCCCTGGGTAGGCAACCTACAGAGCAGTCGTGCATTTATGCTGCCGACCGCGAGCAAGGGGAGAGGGAAACTGTGGGGTTGTTCACTGTCATCACCGAGACAGTAGGCGGATGTCTCCCTCTGCTAGGTGTGTTGCATAACGTCAGGACGATAGAGGCAGACGAGAGAGGCAGAGAGAAAGAGAAAAACAACGAGAAGCATAAGGAAAAAGAGAGAGGGGAAGAAAGGAGAGAGAGATAGACGTGATTTATGGTGTCACTTTATTGGTCCCGTTAGTGGCTCACTCGCTAAAGACGCCTCACATCACACCGAGGTGCTGCTAGACGACAACGCTGCCCCCTCCCCCATCCACCTCCCCTCGCCTCCGTCCTCAGACCAGACAACGTCGTGGAGACGCTTCTGGTCTGTGCCATGGTCGTGGCAGTGACAGACTTCTAATGTTTTTTTCCTGGCACGCTTTCGGAATTGCTGTTCGCGCTGCCTCCTCGTTGCTCACAGATTACCCCCTGTGATTTGCCCCGCCCGTAAGAAGAAACCAACTGCCAAGACACGGAGAAGGCAAGCAAGTGCTTTGAAAGCACAAACTTTTTCATCATGCACGTGAGTTTTCGGGCCGATTACAAACGCGGGGGAGACCAAGCAGAAGCCACAACTCTGACGTGGTCGTGTGGGCCAAAACGGCGAGACGTGGTGACCATCTGTGCCGCAGCCGGTAGTGGCGCATGCGCAGAAGTTGTCGGGAATAGTGGCCTGTAAAGATGATTACATGCACTATTAGATAAGTGTGTTTACGGGCAGTAAACGCCTGCTGCCTCTGTTGGTTCGACCACACGCGCGCGTGTATGCCAACCTAACCAACTCAACTGGCCCGCAAATACGGTGTATGTGGCCCGGGAGTCGTGGGTTCAACACCCGGTAGAGTCGATCGGAAATTTTATGCCACATAGACTTGGCGCCAAAAAATAGTATACATACAAAACGCGACTGGGAAACAAAGGGAAACATCCGGGAAAGAGGCATGTTAACTCTTGTGTGAATTACTCACACTCAAACTTTAACGACATGTCGTGTGGACTTTTTATTGTCTGTGTGATTCTGGAGCAGCGGGTCACACGTCAGCTGACTGCGTTTACAGCCTAGCTCAACAGCTGATCAGTTCGTGTGTGTGTGTGTGAAAAGTGTGTGAGTGTGTGTGAGGGCGGCAGCTGCAGCAGCGGCAAGGAGGAGCCGTTGCAGAACACTGCCCCACTACCACCACCACCACCGCAACAACAACTCTCTTCGGAAATCACTCTTTTACGACAGATTATATTTTATAGGCCTTAAATTTAATTGTTACTGCCGCACATAAAGGCCCGTGCTGCTCGCGCCCGCTACCGCTGCCACGCAACCCCGACCTAACCCAACGTGACCCACGGGAGGAGGCGTTGGGGTTCCTCTGCGTGTGTGTGTGTGTGTGTGTGTGTGACTTCCGGTGTCACCAGCGCAGCATACGTGTGAGTTGAAAGAATAATGCCCCGAGAAGGAGCATCCCGGAGGCTTCTGACGCGAACCGCGACTGCGGAGCAAAACAAAACCTTTGACAAAGTCTTTGACCTCACAAAGTAAGGCTACGGGCGACGCACAGGTGACCACACGTGAAAAAACTCGCAAACGGCCGCCATCACGTTCGTTCCGCCAGCTCATTTTCCTTCTTTTTATTAAACATTTCAGTCTCGTGCTGGACAAAACGGATACACTCCAACAGCCAGCATGGCCGTTAGCCTGCGTGTTCCAGACGCTCACGCATTCACGGCCAGCGGACAGACAGACCAGAGGCAGGGGGCGCGCCTGGTGTGCGAGGGAGACGGAGATGCCAGACCCGAAACTTGGCAACGCCGCACGCCCGGGTCGGGCCTCCACAGCCGGCGCAGAGTCGCCGTGGCTGCCGGCCGGGGTGGGGTGGGGCGGGAGGGGGACGGGAGCAGTGCAGGAGGGGGGTCAAAAGGGGTAGCGGAGGCAGGGTAGTGTCGCTCGATGGCCGCGGAACAGTTTTACAACGAGGCGCCACGATTTATTTCTGTGCGAAGCGCCGAGTATGAGAAATTCGTCTGCATTCAACTGGAACGTCAACAAGCCCATGGAATAATATTCAACGGGCTGTGCCCTGTAGTCCTCCAGACTGGGAACCGGTTTACGGCGTATATCGTGTGCCTCAGTGTCCACAGGTCGGGGATCCGAAGTTAAGACCTCCCGAGTCCCAAAACACTCTTGACGAAACCATTTTGCGCTAAGCAGATCTTACAAAGCCCAGACCAACAGCAAACGGGATCTAGAAAAACAGATGAATCGTGGACATGTCACTAAGATGTGATTCGACTTTTCGGTTTTCGGATCAGCTTGGAAAACGTCGAGAATGTCGGACCAGTGGGGTTTAGGGACGCATGGGGCTGCGAGCCCGGGCCGCAGGGGCTCATTATGTGTGGGACGGAGAGCGAGCGTTGGATAAAGAAGGAGGGGAAGCAATGGATTATCCCTCGTCCGACAGGTGAAAAAACAAAATGGCCGCCCGGCCAACGAGGGAGAGCGAGAAAGAGAGAGATAATGACCCCCGACACGACCATAGGCAGCACCATCAATAAGCGGAGGGAGGTGTCAAAATGCCTATCCGCCATCGCAGCCACGATCATTTCCATAAACCTGTGACGGACTGTGATGGATAGGCGGTCTGACAACAGTGTACACCAGCAGCTCCGCCAACAACAGTCCCTGAGGCGGAGGGGACAAGTGACAAATGGTCCTTGTGCGGATTACTCCGATACCAAGAGTGAGTGAGAGAGAGAGAACTCTCCACCACTCGGAGGCTGGCGGCGGGCTGATCTATGGCGGCAGTGGGAGGGACAGAGCCGGCAAGTCGAACGATACGATCGAACGTCGGAATTAGTTACCATTGGTGCCACCCTCGTTGCGTTACAAGTTGGATCCCTCAATGACTCACGCATGAAAACTCAGTTCCATGTTTTTAAAAATTACTTCACGGTGCGAAATTCAGTAAATTTCCCCGATCTGAATATAGAGAAGGCATTTGAAAAACAAAATATCAAAAGAAGGACTAAGAATCGAATGGCAACCCAGGAGACGGAAGGGCTTCCCGGTGGGCGTGATGGAGTCGTGGGGATCCGATTACCCGAGAGACGGCTGAGAAATGACTTTGGGGACGTGAGATTCAGATTCAGGTTCACTGCCAGCACCGCGCTCATCTCGGACCGTTATCGTCGGAAGCAGCGGATATCTGATGTCATAATCGGCCGCTTGACCCGCAGGCCAGACGCGAGGAATTTTCTTTTCTTCTCATTATCAGAAACGTAAGCAGCGTCATTCATAGTCCACGCGTCCGATCCATTCAAACAGGCCGTAAACACGGAAATGTCGCGTTACAGCCAGCGAAATGGCACATCGAGTTAGGGGAGGCCGGAGTGGCATTGTGGTGGCGGACCGGTGCCAGCGGCGTGTCGGCAGAGAAAAGACATCGTCAGGAGGCTGCGTTTGCGCGCGCGCTGCCAACATGTATCCGCCTCCAGCAGCCCCGGCTCGGAATTCGCCACACGGAAAGACGAATCTCTTCAGTGGGGGCTCCAGCAGGCTCTGTGCTTTTGCGAGAAGCGATCAGTGGCGGCGATAGCTTCGCACAGTAGCGGCAGGGGAGGGAGGGGGGAGGCCCTGGGTAGGAGGCGACGCCGCCCGAGGGTTTTCGCAAAAAGCTATTCATTTCCCCGAAAAAGCTGCGGCGGACGGCCTGCGGCAGCCAATCAGATGGCAATATCTTAGCGCGCGGGAGGAGGGGCATCCAGCCAGGTCAGCCGGCCGACTCACTCCAGCGGACCACTCCAGACCAGCCCAAAAAAAATTACTAACACGCGCGGCCGGTTCGGATATAACGAAAATATCACCAATTTTCTGTGGGACGTTGACAATCACGTTCCATCTGATGTCGCAAACGCGTACACACACGCACACACACCTCAGATATGCGTTAGCCGCAGAAGCGTCGCACGGGAATTATTTTTTACGTCACCTCACCTCCCTTTCCATTCTGTAAAAGTTCCCGTCTCTTATTTTTGAGCTTGTTCCCCACTTTTATCTTTCCTTTTTCCCCGAGTGAAGGGCAAGAGAAGGCGGCCGGCAGAATAAAAAAATATTCAGAATAATAAAAAAATATTCAGAAAAATATTCAGAATAAAAAAATATTCAGAATAAAAAAATATTCAGAATATAAAAATATTCAGAATAAAAAAATATTCAAAATAAATACAAATACAAAATTTGTTAAAAAAGGCTACATTCGGAACAATAAGACAACCAGAGAGGAAGAGCACCTCAGGCCGCACCACGCTGTCGGTTGCCGACCCTGGTCCTGGAGCTGGAGAAGGCGTTCGCTGCTTTTGGGACGTTGTCCGCCCCGGCCTCTACTGACTGACACTCCTAACTGCCAGGTGAAGTCTATTCAAATGACACAGGTAAGTCGAATTTGTTCGTGTTCCCCTGGGTTCAAATACCGGCTCAGTGTGATCGTAGCAGAAGCCAAACATACTCGTTGCAGCTATTAGCTGAGTAGGTTCGACAGATTGCTCTTTCCAGGCGCCTCCGAGTACCCTGGGTACGCCATATCGACACAGAGGCGGGTTTTCCTATCAGCGTCTTATGGGTCAATTTATATGCGCTATGTTATTTTGTCTTTAAGGCGCCGATAGGCAACCCATTCGACTGCGCTGCATTGGCTGGGACACCCAGTACATGTATGAAGTCGTGGTTGCTTACCCAGCAGGCACCTCGTGGAACTTTACTGGGAAAATTAGGCTTGGCCTTGGGGCAATATCGTGCACGTGCTTCATAGATGATTCATCTGTTGCACGGGAGAAAATGTGGACGTACTTTATGGACAACGCGTAACTCGAACCGCATGCATGCTTCAGTCGTTATTGCCTACATACGAGGCGCTATGTGCACCAATATCAAAAGCCATTTCCTGTGCAACACATGAATCATCTATGAAGCACGTGCACGATATTGTCTCAAGGCCAAGCCTAATTTTCCCAGTAAAGTTCCCCGAGGTGTCTGCTGGGTAGGCAACCACGACTTCAGGCATGTACGTACTGGGTGTCCCAGCCAATGCAGCGCAGTCGAATGGGTTGCCTTTTGGCGCCTTAAACACTGTAAATCGAAGAGCGAGGTTCGTTACCCAATTTGGGCGATGTAAAACACATCGCGAGGGGTCTGAACGTCGCCCAGTTAGAGAAACGAACCCCTTTTAGGGCGATTGCCCCCCGACATCGCTCTTTTAGGGCAAGATCCGCGAAACCTCGCCCTTTTAGGGTGATGGTTTTTAACCTCGCCCTCTGGAGGGCGAGGAAATTTGAGTCAAAAACTTCACCCTTCCAAGGGCGAGGAACATCACTCCAAGATTTACAGTGAAGACAAAATAACACAGCGCATGTAAATTGACCCGTAAGGCGCTGATTGGGAAACCCGCCTCTGTGTCGTGCTGGCGTACCCTGGGTACTCGGAGGCGCCTGGAAAGAGCAATCTGTCGAACCTACTCAGCTAATAGCTGCAACGAGTATGTTTGGCTTCTGCTACGATCACACTGAGCCGGTATTTGAACCCAGGGGAACACGAACAAATTCGACTTACCTGTGTTATGGCCTGACCCGGGCCGGCGGTGGTGGCGGTGGCGGGCCGACAGACTTTTCTCTCTTTTTATTCTTGCGGTGTGTGTGAGGGAAAAGGAAAGAAGAAGGGGGCGGAGGGTGGGGAGGGAGGGAGGGAGAGAGGGAGGGAGGGGTAAAGGGTGACCGCCACCGACTCAGGACTGGAAAGGGAGGAGGTGGGGCAGCTGTGACTACTCTGTCAAAAAGAAGGACCCGACATTATTTTCGATGCCATACCCTCCGCTCGATGCAGGCAACTGTGACACTTTTCTGAAACATTTTATCCGACACAATTGCAGAGTCTAGCAAAGAGAACGGATATTCGAGATGCCTGAGTCACTCGCAGAGCGACGCAATACACATAATCGTTCAGAATAACGACTGTCACTGCCGTTCACTGCCATCAGCGCTGCTTGCGACCTTCCCTGTCGTATATTCTGCCGGCTTTTCTCAGGATCGGCATCCGAGGCGACAATGTTTCTCGCCGGGTGTCACGCAACCATTCTAAAAAATTTAAATCGAATTTTTTTTTTTTCAAAGTTTTTTTTTCTTTTTTTCTTTTGGGATTGTCCGGAGTTCTTGAGTGACACAATAATTAGGGAGGGCCGCGTTAATTTTGTCAGCTGTATTAATTTCGCGGCGAGAGGGCTGACAATGATCGGGCGATAAGTAGCCATGACGGGCCGGCTCACGGCGCACCGCACACCCCTGGCCAGGTGGGGCGGTGGCCGCGTGGAACGAGCGAGATGGACTATATAGCGCCGGCTCACCTAATAATATAATACTAACATGGCTCGCGGGTGCGTGGCGTAGGGGAACTGAATTCCGTAATAAATTAAAAGGATGGCGTCGTTACGGAGCGAGAACGGCCGGCCGCCACGCACACACCCGCTGCCTGACAAAGAGAGAGAGAGAGAGAGAGAGAGAGATGGACGGGAGAGATTGGAGAGACAGAGCGAGAGCTGCGAGAGATAATGAATTGCTAATATCCGAGCGATGTCCTCGCAGTAGCAGCGCGCGCGAGCCCCGCAGTGCACGAGGTGGGACTCTCATAATGAGAGGGACAGAGATTTCGTTGACTAGCGCCAGAGATTCGAGCTCCCCTGCGTGTAGCTACGCCACTGCTCTGTCTCTGACACGCTCGCTTCCCGCCTTCTCGTCTTCCTACGCCTACTGGAGCAGTCTGTCGCTCTCCTCCGAGTCCAAGGACACAGCGAGACACTACCCCCTTCCTCTGGCCTTGACTGTCGCAACGGGACTAGGCGCACACACACACACACACACACACACACTCACGCGCACACGACGTCCCTTTTCTGAAGTCAAGCCAAGAGACAAAAGAAGGCAAACACATGACCGATGCGGGGTCGAGAGCGAACGACCTCACGGCCAGGCTGAAACAAACGCGCGCCTTCTCCGCGATTTCTCATCGTCGTCGTATCATGAGCAGCACCCCTGCTGGTCACGTGATTAAGACAGGTGCTGGTGCCCACCGATGGCGTCAACTCACGCTGCGTTCGGTTTATCGCTATCGGATCGGCGGTCCGCGGGGGGTCCTTATCTGCGGCGCCCCGCTCTGCGCATGCGTGCACACGTGAGCTTGTAATTTTAAAAACAATAACGCAGCGCGAATATATATATATATATATATCGTGTGTGCCGCCGGCCGCCGTTTGGCGGGAATTATTGCGAATATAATTCGCTTTATCGTGTGCAGTCTGCTCGCGTGCAGTGTAACCAACCTGCGTGGCACAAAGTCAACAACAACATGAGAAACTTAAAAGTGCAGAAAATGCTCCACACACACACACACACACACACACACACACACGCGCGCGCGCACTGATACTGCGTGTGCCACACGCTGTGCCCCTCAGGTTTCCCGTTTCCGTATTATGTTTATGAATTCCAAAACAATGAGCGCACTGCACACGGCGGTAGTATGTATATCACGATCTGCGTGGGTGGGTGGCCAAGGCGAGGACCATGAACCATACCAGGGGCGAGAGGGGAAGCTTCGAGGTTGACGTGGCTAAAACTGTCGAGAAAATGAGACTGGATTGATGGGCAGAGTGCGTTATTGTGCACACATCATGTGCATTGCCACGGAATACGTGCATCAGTGGTCCGATTTGACCCCGGAATCTCTGACTCCGCATCCCTGCCGGCACTCTTTTCCGCCACGATTTCAGATTCCAGTCATGTTTTATGCGTCCACCTAAATCACAGGGCGGCGACTCTTTCTCTCTCGCACACCTTTCTCTGCCCCCTCTCTCCGTCTCGCTCGCACTATGAGCACGCAGGGGCAGGTCTGCCCCCCCCCCCCCTTACAGTAATTTACAGACACGACAATAAAAGTCCAACATTATGAAGTTCGGCAGTCAAACAAGGCACTGATGCTGCCAATACGAGACCTGGATCCCATTAACTGCACGGATTTCGCGGGGAAGTTGCGCGGGTTCGGTCCCGGGCCGCGGCGAACATGATAAGAGGCGGCGGGCAGCGCTCGTGTAATTTACACGTGATATATTATGATCCACACACACACACACACACACACACACACACATGCGATGGGAATGATATAAAACGCGGACGTATGATATACGACTGGTCCGTCCTCCCCGATTTCCGAGCAGTATTTGTGCCCCACGGCAGTCGGAACGGGTTATTATATATCTGGTGCAAATAAGAAGCGTAGAACGATGCGCGGCACAGTCCCAAAAATTAAAAGGAGTTGGAGCGCAACAAAAAAAAAAAATCTGATAAATATTAATTTATTAGCTCGGGTCATCGTCTGTGTCACTCTGAAGCCTGGCCCTACACAAAATGTGCGCTGTGCCTAAAATTTTAGTGAGCTCCGCACTTGAGGCCTTGCGAGCAGAGATTGTCTTAAAAACTGTGCTTCCAAATTAACTCTCCCGCGCTTTTCCCACCGTAGTGCCGCGCTAACCAACGACCGATCTCAGATCTCACGCAACAGCTTTTGTTGGCGATAACTAGTAACTGGCGTTGCCCCCATCTACGCCGCGACCAGCCATGCGGGCAAAGTGTGCGTATAGGCTCCATAGGCCGCGGTGGGAAAAACGCCGGTGGTGGTGGTACTTTCGTATCATCGTTGGAGGGCGTCACAACGACTGTGAAAGCATCCCTCTCGATCGGGGAGAAAGCCCCACACTTCCACGTCATTAGCCGGGAGCGCGTGCATCCAGCCAATCGCGGCGCGGCAGGGCCGTGACCCCCAGCCAACGCGAGCGAGGGGCGCGAAGGGCGACAAATTTCAATTCCGGCGGGGCGGACGGCAGCGCAGGCTGGCCAACGACCCGACAGCAGCCCCTTCATCATCTTATCAATTATCGACCGTTAATTCCCGCCCAGCGATGGCCGCTCGCAGCGTGGGACCGACAAAACGCAGCAGCAGCCGCCTGATCGAAAACCAGAAGCAGCCACCGAAAATATTTGTTTCGGTATTTTTTTTTTTCCGGTCCCCGTGGCACCCGCAGACCATCCGGAGGGGTCAGCTGCTGGCGCAAAGACTTTCGGCCCGCACCGCCCGGGCACCCGGGCACCCTGTGGGACGCACCATTGTCACGGGGGAAAGGGGTGCACACACACACACACACACACACAACCCTACAAGCCGGCCGGCCGGCGTTTTTTCTGCGCGCACCTTTTGCACGCCTGAAGGTGCTTTCTAATTTGGTCCCCCCTTTTGCGGCACCACATTCGGGGTGACCGTTGTCTGCGCTGACCGTTGTCAGAAAAGGGAAGAAGAATTCGGCCCGGGAGACACAGCCCGACCCGATAAAGGGGACGGAACGGGGACACTTCACAGCAGGTGGGCGTTCCCGGGAAACTCCCCGAAAAAGGGACGCGCCTGCTTGCCAAAAGCCAGGCCGCTGACGCGAGATATAACTGATCAATTCTTAAACTCGTTTTTCGAGTTTTTTTTTTTTTTTTTTTAGACTTTTGTTCTGATAAGACCAGACACAAAAAGAACAAATCTAAATAAAAAAGCGAAAAAATAGCAACATGCCAAAAAAGTATATATCTATAGGTTTATAAATTTACTAAATTTCATGAAAGTAAGACAATTAAATCTGATGGCAGTGAGTTTCGATTTTATTTTTTTTTTTTTAAAGGCAAGACTTCATCTGTCAACAAGCGCCGACCGACGAGTGCAGTACTGCTGTATTTTTTCCCCGGGCTGTTTTTGACAGTGTCACGGCTACTACGTGACGCGACAAGGCTGGCTGCGTACGGGACGAGTCACGTGACAGGTGGCAGGGCGTGGCGGGGCACCGCGGGAGACAGAGTCGAGTACGCGGCCGCGAGCGGTACACACATCTGCGTACGCGAGGTTCGCCGGCACCATTGTATGGATGTACTCGACGTGGCCAAACGGCAGCGCACGCGCGACATGCTGTTGTGATGATGGCCGTACAGTGGCAGGACTGTGTCTCGACGATCGTAATGGTGGCGGTAATAGGAATATAAATAAATACGACCAACTTGTGAAGCTGCGGCAGCCACGCAGTCAATCCCGCGGTGCGCCGCCATGCAGAACCCGATGTCAACGCGTGCTGATTAAATTTTTCGAGCGAAGCATTCGCGTCGTTTTGCCTAGGCTCTGGTCTCTCTAGGCTCTCTGTCATAAGAACGACGCAATCACGTTGAACGGTGCGCGCTTGACGCAGCTGACTGCTAAGTCCGTGACGCTCCCGTAAGCGCGCAGCAGATTGGACGTCAGGCTAGTAGCTGACGTGTGTCTTAAATTCCAATTCGCAAAACGATCACTAGTGCCCTTCCGTGCGAGCCAGGGTACCGCACGGCATGCTACTTGCGTGGGTTCGAAACCCATCGCTGCTTTTGGTTTTGTTTTTGTTTCCCGCCATGTCAAAGTGGCCGTTTGACGCGGCGAATGAAGCCATATCCAGCATGGCCCACCCAGAAAAAAGACTTCTTGATTTAAGACACGAAATCCTTTATTTAATACTCATTTCTTTGATTCAATCCAAATTTGTCTTGAATCAAGTTTAATCGCTTTGAATCAAGTCTAATTTGCCCTTGGCAGGATCAAGTCTATTTAGACTTGATTCGAGGGAACATTTTTCTAGGTCTAAACTAAACGTAGCCTTAAACCAAGGTTTTAAACTTGATTCAAGTCTCATTTCTAAAAGCAAAAGTAGACTTCGTCTTTTCAAGACTACGTTTTTCTGGGTGCCGCCGCGATGCCCGCGTCACTATTCACACCCACGTAACTTGCAGAGTAGCCCTACGCCGTTGTGTTGGTACCGCGACTGCCACTGCACGCGCTGCGCCCCGCGAGTGCTCGTCGCAGCCTCTGCGTCTGGGCCTCGGACAGATTTGTTCTGTCATATATCGCTCGGCAGGGCCCACGGTGCACTACATCAGACGCCTGCGCTCCCTCTCGCACCCCAGACTCCTGCATTTCCCTCTCTCTTCCTCCTTCTGGCTGAAAGCCGCGCGGCTACACCGTTTCTCTATCGGCAGTGCCCGCCCGCTCCCGAATCATCCCTGTTCGCCGTTTATAATCTCGGACGAGAACACAACGTGGCTGCTCAGGACGTTATGGCAAGCAGGCCGGCCTGGTGGTGACGATCACAGGTTTGCCAACCTTGGGAAGACGAGGCTGATAACAGAGCGTACTGCCATCACTCCGCGTAGTCGCAGGTCATGTTCGAAAGACAGGTGTCGAGATAAGTCACGCCCAAATGGAAGAGCAAGGTTCGGCCGGCGGTCTGTTGCCCTTGACCGCCCAGTTAGTAAACTCGGAGAGCTTCGCAAAAATTATACTACTCGAGTTCGCCTGTAACCGAGAGAGTGCACAGTCCTTCTCGGACGAAAGCCAAGCGCTGCTCTTGGAAACGGCAGTTTAGGCTGACAGGAACGCAGCACTATGCGACAGTTTTCGCGGTTTTCGTATGCGTCCTGGGGTGTCAAGGACACCACAGAACGTCTGCGCGCACACACAGACACACATGTGCGCGCGCGAGCATACACAGTCACACACGCAGCACGCCACGTTGCACACACGCACACACACACACACACACACACACATGCACAACCGACCAGCCACCCAGGGAAGCTTTATCGCAAACTACCACGACACACATGAGCAGAAGCGTGCACGAAGGGGTAAATTAGAATGGAAGCAGCAAGCCAGGAATGTTGAGATTGTGGAATTAAGCGGGGCAAAATGACCGGCCACTTTGGTTAGATGACGGCGAGTTGTGAATCCGCTGCGCGGTGCGCTCTCTTGACAAAGTAACTTTGCAAATGGTTTGAGAAACGGCATGAGAAGCGCGCGGCGGGTGGGTGGACATAAAGTAGTCCGCCGGGGGTAGGGAAGATGGCTTTAGTAAGAACAACTAGCAAATCTAACCAAAACGAGCCGTACTTTGCCATGAAATGAAAGAAGAGTGAGTCAAAGTTCTTCACATGCAGTTCAGTGACCTTTGCGGTCACCGCGGTCTGTGTAATCCTTTGACTCACGTTTTTTTTTTTTAACTACTGAACACAGATGCTTCGTTCAATACAATATTGTAAATCCGTCACTTGAACTCCACTTACCACATACAACTCGGTCAAACGGGCTCATCCAATCTGAGAAGGGAAAAAAACCTGATGTTAATTATATAAACAGTGAACAGTACCGTGATTGACCTCATTTATGACCTTTATTTTTGTTTCAGTTCCGGAGATTTGCGGGTTAACATTGCGTTCATATGTGAAAAGAAATCGGATGTAGTAGGATGAGGGGGCGTTCACACACCACGTGACCATCCTCAGAATACTGTTAATGCGCGATTTTAGTGGTGCTGGAGCAAACTGTCGTTGGCGCGGGCTTAAGTCTTCATGTGACTGCAGGCTCCGTGGGTTCGATTCCCACTGACAGTTCCACGTGCCGGTTTCGCCGCGTCCACCTCAAAAGAAACTCGATTACGTGTCACGTGGTTCCTGAACGCCCCCTAGCCGCATCGTCGCGAAGACATCCTAAGTCGTATAAGTAAGTACGCATGCAGCTTGATAGGTTTGTGCTTCCAGGTCCTGGATCCTTACCGGTTATGGACATCCACGGGTACCGGGGGATGTCCGGTAGGGGCTGCGTTGCCGCGGCCCCGGGCTGGGAGCAGCTGTTGAGGGGGTCGGCAGCGGCCGAGGCCGCGGCAGCCTGGTGGTAAAACTGCGCCGCTGCGGCCATGGACGCCGACGCGGCCGACACCGAGTTGGCGGAGACGGAGGATCCGTTCTGGTGACCTGCGGCCGACACGGACACACTCTCAGATCTGATCGGCATGGTGGTCTGATCAATATACGGATTGGGTATG
Organism: Odontothrips loti; assembly: GCA_038380765.1. NCBI lineage: Eukaryota > Metazoa > Arthropoda > Insecta > Thysanoptera > Thripidae > Odontothrips > Odontothrips loti. The sequence goes on along the minus strand of CM076258.1, from coordinate 8,424,196 downwards.
AGCCGGCGCCTTCACACTTGTGCCGCAGACGGCGCAGGGGCGTTGCCTCTTTGGCTCCGTCGGCGTGACGAACCCGGCCCGCTTTGTAGTGCGCGCAGCTTCCCGGCCGCGCAACTCCCAGCATTTCTTTTCCCACGGACCAGTGACATCGAGACGATATCGAGTAAAAGTGTGGTCTCCAAGAGTCACATACCCATTCAGGTGTTATGGATAACGAACCCCAAGCCAAATTATGATTATCGCAAGGTACGATGAATTTTACGTTACATTAATCAGGGATGACAGAGTTTTGAGTGAAGAGAGCGACTAATGAGTATACAGTCACCGTCAAAGAGTGAGGTTTACAGCTTAGGCAATTTAAATTCAAAGTCCCATTTTAATTATAACTGAAAGAAGTAGCTCATGATTGCACGATCAAGAGGAATACCCTTTGTGTTGATTTAAAAAGTAATTAAATTCAACTAAAAGCGACATTACAACATGCATTGCTTAAATTGCCTAGCACATTGCTAATTATGGCCCACTTTAAACATCATTAGCAACGAATTGTCAAGCTACATATTGACAGAAGATGAAGAAGCACTGATTTAGGTATTATTCTGCACTACAATAAAATAAGCTAATAAAATACAACAGCTGCTTGTCAATAGTGCTGAATTTAACGGCGCTGTGAACGATTGTAAATAGGCAATAAAACCATACAACTAATGCTCCATTTATGCAGCCGTAGCCAGCACACCCATGTTCCGCAAAATAGTGCAATAACAAAGTCATTTAGATGATAGTTAGGTCATAGGAAGCCTCGTGGAGATTGCCGGGTTTTCCCACAAGCATTACGGCCGTAAAATGACAGAAGAAAAACGTTGTAAAAGCAAAAAGTAATTGTTTGGGGTCTCGTTGAAGGTCCAGCCAGTGACAATAGAAGCGTAACTAAACGGCTCTTCCTCTCGCGGCGGCCGGCGGCGGTGGACGGTGGCAGCGGCGGCCCTTTTGGTACTGATGGCCGTATTGTCCGAAAGCCACGTCGTCAGCGCATTTTAATGGCCCCGCTTTATGGACTGCTGCCGCCAGTACTCCTAGGCCAGGTGTCATCGCCCGGTGTCAAATTAATTTGGGAATGGCGGGGGTGCGGTAAAAGCGGCATACGTTTCCCTCTAGACAACCAGATTTTGCTTTTGCTTTTGGATGCAGGCAGGACGCGGCGATCGCATGCAGGTTCGGAAAATCAAGGGGCAGACATCCATGCAAGGCAACGCCTTCGAGAGGCCGGTACAGGATCATGCACTACATGACAACATCGGTGCTGATCACACTCACCTAGATAGTTGACCATGGAGTCCGGGGTGGGCACGTTGCCGGTGAGGGCGGCCGTGTACCGGCACGACTTGTCGGCGGCCGAGGCGGCGTCCACGGCCGCGGCCAGGGCGGCCGTGGAGGACGACGTGAAGGTGCCAGGCACCATCGAGGAGGCGCCGAAGGCCGCGGCGGCCGCCGCCTGCTGCTGGTGGTGGTGGTGGGCGGCCGCGGCCGACACGTACGGGTACATCCTGGAGCTGACGAGGGCGGCACTGGGGGGCGGCGAGGACGACGACGACGTCGACGAGTAGTTGACGACGGAGCCGAGGCTGGAGGTGGACTCGGTGGACGTGGTCGAGGACGTGATGACCGGGTTGAGGAGCCCCAACTGACTGTGATGCTGCTGGAACTGCTGGTGGTACTTGGGGAGCATGCTATCGATGATGAACTTGGACGTCATGATCTGCAGCGGGGACGGCGGCGGCTCCGGTGACGGTGAGGGCGTGGTGGCCGGCAGCCTCAGACGGCCTCCGCAGGCCCCCGTGGAGCCATCGCGGACGCACAACACAACACAACACTCGCGTTGGACGCACTGCGCACTCGCGACCGCTCGCTCGCACCACTAACAATGCACTAATGCTCCGTGCGCCACGCTCGCGGCACGCTGCGCTACGCTCGGAGGCTCGCTCGGCACTCTCACACGACGGCGCGGCGGCGTCTTCCAATCCTTTATGGTCGCTGTATATCCCAACTATTGCCCCGTACAACTATACTTGTTCTCTCTCACCTAAAATGTAACCCCTTAGAATAATGGCGTAAGCGCTAGGCTGGCCTGCCGCTGGCCTGCCATGGCCGCCCACCGGCCGGCGTGCGCCCCTCCCGCTGCCGCGCGCCGCCCGCCCGCCGACCGGCCGACCAATCACGACGCACGCCGCGACGCGACAGCCAATCAGCGCGCGCGCCGACCCCCGATGAATGAGCGCGCCGCCCGGCGGCGACCGGCCTCGGCGGCTCGCCGGCGCGACTGAGCGCTGCATCCTTGTCGCACCCAGAGCTCGGGCCGCACCCACCGCATCGCGCCGTCCTTGTCTGCGGCCTGCGGCGGTGATCAGGGTGCTCCTGTCCGTCTCGCTCGCACCTGGCGGCCGACCCGTCTCCGCTCCTTGTCTGGCGCGCTCGGGAGGCGACGCGAGCGCCATCCTGCGGTCGGCTCGCCCAACTGCTTCCCCGACGGCAGCCGAAGTCTCTCCTTCTCGCACGCCCGTCTCCCGTCCTCGTCGCACCCGGGCGGCGGCGGCGCGTTGAAAAGATGGTAAACATTAGGGGCTCGCCACTGATTTTGAGTACGTTCATTGTCCCCGGGAATGACGTGTGAAATGAACACCAGGCGGCGCGCGGGCGGCGGCGGCGGGGACAGACAGCACTGCCGCCAAACGGCCACATAAAAACGCACTAAAGGTCGTTTACCTACTAACATGAAAACAAACAGTGTGTGTCACGTGGTCCGCACACCTCCGCTGGGGGCGTGTCTTAGACGGTAAAATGTTTTAGTATTTCGCACTTTCCCTCTCTGTGTGCCCGCATCGCAGAGGCGACACACTTCCGCATTTCGGAGAGCGAGAGTGCAAATCGACAGTCGTCACTGTGCGGGCCCATGTCGTCCGGGCATTGCACAGCGCTGATGAGTCTGTGATCGGTGTTTGTCGGGGTGAATTTGAGATACAACAGGCACTGCGCTTTCTCCAGCGATGTATCATTTATTTTGATGAGCTCCTGCAACCACAGACACCTCCTGGGCGCAACCCATCTGACTGCACTTTGCAGTGATGTGAAAACTCACCAGTCCTGCCATGTAGTGCTGCACCTGAAACAACAGAAATAAAGGATTATTTTCAGTGTCTTTTCATGACAACGTTTCTAAGAATTATGCGGTACAAAACGATTGGCACCAAAAGTTTAAAAGAGTTCAAATGATATGACCAACACACTCATATCAGTCAAGAGAAGCCCACATATCAGACACCCATATGGCGTGTAATTCTCAATTCTCGTCGTGGCTTTCCGGATATAATTGGTCTTCACGCCCTTCTCCCTCACACCACAGGGCTGTGTGGGAGAGGGGGGGGGGGTCAATGAATACAGCTGGCTGCTTCAGAAATGCGCCCCCTCTCCGCTTCTCTCTCCTTCTGTCTCATAGAAGCCATACGAAGGACGGTCCGCAATTTGAACCAACCGCTTCCAAAAGCAGCCACTGGCAATTATCGAAACGTCGCGCCCTGATTGGTCTGTCGTCGGCGCCCCATTCGTTTCGGACGGCTGCGTTCGAGAGCAGTGCTGCTGTCTCTGTCACGCACCCTAACCATTGCTCTGTCGCAGAGCATTTTCGCACGCCACGTGCACGCATAAAGTGCCCCCCGCCCCGTGTGCAAACGCCAGCAGCATCAGCGCGAGAGAGAGAGTGAGACAACAAAGGACTGTCTCTTTGTCTCGTTGTGAGTGTCTGATTGCGGGGCATTGTGGGTGTGCTGGACCACCGCTATTACGCCATTTATAACAGGCCACGACTGTCTGTCCTTGTCCCACTCATACCGTATGGCCACAGAAAAGGCTACGGTTCTTGTTTTCAAAAGTATTTGCGGGTAGTGGCCAAAAAACATTGGAAATGCGGCAGCGCTGCGAACGTATCCAGGACGCCGATTCATCACCATAGACAACACACGGGGTCATAAACGTGATTCCCAGCACCACTCCCTTCTCACACACTCTCACCGTCTCTCTCTTTCTCTCCCCCCCCCCCTTTCCCTCTCTTTCTCCCTCCCCTCCCCGTCTCTCCCCCACTCTTGCCCTCTCCCTCTCTCCACTGCACTCGACGTGATCGGTCTGAAAGAGACACAGAGAGAGAGAGAGAGAGAGAGAGAGAGAGAGAGAGAGAGAGAGAGAGAGAGAGAGAGAGAGAGAGAGAGAGAGAGAGAGAGAGAGAGAGAGAGAGAGAGAGAGAGAGCAACGGCATGTCCCATAAACACGTCACACACATAATGCGGAGATTTGCGATTGGCGCGCGGCCGCCGCGACGGACAACGCGAAACGCCGGAATCATCACCACCATCACATCGGAGGCGATTGCACAAGAAAATCGAACGCAACAGCGTCCAGCCGGGAAGCCTACATATCGCGGGCCGATGAGCAAGTACAACCGCCAGGGACAGACTGACAGCTTTCCAAACGAGACAAGATGACATAAAAATGTCATGAAATTTAGGTTGTCAATCTTCGAGGTTTTTTTTTCCGGTAGTACAGTTGGCAATGAGAACTAAAGACTTTCTGCAAATTTGTGTTTTTAGAGAGGAAAATCCTTTTATCGATCCGGAAAGTACTCCTGCAATTCCCAGCGCGCCGGATGCCCCATGAGCCCTCCCATGAGGGCTATGGCTGGGCGGCGACGGTGACGACGTCATTCATGAGCGGGGCTGATGGTAATGCCCTGATGCGGTATGGCCGTTGATGGCACACGATGAGTCCGTCTCCTTCATGACGCCCTCGTGAGCAGTGGGAGAGAGAGGGAGAGAGGGCCTGAGGGGCTGCGTCCGCAAGGACGTGTCATCCTCTTCGTCAGACCCCACGGGTGACACCATATTTTTTTTTTTTTTTGCGCCGCCCTTGCGGATGCAGTCTGATCGTCGGGACGAATGGTTGGTGCGATCGAGCGCCCCTTTCGGATGGGCGGGAAATTGGTAGGGCGCAAAGGCTTTTCATGGGGCAGAGAGAGAGAGAGAGAGAGAGAGAGAGAAGGAGGGGTCGTTGATCCTGAACTGATAAAGAAGAATGAGACAAGAAAAAGGCAGTGGGCGGGTGGAGTGACGTGCGGAGAAAAATGAGAAAATGATAAGTAAAGGGTGAGTTAGGTTGGTAAGATTGACAATGCCGCTCCCCACACACCCCCACACCAGTCTTTGGTCTCACCTCCTACCTCGTCTCTCGTTCCCTTCACACTTTTCAAATACGATCCCCTATCAAGTGCAGATTTTCCAGTCTAAGCCAAATCTAGAGACGCGGCCAGGGGTAGGGCGGACGCCGCACCACCGCCGGCAGCGTGAAGACGCCGACGACGACGGAAATTCGGAGAACGACGCCCACAGACGACAACGGCACCAGTGGACGGGCGAGGAAGCCATCCCCCGCACCATCCTGGCACTTGTTCCACTCATTCTGAATTCCCCCGACGACGAGAGAGGGGAAGAGAGAGAGAGAGAGAGAGAGAGAGAGAGAGAGAGAGAGAGAGAGAGAGAGAGAGAGAGAGAGAGAGAGAGAGAGAGAGAGAGAGAGAGAGAGAGAGAGAGAGAGAGGGAGAGAGAGGGAGGGTGGATTCAGAGGAGAAAGCAGCAGTGCTCGCCGGGGGTTGAAGCCGAGCTCACCGCCGGAGGGAGAGAGAGTGCGAGAGAGTGTGCTAGACCCACCAGACAGACTGAGATGGGATATGATGACCAATAAGGCAAGCAGCCTACAAATCCTTCTTCAGCAAGCCGGAAGACTGACCTCACCATTCTCTTTCTAGCTTGACACACTACTGTATAAGCTCTGGGGACGTTTCTCCTCAGGTGGCCAAGTTGAGTGCAGGTGATTGTAATGCGAAAGTGAGAAAGATAAAAGAAGAGGAGAGATGAAGAGAGAGAGAGAGAGAGAGAGAGAGAGAGAGAGAGAGAGAGAGAGAGAGAGAGAGAGAGAGAGAGAGAGAGAGAGAGAGAGAGAGAGAGAGAGAGAGAGAGAGAGAGAGAGAGAGAGAGAGAGAAGGCGACGCAGTGCAAGCGTTGAGAATTGCGGGCGGAGGGTGGGAGAGGAGGAGCCAGCGAAAGTTTCCGAGACAAGGTTGGGGGAAGAGGGTGAGTGATGGTAGGGAGGGCGGCGGTGTGTGTGCGCGCGCGCGGCAGTGGTGGGTGGGGGCTGGTTCTGATAACGTCTCGCGGGTTGCGCACAGCAATGGGCCCCGGCTGGAGCCCCGCGCAGCAGCGGCTGCTGGAGAAGTTTGGAGCGCGGAGATGGGGGCGAAAGGGAGGGAGGAGGCGGAGGAGGGCCCCCTGGTGGCTGCAAACAAACTTTTCCCGTCGTCTTTTGTGCGAAAAACGGAGGACGAAAGTGGCTTCTGGAAGCGACACACTGCCTGCGCTGGAATTTACCTTCATTGTCCGATGCTCTTACAAAAGCCGCGCGCTGGAATTTCATCTCTGGAAACCCCCTCTGGGATCTGTTTTCCATTTCCATCTCTCTATCTCTCTCTCTCTCTCTCTCTCTCTCTCTCTCTCTCTCTCTCTCTCTCTCTCTCTCTCTCTCTCTTTCTCTGCCTCTGCCTCACACACGTACTCTCTACAGCCCTCATACAGCTAAAGACACAACTATACCCAAAATGGGTGCGAAATCATGGCATATACCGCCGCAGTTGGGTATCCCGTCCACATGAAACGTGACGGCTGAATAAAAAGAGAGAGCACGTGGAGTGGGAGGGAGAGAGACAGAGAGCGTCGCTGTAACCGCAGATAACGAGGAATGGCCTCTTCATGGGGTCGCCGTGACAAAAGATGACGGCCGTGGAATTTCAAAAAGAACTGCAATTGGCGCCATTGTGAGAAAGTGCGCCGGCGCGTGCCGCCCCCATTCCGTGCTTCCCCTGTTCTCTCCCTCTCTCTCTCTCTCTCTCTCTCTCACTCTCCCCCTTCCCAACCACTGGACGGGGAGAAAAAACTGAGAGTTAGAGAGAGAGATGGAGAGCGAGAGAGAAGAGAGAGAAACGGAGACACTTTCGCACGGACAAAAATCGAATATTACAATTCTTAATCCAAATTTAAACTTCCGTGGCAGTCCGTTCTAATGAGAGGGTTGTCGCACGCCGAGTCTGCTTTGGAATACATGCCTGCTAGGCATGCAGCTTTGGGGAGGGTGGAGGGGGCGGAAGAGCACCACCCTTGGTATCGGACCGGCTCAGCAGCGGCCGTGGCTGCAGCTTCAGCACATACTTATCACATACCCGCCAGTCCCTTCCTCGACACGCCTCAGACTTTCCCCGTCGCTCTGAACCAGCTGGACCAGAGCTGAATTTAATTCAACAAGTGGCGTTTCATTTCGGCTGACGTGCCAACCAAAACGTAAGGAGGTTGGCAGTAGCTTGGCAGAGTACCCCTCCGGGCTCCCGGACCAAATCCGGCGTCCCGCACACCCCGTTCCCCGTGCCGTAAGCGCCCCTCGGCGCCATCTTGGCAACTGCGACCGCCATGACGCCATCTTGCAAACGGCCCAAACGACGCCGCCGGCCGTAGCGACGCCCGCAGCGGGAACCTTTGGCTGTGTGGGGCCCCAGCGTAGGCCCCAGCGTGTGCCCCGCTGTTAGGTTGTCCACGAATAACGTAGCAACGTAGGCTCAGCGTGGTAAGGTCAGACCAAAAATTCGTGGTCATAAATGGGGTGCGAGCTGCATCCTTTTAAATTTTTAATAGCGATAGCACAAAACACAAAACGAGCTTAGGCATCTATGTATGAGAGCTGAATTAGTTGGTCTCTGCTTTCACAGCCTCGAGAATAAATGTTTAGAGAAGTTGTTTTTTATTGGGACACTTTTCCCCCGTAATCTCTCGTCTGATGTGGATAAAACTAAAATTACGAAGGCATTGATAGCACGAGCGTGTCTTTAAAAATCTGAAAGTGAAAACGAAGACAAGCTGGGGACGACCAGTGGAATTGCAATCGTTCCGGGAAGGTCGGGGATGCAGGGCATGGCAAGAAGTGAAACCGCTGCCCGCCGCTGCGCTGCTGCTGAGGGTGGTAAGGATGACAACGCCGCATTTCGCCCCCTGACTGCGTTCGAAAACGGGTCACGTCTTTCCTCTTTTTTTTTTGGCATCAGCAAAAAGGCGTCCCGGCGTACGTTCCAGGCGAATATGCCGCCGGTTCGGACGCAGTCACCGAGCAGAAGGGAGGCGAGCCGTGGCGGCGTGGCAAATACGAATACGGCCAAGATTCGAGCCGTTCCATCATCCAAACGGCGAGACACTTAGCGAAATGGGACCCACTGAACACGAGCGGCAAATGTTCACCACAATACGGCCTCTGCATACATCTGCTCCATTCCCACAAAAACTCTCCAGGGTTGGGATTAAATTTAGATTTTTCACCATGTTTTTCTTTCGTCTTACATAACGTATTTTCCCCGGGATTAGGAAAAAGGGAAAGAGTAGGCATGGTGTGAAAGTTACACGTGACTTTTATGCACCATTCATTCCCATCCGAGCTCCCTCTATTTATTTTTCGGCCGTTTCGGCCAGCGGGGGTCAATCCGAGGCGCAAACGGGACTGCGATTCGCCGTTGGGAAGGAATAAAATGTTGCTGGGTGCAGGAATCGCCATCGATACCGCGATCGGGTCGTCTTCGACAAAAGGAATAGCACACTATTACGGTCCTGGAATGGTTGTCGTGCCTACCGCTAAACCCAGCCGGCGATCATTAGCCCAGTGCCGCAATGGTCATTTCACACGGCAAGTAGGAAACGAGGCAAAAAGAAGACGAGAAGGGGGCGATAAAAAAAGGGGCGAGTATTCGCTATAAATCCTCGAAGGGACAGTTTACAGCCTTTAGAAGCAGTAGTACTTTCACTTTTATTCATGGCTTTTATTGGCTTTTCGGCGGCAGCAGTATCCACCACAATCGTGCAGCGGCAAGGCGACAAGGGTTGCTATGTTGTCGCCCGCCAGGTAGAAGAGAAAAGGGGTCTGTGTTGTGTGCAGTCCTTTCACCCAAAGGCCTGTGCGAAAGCCGAAGGCAGACAACTGTTCTCGCTGGACTCTGCAACATTTCTACTCCGAAATTGAAGCGAAAATAAATAATTTCGCCCGCGCTTACCGAGGGAGCCAACTGTGCAGAAGCTCCCCACATTTTGCATAGTTATACACGGCGGCCGCCGCGCTGGAAAGGCAGAGGGAAAACGCGACGATAAATATTCGAACCCGCTGCCAGCCACCCCCACCCCGCCGCCCGCCCGCATGGCGCGTCGCAGCAGACCACCCATAGCAGTGCTTGCGACCATCCCCTATCCTACTGCCAGGATGAGTTTGGGGCTGCTTGACTTTGCGCACCGCGGGTGTGGGAGGGGGAGAGACAACGTCAGTGAGGGGGAGCGAGAGAGACGAGGGCAGCTCATTCCAACATAATTTGTAAGCAGTAATTGTTAAGAGCACACCCCCTCCACCCATTCTGAACGGGACGTCCCCCACCAACGCTCACGTCCCCTGTGCGCCGCTCTCTCTTTCTCATCCTCCCTCTCTTCTGAAATCGCCACCCGCTCTCTCTCTCTCTCGCTCAACCTCACCAACAAACTGTGTACTTTCACTTTACTCTACACAAATTTCCGTTTTGTTTCTGTTCTTGTCTCCTTCTCTATGAGAGTAGATACGCATACATAGGCCAAACCTAATTTAATTCGGCGTACGATGCAAAAATCCCGTATTCACACAAACCTTTTGAAAATGTCCTTGTGAATTTCTTCATCTGCATTTTTTTCCCGGGCAGCAGCAAGGGTGTTGGATCTCTTTGGCGAGTGTCGGGTCACCCCTGACTGCATAGCACAGCATGCATTCTCCAGACTCTGCTCGCCCCGTTGATGTTCACCGCACACGTCTCTTCTTCTCAGGTTTCTTTCTGCTCTCTCTCTCTCTCTCTCTCTCTCTCTCTCTCTCTCTCTCTCTCTCTCTCTCTCTCTCTCTCTCTCTCTCTCTCTCTCTCTGGCTTCCTCCTACTGTGGGTGTCTAAAGCAGCAGAACTGCACCCAATTGAAGAGGCCGTTACGTGAATGTGGGAATTCACACACACACACGCACACACACACACACACACACACACACACAAACACGCACTACAGTACCGCCCTGCTGGGAGGAAGCGCTGCCAGGAGCAGGCAGATGAGACAACGGTGTGGGCCACACCGCAACAGGCCGTTTGTGGTGACATGGACGGGGCAGGGAATGGGGTGGGAAATGACCTTCCGTGAATTATTTGCCGCCCAGTACTATCGGTCGCCGCCTCATGGTTGTCCTTGGACGTCCTGCTGTTCAGGAGGCCATAGACGTCGTCTGTGGTGTGTGTGTGTGTGTGTGTGTGTGTGTGTGTGTGTGTGTGTGTGTGTGTGTGTGCGGAGCGCATGACATATGAGGTGAGCTCGCGCATGCCGCCGGCTCCAGGTGACCTCGTTCCGACGTGACCTTCGGAGCGGTGCCGCTGGAGCGAAAACTAAACACAAGAGACGAGGAATGGCCGGGCGAGGAAGGCATTCCGGCTGTCGGCCCCAAAGAGAGGCGAGCGACACCCTCTAATTTACATTTCGCAGGGTTACAGAAGAGCGGGACGACACTGATGTGCCATTCGACGTCGTTTTCTACGCACCACTTTCAGCGAGGCCGATGACCAGGTAGCGCGCGCACGCTCGCACGAGAGCAACACAAAATTATTGTGCGTAAAAGAAGCCGTGATAGAGTCGAAAATTATTTTCATAAAGGAATATGCATGACTTTTTTTTGAGTGTGAAAATCATCCGAAATTGTGCATTTAACCTCTGAAAAAAAAAAATTGCAAACGCCAGCTGTTTCACTCCAATACCATTGCATAACGCTTGGATGTACCCGACCAGAAACCCTTCCCCTGCCACCCCCTCGTAGCAGACCCCCCCCCTCCCCCTCCCCCTTCCCTTCCGGCTAATGGCCCACGTTGGAGTACGTGCGGGGCCACCAAGATTAAGTCCAATATACGTCCATTAGAATAAGCCCGCCCTCATGGCGCCAGTAGTACACGCCGGGGGTTGTAAGGGCCGAAAGTGAGGGGAAGGGGGGGGGGGGGGGTGAAAGGTACACTGGACCCCGGCAGCGGTCACTGTCACGGTCTGCGACCGTTGCCAAAGCCATCCCCAGGATCACAGCAGCAACGACACCGCTGGGGGAAAAAATGTAAAAAAATTCAAATGCCGAAAAAAAAATACGCAAAGCTGTAGGAAGCACGCGGTGGTCAGAAAGCCTCGCCTGGCAGCATCAGCGATACGGGGTGGAGAGCGAGCAGTGGGGGCGAGAGGAGTCTGAATTTGTAATTAAAGTTGTAAATTAGGATCTACTGAGGGAGAAGTGTTAATTTTCCACGTCCGCCGGCCCGCCCCTCCGAGAGGGAGTGAGAAGTTCGGGCCATGCGGGTGAGTGGGAGCAGGATGGTAGACTAGGGTTGTAGTGGGGGCAGAAACGTTCGGATTGGGAGTACTATATCCCATCCTGCATCGAGATTGGGGGGACGCGGGAGGGCTGGAATGGAGATTAATGGTAGGGATGACGGGGTCCCGCAAGGGCGCGCCTACAGCCACGTACCTCGATCAGGGACCCAGGGATTTTCGTTTATTAAAGCATCGTGTCTTTTACAATAAATCTTTTTCGGCCGGGGCCCATGTGGTGCGAGGGTGGTGGGGATGAACAGCGGAGTGGAAGGTGTTACTGATGGCGAGCCTCATTCAAATCACCCCCAGTCCCCGCCCTCGCCGACAAGATAAATGATCTGTCCGAAGGAGAGTCACATAGATTGCGCCGTTGCTTTCCCGCCGCCGTCGATAAATTCATTTTCGTAAATTGAATTAATGCGGAAAGGGGTCGCAGGGAATGAGGAAGAGTGCTGACAATGGCTGTCGAAATGCATGGGCTGAGACAACCCTGATCACAGTGAAATTGGGCGGCGTGGGGCGGCGTCGGGCAGGACGCTGATAACCGCTCCGTTAGGGAAAACTGTTCATTTACAGACGTTCATAAAATCGCACAAAACCCAACGGCAGTGGCCGATTTTTGCGTTGGATGCGCTCCTCATCCTCTCTGGCGCATTCCGCTTGGAGCGACAGAGACGGGAAGCGTCGTCACTGCGGCGGCACAGTGCGGCGGCAGCGTCACCCTCCTCCCCCTGCCGTCTCTCTCTCGCTCTGATGGGGTAGTACGGCGGGGCGCGGTGTGGTAGTTCACCGGAGCACCGATGAGGGCGCCACCGATAAACCGGGCGATGCGGGGTGGCCGCCGCCGCCGCCGCTGCCGCCGCTGCCGCCGCTGCCGCCGCTGCCGCCGCTACCGCCGCCGCCACTGCCGCCCCCCGCCGCCGCCACGCCCCCTCGTGCCCCTCGCCTCGTCCCACCACATACCGGAGCCCGCCCGGAGCCCGCCCGGACCCGCCGATCTGCAAGAGGTTCGCCGGGGGCCTCCCGGAGACCGCGGTTTCCGCAAAAGACGAACAGCCTTAATACCCATCAAAAACCACCGCATCTCCCCCTCTTCCCTCCGTTCTTGCGGGCTCCCCTGCCTCCCCTTCCCTCCCTTTCCTCTCCGTCTCTCCTCACCTCTCCCCACGTCTTCTTGGCCTTCAGTCGTAAAAGGGAAATGTAGAGCAGGAAAATGGTACGTACTACGCGGCGAGCGGGCCCCGGCGGTGTGTGTATCGTTATGCACTTTCCGGTGACGACACGGCGCTGCACAAACACACACGTCCTGGCGAAAACCTGGAGCCGTCCTCGAGACGGTTTGAGGTACAAAAAGAGTTGGGCGATCGTAAAATCCATCAAAGTGAAAAATAAATAAAATTTCCCTGTTCGAATTCTTTTAAATTTGCGTTTGAAATACCTGACAGAGAGAATTTGGTCAGAGTTTCCTCACTCCCTTCAGGGAACATACAGGTCCTCTAGGGTCCCCATGTGGTGGCCACACGCGGGAAATAACGAGAGTATGAAAATAGAAGTCTCCATTTCTTTTCGCCCCGCTGACACGACGACATGGGTAGCAGAAGCTGGCGCAGCTCGGGGCGAGGGGCGCAGCGGAAAAGGGGTGTCGAGGAAAGGCAACACCGATGTTACGCACACGCACACACACACACACGCACACACACACACACACACACACACACACGCACACACGCTGGGGGGGGGGGGGGGGAAATAGAGGGGCTCCGATCCCATAAGTCTTATGAGTAGGGTCGCATGAAAGATACTATCGATCCCATGGGCAATCCAGCAGTTCCACCACCTCCCCTCCGAGGCGGGGATGCGTTCGAGGCATGGCCCCCGGGCGCCGCGGCCGCTGTCATACCCACTCAACTGGTGGGGCATGGCATGACGTGTACGGCGGGTCTCTCTCTGACAACAGACGGGCCACCGGAGGAACGCCGGGCCAAACGGAGAGGGGGCGCATTCTGCAAACTATCAAGCAGTCGAGGAGATTTGTGCGTGCAGTGTTCCCAGCACTGGAGGCACCGTCACGTGGGAAAACAATGGAAGAATTCAGACACCTAGGAAATGGAATTTCTTAGAGTAAAAGGGTCTGCTCGGATTTTTCTTCCGCGTTCCGTCGCACTCGGTCATCGCTCAGGGACGAATTCTACCGAGACGCGCCCGGCCACGACTGCAGTTTTCCCCTGCGCGCCCAACTGCCAGAAACGCGCGAGTAGATTTACGAGGGAAGTTCGGTCCTCGCTCCTCTGTTCTCCTGTCGTCCGCTGCTCCCGGCATTGAACACGGACCGACAACTATATACAACTTGGCCGGAATCCAGCTCGCGAATCAGATCTTATCAGCTCTCTCTGTTGTTCGAGAAAATCTTCTACAGCGAGGATATAATGTAACTGTGTAACTAACACTGTAAACAGTGCCCTTCCGTGTGACCTCCGGGAGAAGGGCCACAGCAGGGCAAACGACTGTGCTATTCTGTAAAAGGTGCCTCGTGGGGAGGGGCGTTAGAGTGTACTTTTGGCGGACTAGAGTGTTGGTGGTGCGCTGTGTGTGTGTGTGTGTGTGTGTGTGTGTGTGTGTGTGTTTTGGGGTAGCAACCAGGTCCCGGGATGGGGCGTCAAGAGAGCAGCTTTTGGCGTTCTCAGACATCGTCATAGGGGGCGGTGGCAGGGGCCCGGGTCTGGGGTCGGTCCCACTGGCGTCCGAGGCAAGCGATGGGGCATTCCGGCTCGTGCAGAACGCCCCCATGCAGCAGGGCGGCGCAGCCGCCAGCAATGTCGCTCGCCTGGCCGTTTGGCTAGGTCCTGAGCCCTGCCCAGGGGTAGTTCAGGGGAGAGAGGGAGGGCGAGAGAAGAGAGAGAGCGAGAGAGAGAGAGAGAGAGAGAGAGAGAGAGAGAGAGAGAGAGAGAGAGAGAGAGAGAGAGAGAGAGAGAGAGAGAGGGAGAGAGAGGGAGAGAGAGAGAGAGAGAGGGAGAGTCATAGCGGCCATGCGCTGCTTGCCGCTGCTGCGAGAGCTGGATCCTTATCGTAAAACTGTATGGGCGGCCCAGCGCGAGCGAGAGAGAGGGAGGGTGAGCGGGAGTCAGACAGAGAGAGGGCGAGGGCCGTACACAACGCGACGCCCCGCCCCGCCAAGAGTCTTCGCGCACGGCCGGGGTCCGCGGCTTTCGAACTAACTCCTCCCTCAGCAATGGCCGGCATAACGCCATATCCACCACTCTCCGCATGACAGCTGTGGCATTCAACGACAAGTTCTCATCATATCCAAAACGTCTCTCTCTCTCTCTCTCTCTCTCTCTCTCTCTCTCTCTCTCTCTCTCTCTCTCTCTCTCTCTCTCTCTCTCTCTCTCTCTCTCTCTCTCTCTCTCTCTCTCTCTCTTTCTCACTACACCGTAACCGCGAAACGGTACTGGCCACCCATCTTGAAGGCAGTGCGTGGTGGCATAACTCTCCCTTTTGCCTCACCACGTCCTTTGTCCGTTTTTCGCACTCTCTCTCTCCGACACAGAGCTCCTCCATAACCCCCCCCCCCCCCTGCTCCCTCTCTCTCTCTCTGTTTCGCTCCCTTCCGCCGTTCTCCGGATGGCCGATGAGCGCCGAGACGACACTATGATAGCCGTCCAGAAAGAGGTCTTTGATGTTCCTGTGTGGGTGCTGATAACGCTGAGGGAGTGCGGACAGCGGCGGGGAGGTGCGGCCTGTGCGGCCGGTCAAGTGGAAAGGTGTGTTGCCTGCTTATGCAGACGGGTTATGTCCGCAGAAAAGAGGAGCTCGTGTTATAAAACATTTTCCAAGGTGTCAGTGAAATCGGGCCTCCCGGCCTACAGCCTACAGCAATTCATTTACTCATTCATTCACGCATTTATTCATTCATCCATTCATTCGGCCGTTCTTCCATTTATTAATTCATCCAGTCATTTCATTCGTCATTCATTCATTCATTCATTCATTCATTCATTCATTCATTCATTCATTCATTCATTTATTCATTTATTCATTCATTCATCCATTCATTCATTCATTCATTCATTCATTCATTCATTCATTCATTCATTCATTCATTTATTCATTCATTTATTCATTTATTCATTTCAACGCCCGAGTATTAATTTTTTCGATCACTGAATGATTGGACCCAATACCATGCATTTGGGTCATTCATTAATTCATTCAATTGCGTCCGATAGCCTGCTATTCTATTTCTGCGGCACGAGTTTTGCGTGAGACTGTGGGCCGAGGAGTGGGCACGGTTCGGAAGAGCTCAGGGGTGTCTTTTGCGGTTGCTGGAGGACGCAAAATTTTATCGTGGCAATACCTATTCAAACAAGGTGCCGCTCCATACCCTGCAGCTGCCGTCGCTCTCTCTCTTTCTCTCTCACACTCTCTCGATCTCTGTCACTAACTCTCTCCCTTTCTCTCCCATCCTCTCTCCGTCTCTGTTGCTCTCTCTACTGAAGAAAAAGGAAAAGGGTGCTAAAGATAACGCCGCAGTACTCGACACGTGGTCACACTGAATCCGCAGGGAGTGCAGGGAGTGCAAGAGAGACGGCGAACGGAGAGTCACAAGAAGAGACAGAAATTCTTCTTCTGGCTGGTGATTCAGCACCTGTAGACTTTTACAATCAGCGCCGTAACGAACAGGAAGAGTCAGCGACGTTTTAAACACACGTGACATGCGACTGCAGTAGGATTGTGTTGCAAATCTTGAATGGGAAGAGAGGGGAAGGGAGAATGGAAGGAAAGAGAGGGGAAGGGAGAGAATGTCACGTGACTCCCGGTGTCCAAGGGCAAGGGTGGAGGCGCCGAGGATGGAAGAGGAAGGTGGAGAAGAAGACGAAGAAGAAGGAGGGCTCTTGCGATCGATTGCGAGGCGGGATAATACGCGGGGGTGTCCTTCCCCCACCATCTCAGCCATAGGACCGCCGTCGGCGCTCGGGTTTGAACCTCGGCAGGGTTTCAGAAACCGGCGACTCATCTCCACCAGCCAGCCGAGCTGCAATACTATGCGGTTTGATTCCACACGACCGTGGCGGGAAAGTAAATGGGTTTTCAAACGTCTCGACGGACGACAGCAGCAGCACAGCCCCGCGGCGCGGATCGAGGCTTCATTTTATCGCCGCCTTCCTAATCGTTTACCTCGGTCTATTTGTACGGGCGCAAGTAATAAAAACCCTTCACGACGAGAGCGAGAGAGAGAGAGCCATAGCGCGGGGCATGAATGCGCGAAAAGGATGACAACATGCGAGCGCGCGGCGGAAGCCGGGAAGAAGAACGCGGGAAAAGCCATTAAAACTAAAACCGCACATAAACGGTTCGGAACCAAAACACACGTCCGCGGGGCTCGTCGGAGCCGTGGTCGTAAAACGGGTTGGCGTAGCCGAGGGCCCCGCCGGCCCCCGCCGGCCCCCGCCGCCAAAAAGCCAACAACAGCGGCCAACGCAAGCGCGGGCGGCCGGAGAAATTAAAACTACTGTCGCAATCTAGCGGGAGGGTGTGAAGACAGCCACCGCGTGCCGGGTGATCTCAGCGCTTCCTGGTGGCAGCAGCGCCAAGCTCTACAAACCCCCACATCCCCCCTTCCACGGTCTACCCCCTTACCTCCACCACCACCACCACCCCCTATCAAAGCGACAAAAAAAAGGGAGACTCGAAAAAAAAAAAAAAATGGGAAGGGATCGTTTCTGTCGCCCCGATGAGTCCTTTGAATGTATACAGAGGGAAAGTTTGGGGCAACAAATCATGGGGAGGCAATGCTGTACCATGCATGAATCACTGCCTTGAAGTTATCAAAAAAATTACAGCAGTTTTTACAAAAAATTCGTCGTCGCCACAAAATTTTGAAATTCAGTCTGTTCCGCTTGCCGGCGCTGAGTCACATTATTTACTATATTTTTACATGTTAATAGCTGTTGTTTCTGAGAGTTCCCATGTTGGTCGAGTTCGCTTCCAGCCAGTTCCAGCGGGCGCACTTCCAGCGGCGGCCCTTTCCAGCCGCCTCAGCAGGAACGTGGTAGGGCGTTCGGCGCTGCTGCGTCAGGTGGGGCGGCGCGGGCGGCAACAACAAGGCCGTGCTGGAGAACCACGTAGCCGGCCGGAAGTGGGCCAGAAGCTACCGCGCCGCGCGCGCCAAGATTCGAACAGCGGCGGCAGAGCTTTGCTTACTCAAAGGGGTGGCACACGCATCCCCACTCGAGCGCGTCGTATCCTTCCGTCCTGCTCCCCCCCCCCCCTTCCCTTCGGCCCTTCATTCTCATTACACGTCTTCCCTCTTTTCTCTCTGTTTGCCTTTCACTGCCGCCCCCCCCCCCCCACACACACACAAATATTCCAGGGCCGCTACTGCATAAGTAGGTGCTTGACAACACCAACACCACCTCGGAGGGCGAATACGCCTGCCGACCGGTTATCGGCACGCATCCCATCACACATCTTCCGTTCCTTCTCTCTCTCTCTCTCTCTCTCTCTCTCTCTCTCTCTCTCTCTCTCTCTCTCTCTCTCTCTCTTTCCCGCTGTTTCCGCTAATGCCGATGATTCCAATTTCCAATTAACTTTATTTTTAATGACAGTGAATTACAGCGAGAGAGAGGAGGGGAAGGGGAGGGGGTGGGGGGCAGCACAGGTGCAACAACAGCGCTCACCTGCTGGACGGAGTGGACGAATGACAACACCCATCCACAAATATGGACAAGACGTTTGTGTGTGTCTGGCGGGCGGGGGTGAGGGACGCGTGTATACTGTACCCCGATGCCAGGCGTCGTGTGGAAGGATTTCCACATCCAAAATCGTTCCCGCCTATCCTGCTTGCTGACCCCCTGCCTTGCGCCCCCACCCTCTCCCCGGTGTCCTCGGGGAAGATATCGGGGGGAAGTTCATTCAATCGCATCTACGATCCTCTCTCTCCCCCCCCTCTCTCTCTCTCTCTCTCTCTCTCTCTCTCTCTCTCTCTCTCTCTCTCTCTCTCTCTCTCTCTCTCTCTCTCTCCGCGCGCTCCGGTCGGCGTGACGCTATGGAGAGGATAGTGCACTGAGCCCGACGGAGGGCGTTCAAACGGCCCGTCGAATCTCTCCCACGTGTCTCTATACACACACACACACACACACACACACACACACACACACACACACAGGGGGCAGCAGCCCCCCCCCCCCCCCCTCTCCTTCCATGCCACCGCGATCTGGGGGCGCCCCGGTGAAGGAAGGGGTAGTCTGGGCTGTGCAAAGGTGTGTGGGACCCCCTCTGCCCCCCCCCCCCCCCAAACACACACACACACACACACGCACACAAACTCACAAACACACACGCACACACACACACGCGCACACACACAAGGCAGGGCGCTTCTCCTATACTCCTACCCTGGCTATTCAAGTCCCAATATTCTGCCATCTCGTTTCATGGCAAAGGGAGCCACGCACGACCTGGCTGGGGGTGAAAGGGGGTGGGGTGGGGGGATACACGCCCCCCCCCCCTTTCTCCCCTCAAACAGGCAATACTCGCCCGCGCTCATGCCCCACTTGGGGCCCCCGGCAGAGGAGGGGGACAATGCGCGCGCTGCGGGCGCCCCTCTGCACAATATCTTCTTATTTTCACCGCGTTTCATTTTTCTCTTTTACGTTTCCCCGATCGGCGTCGTCGTCTGGTCAGAGGGGGGGGCCTGTTGGGGTCTGGGGGCCTCCCTTACCAGGTGACTCCCCCCCCCCTTTCTTTTTCTCAGTGCTGTGCTCCCCCTTTTACTTGACATTCCAAACATCCCTTCACTTGGAAAATAATTAAACCAAAATTATAGCGTTTTGAAATCCTCAAATTTGGAGAAAACTTCCGCCATCATGTCTAAAGTTCTCTTTTTCCTTCAATTGAAAGATTTCGAGGGGTCCACAAGTCATCCAGTCAGCTGCCTCTACTGCCTATTAATTATCCTGCTATCTGCCGATCGACGCTCCAAACCGAACAGAGACGTCTTGTGCTGCGTGTGCATGTGCATGCCGAGTGCCGAACAAAGCAGAGATCGCGAGCCGAGGCGGCCATTCTGTAAGCCGTACCGTAAGATGGGGCAGCCGACCGACTGAGTGATTGATGGTGCTCTCTCATTGGCCGAAGCGAACGCAATGCACTGGTCATGTAGCAGCACATGGCAACAGCGGCATGCAAATCACATTCAGCTTGTTCCTGGGAGTACACCCAAGTTTCTTACTGGCGGAGTGCTTTTCTCGCGTCCGGTAGAGGCGAAAATCAGCCGTTTACGGCTAGAAGTGTGGCGGGTTGCCGATTTCCAGTCTCCGTCTTTGATATCGGCAACTTTCGCTTGAGGTGAAGCTGCACCGTGGCCGCACAAGAGCGGCGGCATCCAGCCGCCCGCGTCAGGATTTCGCGTCCGAACCTCACGTGTTTCTCTCTTGTGCCGCAACCTATGTCACGTTGGGGCGACAGAGACGACACGCACCCATTCAGACGTGACCCCGACACCCCATCGCAGGTGGCGCCCTCTAGCCGGCCGCTGTGGCGGAAGGCTGAACTACGTCGCAGCCTCCCCGGCGCACGAGGGTGGGCCGTGGACTCGGGGTTGTGGCGACCGTCGCGCCACCTAGCGGCAGCCGGCCGAAGTCCCACGGCTCCGGGGTTGTCGGCGGCTCGGTCGATGCTGTCGCCGACAAGCGAGCGTAGCGATATCTACTTCCGGAGCGGGCGCGCGCGGGAAGATTTGAAAGTTGGCGCGAACCCATCCCTGCGCACTGTCTGGAGTGCAGAAGTTTTATACGAGTGTAAATCACGGCAGGTAATGAGCTTGATGCACTGCGCTGCGTTACGCCCGCTGATAGCAGCGAAAAAAGTCACAAACCATATCAAAGTGGAGACGTGGCATATCTTCATTAGCGAGTCGCACTCTCTGGGCGAGCTTTGCTTTGTTAAGAGCGGCGCGGGTGTTTCGAACTCATAAAAGTGCGGCTGCGGACCACATATGCCCGTAACTCCCCAGCAGGGGCTTCGGAGTTATGTGTGGGTCGGCAGCCTTTTTAAACACTACCAGGCACGCACACAAACACGCGCGCACGCGCTCTTAAAGGTGGTGCTAACGTCCCCTATAAAAGGCTTGCAGGAAGGGTTCACTCACTGTGCCACAATATACCTATCTAGATTTGCAGTTTTACACAAAGACGCTGCAAAGCGTGACCGTTAGGGCAGGTACGAAAACGAAATGAAAGGACGTATGAATGAACTGAACAGCAGTCGACGACTTTTTAACAATTTTTCGATTTGGAAACAATTTGACAGTGCTGCAGAGCAAGGACTGTTCGAGGTAAAATAAATGATCGGTTCGACGCACGAGAAGTAAGTGTGTCACTTGAGGAGCGAGGGATGGGGTAAAACGTGCGGCTTCAGACGCCATCGCTGGGATATATTATGCCCGCGTCCAGTACGTGCCACCACAGGGTGCCAGAGAAAAGACTCATACAGCGCCATGGAGAGTCGCAAACCGCTAAAACACAAACATTCCGGCGAGCGTATTCGTGCAGTACTACCTCACACAGAACACACAACACACGCATACACACACACACTCGGGGGGAGTAGCAGGGCACAAGAAAGTCGGAGCAGGAAAAAAAACAGGGGTAAGCGACCCTGCTGCAACATTCCTGCATTAATAATCCTAATAACATGTGCCGTAAGGACACGGCGAAATTGCGGCACTCCTGCCATGTACCCGGACATTTGCCATCCTTGGGAGAGGGTGGTACGGCCGTGGCGCTGCGTCCGGGGCGGCACAGCGTAACCCCAGCGCGGCGCGACAGGTGTAGCACAGGTCCTCCCGCACCACTTTCGGACGCGGCCAGGCTGCTGAACTGAACTGAACCATTTGGCGTCGCTCATTCGGTTCGCGGAACGGCCGCTTGGAGCGCTGGAGTGCGCGGCCGCTCTATCGCCCCTAAATACACTCTAAAAGAGATACCGTGCCAGCCGGAATGGCTTCTTTGTTCCCCCGCTTATGTCTCTCTCAAAAGGTCCATAGAGTACACAGCACCAGTAATGACCAGGTTAGCCCAGCCACTGCAGAGAGCGAGAGAGAGAGAGAGAGAGAGAGAGAGAGAGAGAGAGAGAGAGAGAGAGAGAGAGAGAGAGAGAGAGAGAGAGA
Organism: Odontothrips loti; assembly: GCA_038380765.1. Classification (NCBI taxonomy): domain Eukaryota; kingdom Metazoa; phylum Arthropoda; class Insecta; order Thysanoptera; family Thripidae; genus Odontothrips; species Odontothrips loti. The sequence goes on along the minus strand of CM076258.1, from coordinate 8,402,506 downwards.
GAGGGGGGGGGGGCAGAGGAGGAAGGAGACTCGCAGAAAAAAGAGGAGGCCAAAACGAAGGAGCTACTATGACTTTTTTCAAAACAGCAAGTATTCTCAACCCAATTTCGAGGTCATATTAATTTCGAAAACTAATCAGACCAGTATATTTGGTTTTATACTGTTCTCCGAAGCGGGTGGCAGCTCGCATCGACCAGGTTTTATCCCTGCGGCCGATATTCATTCCTTCCGCGGTCCTTTCGCAAAATGAAAGGTGACGGGGGGGGGGGGGGGGGGCGTGGTAGGGCAGGAAGGTGACTTCCAGAACCAAATGCGTGCACTGCCGTGGGTCTGTGAACCTGGCGCTCTTCCGAGCACCCCGCCGGCATCCATCGCGCTCAGCGCACCGTGAGGTAGGAAGGGGAAAGGGAAGGGTGCCCCGCCTCCAGCTCGTCCTCCATGACCAGCGCCCGGAGCCCGGAGCCGGAGCGCCGGTGGGCAGACGCGCCTGGCTCCGGGCGCTCTCTGCAATTTGTCCCGTAATAACCTCGCTGTTTGTCAGCGGCAATGGCACCCAATGGCTCAATACGGTTCCCGCAGGAGTGACGGGATGACGGCCCCGGGTCCCGACGGCTTCCCGACAGTTCCCGGGAGAAGCAGCAGCACAGACGGCCGGCCGGTCCACGGCCGCCAGGGCCAGACCGAGCCTGATGACGATGGTCATGGCGCTGATGGGTCCTTTCGCTGCGTCGTTTCGGTTCGAAAAGCCCGCGTGCCGGCCACTGCCGCAGCCAATGACGAGACGGGAAGTGGCTCCGCCAAGGGGGCGTCCACGCACTGAGAAAGAAAAAGTCATGTCCAGTTGTGGAAATTGAAGAGCTCGCTTTTGGATGCTCTGCTGAGCTGAGACCTGAGTTGGATTCACCGTGCCGAAAGGATTTCAAAAATGGGGTCACATGATACGAATTGGGGAAGTTGTGGACTCACCTTACTCACGTTCAGTCAGGAAAGGTCGTGTGAACTCATTGCTCTACCAAGAGGCCGATCAACGTTCCGTAATTTACAGACGACCCCTGTACATTTTCAAGCCGTCCGGCCATGAAAATAATAATTATTTAACGATTATAATAATAATAAAATTTGTAGGAAGGTGAGGTCAGCCGGTGTCCCGAATGCCGCGGTGCCGTACCGCCGCCGCTCAATCGAAGAGGAAACAAACGAAATTACAAGAAATAAAAACGGTGATGCCATAAATGGAGAAGAATGCGAAGGAGCAGACGAAAAGGGAGACGAAGCGCGCGGGCCAGATATCGAACTGCCGCCGTCGTGCCGCGATCCTCCAGTCGGCCGGGGCAGAGCCGGGGCAGCCTGGGAGGAAAAGGGTTGACACTTTTTCTAAGGGACTTGCGGAGCATAGCGGAGTATTTTATGGGCCCATAAAAGCGAGTCGTGTCCATCTTCGCTTCTGAGCAAGCGGCAGCAGCGGCTGCGGCGGCGGCAGCAGCGGGGGCCGGAGAGGAAAAACAAAAGACATGAGAGACAATTCAGTTGGCAACGGGCCCCCAATATAAAATATACGCCCCCCCCCTTGCCTCCCCCTCAGCCCGATATAATCCCCCCTTTACCTCTAGACTGACTCCCCCTCCCCCTGCCGCTACCCCTCCAGCCCCTACCCTCACGCACACAAGGTCACAGAGCCAAGTTGACTCAAGAGTAGAGTTGAATTCCATGTACGCGACTGTATCGCAAATTAAGTACCGGCTGTTTCGATCAAATGAACATGCTCGAAATTGCCGTCTTCATGGCACTCTAGGCTGAAGCATCAGCACACACACACACACACACACACACACACACACACACACATATTATGTCAATTTGAGATGTCGAGTTGAACGACACCTCTCCGTTGGAGTCACGATCCCTGACCAGGGACAACAATCAACAAAAACAAAAACAACTCGTTCCCTGAGCAGCGCAAGGCGAAAACCAACGTAACTGTGTGGTCTCGCGCATGCGTGGACTGCGGGAGCGCGAACCACTCGGCGGAGCATCGGCAGTCGCGGCATTCGAGTGCAAATTGTATTTTTGTCTTCGTCACGCTCATCGGCCGGAGTGCGGGAGGGACAAAGAGCGGAAAAGGGTCGTTTTGCCCTGGTTGCCGAACGCGCAACGAACGCGGGCGACTGGGGCCGCGCTGAGTCAAGGCCAGCGTGACACGCACGGACACGCACACGCACACGCACACACACACGCACACACACACACACACACACACGAAGTCCGATGCATCGACGGAGCGACCCGCGTATTGTCTCAAAAGGGTTGCGTGGGCTTCGTTGCTTTGTCCAACTCACAACAATATCGGCCGGTCAATAGGAGTAGTTTGGGAGGATACACACACACACACACACAGAGCAGGGAGACAAAAACGGAGCAATATTCCGGAAGGTCATCGCCCACTTTTATTGCGCTGCAGGCGAGCCTGCCCTTTTCAGATTGCGTCCGCCGGGCCGCAGCCCGGTAACACTCAAGGACGGCCCCATTATACAGCGCTCACAACAAGAAGGGTTGTGGCGCATGACCTTGGCATTGCAGGTCTATGTGGCGGTGGTGGAGGAGGTGGCGGGTGCGGCAATCCTTGGGGCCTCGTCCTCAAACAGTTTTTGGTGAGCCTCCAGTCAGTCAGCCACGACGTCCGCTGCGGGCTGCATGCGCCGTGGCAGCCCGCCGAGCTCCGTGCCTCGGAGAGGGCGAAAATTGTACCGAGCTACTACCGCGCGGCGGGTTTTCGCGAGAACCTGGTCAGCAGTGGCGCCACCTGGCCGGGTTCTTAGTGACGTCACCGGTGACGTCACCAGCCGTCTTCCCGGGGAGGAGACTCTAACGCGGGGGGTGGCGCCCAGTGGCACCCAGCCAGTGTCCCTGCAGTCGAGGGGTACCGCCAGCCTCCCAGTTGTCAACGGTGGCGGGATAGCGTCATCTCCGCTTCCGTGGCTTCCGCTGTCTTCCTCCACTGCAACCAGCGTGGGGTATTGCCAGCTACCCGAAATTCCGGCTAGTTTCCCGCCGACGCCCCATTCAACCCGCCAGACGTGTGGGGTATCGCCAGCGATCCCAGTCCAAGCCAGTTCCGCCCCAGAAGCCGGCTGCGGTCCATCCAGACGCGGAGTATTGCCAGCCATATATATCCCAGTTCAGGGCGGCGGCCTGGTCCCTCCAGCCCCGCTGACCGCCGCTGGGATTCTTCTGCGGGTCGCGACTACGGTGATCCGAAGACCATCGCAAAGGAAGTGTCGGAGCGGCCGTAAATGTGCGGTACCTGGCTGCCTGACATGCCGTAAAGTGGCGTCACCAACGGGGGACGTGCGTGTGTGACGTCACATGTGTGTGTGTGTGTGTGCGTGTCATAAAAAGGTGATAAGTGCCATAATAAAAGTGCGTCATCGTCATATACGCGGGCGCGAAGCACGTGTTAAGTGGCATATTAGCGGGCGTGTAAGTGTTATAAAAGTGAGTTACGGGTTGCCACCGAAATCTTCAGCGCCGCCCCGTCCGAGGCCGCCGGGAGTCGGCCGCACTCTCGGCCACACACTCGGCCACACACGTCGCACACGCTGCCCACGCCAATCGGATGTCACGTGAACTGCCGGATGGTTATACCGCAGGTGAGGACCCCCGCCAGTCTGTGCAGCAAACTACGTAACGGGCAGTGACGCGGTGACTGATGCCAGAAGCATTCTGGAATATATATATAGTCGGAGCGATTTACGGTAGTCGGGAGCTCGAGCGTGGGGTATCGACATAAATGGCTTTGCTATCATCTCCGAAATAGTAGCGTTCTGTAGGACCACTTTACTCCGGCGAACGGAATGGATTAATCGCACGAACGTTAAAATTGGGAACCGTCGGGGAATGTTACTGGAAAATACGCGCCTTCCCACAAAATTATTTTCTATCTCTGCCCAACGGCAGTGCCACCTTCGCGGTCGTAAAAGCGAACCTCTCGCCGATTCGCACGGTGGTGTATATGTAGATAGCACTAATGCAGGTCCATTCCAGGACGCCGTTCTGGCGCCGGGCCAAGCCGCTCGTTGCACGCGGCTCCGTTGGAATGTTTTTGATGGAGTGAGCAGAGCGGATCATATTTTCGTTTCGCCCTTCCGATCATTGCGTCGCATCTCTAAACTCCTTGTCCTCAAGCTGCTTTCCATGTCCTTCACCATCTCAGTGAACCGCTTGTTGCTACCTCGCATCGTCGCCACGGTCTCAGCGAATTTCAAGCAGAAATTAGGCACAGGAAAATTCAGTAACGGTACAGCAGGGTCCAAAACGAACTGCACAGCATCCGTGTCGGGTGTCGCCAGCATACGGCTAAATTCTAGTTTTGTCCAGCATCTCAACGAAAATCTCACGCGCGGCAGCAAGGTGTGATTGGTTGTTGAGGTTGACTGTACCCGGCCGGCACGAAGCAATGGGGCCGTCGCCATGGCAACCGTGTGCAGGGAGGGGCGGGGGGTGGGGAGCGCCGTAGGGGAGCCGGTCTGGCAGGCTGGCGGCCTGCACCCTGCGGAGCAGCGAGCCCGCCGCGGTGGAGGGAGGCAGGCCACGGCCAGGCCCGGGTGACGCCTTCTACACGCCCATCAACATTATTTAAATCGGACATTTTCAAAAGAAAAAAAAAGAAAACATCACCGCTGTGCGGGCGTCGTTGCAACTGGGTACCGGACGCCGTGTTCTCGTGACTTCGTTTGCGTGATTGAAATCACCATCCTTCGTTATCATTGAATAATTTCGCGCTTGGCCCCCTCTCTAATAATAAATTTCAAAAAATTAAATAAAAAGTTTGAAAATTCGTGATTCCTCTGTCGACTCGTTGAACAGCGGGAAGAGGCACCTCTTCCTCATCTCCCTGAACGGTACCAGGCGTTGCAGTCATTCGCCGTCCCGGTCTAACAGGGCCATAAAAATTGTCACACGACGACAGAAGCCACCGGGGCCTCTTGGCAGATGGGGGGTCCGGGGGCGTCGTGTAAACCCCGTCGGGGTCGGTCACGTGGTTTGGGGACGGTCCCTGCTGCACCACCGAGACCGCCAGCCAAGTCGTGATCCCCGTGATGGTGCAGAGTCATGCCTCGCCCCCCTCCCCCCTTCCTCTCTCTCTCTCTCTCTCTCTCTCTCTCTCTCTCTCTCTCTCTCTCTCTCTCTCTCTCCTCTCTCCCCCTCTCCTCTCTCTCTCTCTCTCTCTCTCTCTCTCTCTCTCTCTCTCTCTCTCTCTCTCTCTCTCTCTCTCTCTCTCTCTCTCTCTCTCTCACACACACACACACACTGCCGTGTCCTGCCAACGCCAAACGACACCCAAGTACGCGTACGTTTTTCCCTGGATTCGCGGCCAAATCGCTGCAGGGGAGGAGGGTGAATGCTACATAGACGCAGTGTTGTGACAGCCGGGATGGCCAGTTCGGCCGTGCCAGGCCGGCGTCTCCCGCTCGTCGTGGAGATGATGTGAGCGAATGTGAGGTGGCCGTGCGTCCGTCGTTGATTTCAGCGCTCGAAGAAGATTACTCTATAATTCTGCGATGCCTGCTTTTATGGACGGCTTTAGTTAACAATAACTGACAGATTTCCCCCGCAATGTCGCCGTCACTCCATCAAGAAGAGGCGGTCGTAAAGTTATTCGTCTAGGAGGCCTTTTGCACGCACTCACTCACACACACACACACACACACACACACACACACACACACACACACACACACGCACCAGGGACAGATTCAATGATCAGGTGAAAGTGTAGCGGCCGTGCGCAGCTCTGACGGCTCGTATATACGGCCGCTTCAGTTTGAACGGGGCTTTGGCGGTCGCGAATAAGAATGTCCGCTGCAGATATTCATCAGGCGGGGCGAGGCGGCGTGGCGGGCGCGTGTGCGTCCGAAAAGTCAGCGGGAAAAGCTGCTCCCGAAAAGTGTGCGTGAAAGCAGCTCGGGCCACAGCTCGTAAAAAGATAGAGGCAGATGCTACCGGCTGCTTAGCTAAACAGAGACGGCTGTCAATATCTCGGCCAGTTCTACGTGTGTGTGGAAGAGAGATGGCGCGCGCACTGCGCTCCGTCGCCCTCCAAATTTTTTACTCGCCATAAAACGGGGAGTAAAAATTATCTTTATTCATCTGCTAATGGCACGTGTTTATGAATTCAGTGAATATCAAACAGCGGCTGGAGGTGTCGCGTTGTGGTGGGGGTGTGAGGGTGGGCCCGCTGTCCTCTACTCTTATCTGCTCCGCTGAACATATAGGAACAACGGGGACGGAAATGAAGACGGGCGGCTAATTAAGATTTTATTTGTCCTATGTCCTCACCTCAAGCGCATAGAAAGGAAATGAGACCGGCATCTAGGGAGACGTGTTGATTTTGCTTTCCATTACCTCGTCAAACACAACTACTAGGTACCCTCGGTGACTAATGACTCAAAGTTTTGAGAAATAAGACAGAGGAAATCGCTAAATTAACAATTTGTTCAAACTCAAAAATTGGGTGAAGATCAAATACCTCGACTGAAATATTTCGGAGAAGGTCCAACCGGAAGTGGAGCAGGCGCGTAAGAAGAAGAAAAGAGGAAACAGTATGAGAGGAACCGCAGCAGAAAGTATCTCCGCCACGGCGTCGCCCACGAGCCAACTCAAAATTTTTGGAGGCTTAGCTCTCGCTGGCGATATGTCACGACCACTTGGTAGGGTCAAACAGCGAATTCCTCCGCCGTGCAACCCGAAGTCTTGAATCCTCGGGCCGCGCGGGATACTGCTGCGCTGTGTGACCCTACTAAAGAGTCGTGACATATCGCCAGCGAGAGCTAAGCCTCCAGAAATTTTAGATTGGCTCGTGGCCGATGCCGTGGCGGAGATACTCTCTGCTGCGGTGACCCTCATACTGTTTCCGCTCTTCTTCTTCTTACGCGTCTTCTCCACTTCCGGTTGAGCTTCTCCGAAATACCCTATTGACATGGGCGTGCACCAAAAATTTGAACTTGTATTTTTCTGTCGAATACAGTGAATTAGTTTCATCCATCAAGATCCTAAATTTTCTGTATTTTGAGGAATGTCTGCCTAACTTTCACGCTGCACCAGTCGAAATCAGAGCAAAGTTTGACGACGCTGATGACAGCGCGGTAGTCAGAATAGGAAGCCCCTGTTGCGGCAGCGGTGTTTATGGAGGGGGGGGGGGGGGCTTGTGGGTAGGTCCAATTGATTTATAGGGCAGTTAGAGGGGCCATAAACACGAGGTCAGCGCAAGTGTATACTGTATGTGGGGAACTACGTGGTTTTGCACACACACATACACACACAAACACACTTTCTGTTTGTGTGTACCCGAATAACATATTTTAATCAAGAAAAATAGAAGACATCTACGGCGTTACCCTAACTTTGATAAAATTTGATGAAATTTGTAGCAGCGGCGCGTTGGATTCTCATACCACCTGCTGGCAACACTGCGCCTCTGCGGGGGGTCGTGCATTATAAAATCATGCATGCCGTGCCGTGTATGGCTGGCCGGCTCGCCAATCTGGCTGCTGCCGTGCTGCGTCCGAACGCGCCGGCCGCCGGCCGCAGGGACGGGATGCCAAAGGGTTGGAGCGAGACGCACGTGCGCAAACGCTTCGCACGCGGCCCCTGAAGACTGCACCACGCCAAATGCTGGTTGCTTGCTCTGAGGCGCTATCCGAGTTCGTCCGTCTCCGTCGCCGGCCCACGCTCGTGGACGGGCGCGAGAGAGACGAGCGACGTGTCGTTTCGGATGCGGCTCCGACTGAATGGTCCGGCCGCTTTATTCTCGGCCGCTAGACAAATCATCCATTCCGCGGGGGATCGGCAGCAGCGCCATCCGTATGAATGGGGCTCTACGGGCGTCTGCATGGCCCGGCATGGCCGCCCGATAGCCAATGCACATTGCGACAAACTCGGCTGCGTGACGGAATGATTCGCAGCCGTGTCCATTGCACGCGCGGCGCTTGCCAACCGATATTAATTTCGCCGCCGCATTTTTTCCAGTGTGCTTTTGTGGCGTAATGATGTCAAATGGAAGGACCTGGCGAACGCGCGGCCGATCCACCCTCTGTGCCAAAAAGGTTTACGACTCCATTCACGAAATGTCATCACAACACAACGCCGCGGGTTTGTGGAAAAGAGATATGCAGCTCGGCGGCGCGGTTTTTGAATGTCACTCTGCGTTCCCGTCATCCGGCGATGTGTGTCATTTCGCACCGTCTCCCGCACACAACAACCCTACGCGCCCGCTTTCGCGAATCGTCGTCCTCTATGCATTTACCGCCGAGGCCTCGTTTTCTGGAAATGACCCAGGAGGGGTATACGGCATGCGAAAGGCTTGTTGTCACTTCCGGCGTCCACGTCATTTCCATTTTGCTTTCAAAGTACACCAGAGTGGGTCTAAAAATGGGGTCCGGGTGCTCGGTGTGGCCGGTGTGGCGGGGGGCAGGCGAAGAATGCGTGCCCGTCTCCTATTCATACTGCATGCATTCTCCTTCCTCTCTCCTCAGGAGCACTCTTCCATTTTTGCCAACCCAGCATCGCGCGTCCTCTTCCTTTGCTTTTTTTCTTTTGCTATTTTTTGCGGGCCTCTTTCCCTCTACTTCCACCTCCTACTTTCCGGAAAATGCTGGGAAAAAACGACCACACACCTTCTCAGAATGAAATACACGCTTATTTGTCAGTCAGAAAAATTCTTATTGAAAGTACAAATGTCTCGCCGCTGTGCATCTTCGAACGTTTTGCACTTTATTTTCCTCTCCGACTTGAACCTTTTTTATTGTTTCTTGTTGTGTCCCAGAGAATGTTACAGTCGGGCACACGCACACACGCACACATTTGCGTGGGTTGGCGTTGTCGATCTCCTCTGCCATATTGTTCCTGCAGTTGCCATGTTGATTCCCTCGTCACTCACAGCGCACAGTTTCTAGCCTCTTTTATTTCTCCTTCGGGGACGATGCAACAAAGCGACGCACGGTGGCTGCAGAATTTTAACGTGCAGTTACAACAGCAGGAATTGCAACTGCTGCGATTCGGCACGGCGGTGCACGTGACGAGCGTGGCGCCGGTGTGGGGGCCCTGCAGGGCTCTGGTGTGGGGACGTAATGTTACGGCTACAGCTGGACCCACGCAAAACACAACCGTTCGAATTCTGAAAGGAAACTTAAAATATCGTACAAGATTTTGTATCAATTCAGAACATGATACGTACTTAAATTGGGGTTGATACGAATCCAGGACCCTAGCAGAAAATATGAGATTTCTGCAGACTTTTCGGACGAAATTTGAGAGCTAAATTTGTAGACTTTTACGTTGTTGTTATAAGTGATTGTTTTTATTGGCATTTCAGAATTAGAATTTTGAGCTCTCTGAAATTTAGGATTTTAAAATTTGTGGCGTTTGGCTTAACTTCGACAAGTTTTTGCTGTGCTTTTTGCATGGGGTTGTGCTTCCGGCCCCTTGTCTTTCGCAGCCCCCGCGAACGCGCCTTCTGTTCGACGCCCTTTTTGTATTATTCTCGGAACGGCGAGCGCTGCAATTTGTATTGGCAGTTGGAACGTGCGCAAAGCCTGTAAACCATACAGTAAAGCCCCTCCCCCTCCCGCGCTCTCTCTTTTGCTCTGGCCTGTCTGCCGCCCTCTCTCGCCACGACTCTCTCTCTCTCTCTCTCTCTCTCTCTCTCTCTCTCTCTCTCTCTCTCTCTCTCTCTCTCTCTCTCTCTCTCTCTCTCTCTCTCTCTGCACACAAAGCAAATGCCAGTCAGTCTCCGCCGCGTTCCGGTGCCGTTCGAAGTCGGCTAACTCTCGTGCAGATATCTGCCCGGATACGTTTGGTACGCACGCGATGCCCCCCCCCCCAATCCGTTCTCTCTCTCTCTTTCTCTCTCTCGCTCTCTGAAACGACAATAACTGCGAGAAGCGATCATCAGTCGAAGTATGGCGCCATGGCGCACCAACAGAGAACGGCGACTCCATCCATCTCTCTCTCTCTCTCTCTCTCTCTCTCTCTCTCTCTCTCTCTCTCTCTCTCTCTCTCTCTCTCTCTCTCTCTCTCTCTCTCACTCTTTCTCTCTTCTCTCTCTCGCTGCTAGCAGTGAGAGCGCAGGAATGACGTATCTCCGGCAGGGAAGTCCGTCTAGTTGCTCGCCGAACGCCATTGTCTCGCTGTCTTTATAGCTTCTTTACTTCGTCCACATCTCTCTCCCTCTCTCTCTCTCTCTGTCTCTCTCTCTTCTCTCTCCGTCTCGGTAGTGGTGATGACTCTGTTGTGCAAAATAGAAGGCAGTTTTTTGCCTCCCCCGACGACGCAAAATCGTACGGAGTGCGCTGTTGCGCGCGAAATGACGGGGAAAATGAGCCCCAACGACATGATTGCTTTGTGTCCACTCAGGATGAAGTGGGCAGCGGAGGCCTTGCGGACGTCCCGAGTGAGGAAGAGGGCTGTTCCAACAGGATGCTTGCTTTGTTTTAAGTACATGGTTCAATTTATTTCTGTACGTTTCTCACATAACCTTACTCCCGCATTCACTGGTACGAAATTTACATCAGGTCAAAGATGGGTTGATTGTTTTTATTGCACACAGTTCGAACAGTACAACCCCAGTCGTTTCTTTACGTTGTTTTTCTTCCAGTGTTGGTAAGAGCAATTTTTCCTCTCGTGGGCAGTCTGTAATTGTCCGAGCACGCTGATTGGCTGGCCTGACGGGCGCCGCGGTGGGCGTAGCGGCCCGATGGGCTCTCCGTCGTGCGCCGTCCGTACGGAGGACATTATCGCCGGTGGCATCGCCCCACAAAATACGGGGAAACGTGTCGACCGGCGCCCTGGACAGAAGGACAAACAGCAAAGAAAACGTCTTCATTATTATTTCTAGGGCCCGGCCGAGCAACTTCCCATTTCTCAGTAAAGAACGAGACGGAATGAGGAGCGAAGCGCGGTATGACAACAGAAACAACACGTGGTACACCATCGTTTGGTGCGTCGTGCATTGTCGCATCTCGGCCTGTCGGAACGATGTCGTCAAATCGTCGTCAACGATGTCAACGACGACGTCGAATCGTCGTCAGGACGACGTCGTCCGTTTGACGGGGGTCTCTGGGCGTGACGACACGGCCATTGTCTGAGGGACCCCGAAACAGCCGTTTTCTACATCGTCAGGCGATTGGCATGAGGGACGGGCCGATGACCGGTAGATATGGAACGGCTTCTTGGATACGGACCCGCTCCGTGGACGTGACAATTCGGGGCGGAATCCGTGTCAATAACCAGCTCGATAACCATACCAATGATCGTATCCGTAATGACACAAAAAAAATATAAATGGTGGCCGAAACCTCAAATTGAGACTTTTCAGTTCGATTTTACTCCGACGTGGATGTCGGAATAATTTTTTTTCAGTGTCCGTGCGGTACTGGCGCTCGTCTACAAAAAAGGACAATGCCCATCCAACGTCTGCCTGCCTTCTGCTCTCGTTTCTTTCAAACCGATGAATACCGAATACGTGCCGTAGTCGGGTGACATCCGCTCGTGAGTTACGGGGCTCCTCCCAGCTCGCTCTGGGTCAGCGACCTTGGCAGGGAAAGGGACGTGTCGGTGGCGATTTTCGGCAAACACCTGCGGATAGCAGAGCGGCTGCTTCCCCTCCCGCCCCCGAGAACTCCTCCCCCGCGTTTTCTCCTTTTGTTATCGCGAATGCGTGCGGAATGGCTTTGGCCAATGGGAGGCGGCTGCGAATCTGCGAGCCAATGAGTGTTTTGCGAAGACTGCGGCGTGCGGCGACGTTGCCACGTTGTAGTGCGGATCCCGATGTGCGCGAATTTCGCCCGTCCTCTTCAGCGCCGTCACTTGGTACTACTGCAAATATTGGGACAGGCATTGAATACATGAATATTGGAGTCTGTTGTTGCAGGGGAGAAAATGCACGCATGTGCCTCCCAAACTCTTTTTTGCCTGGAGAAATAAAATAAGGAGAAAGATTGTACATACGGTGCGTGGTTTCCTTGGCTGTATTGTCTCGGACTTTATCACAGCACGCGTACACGCACACGCACACTCACACAAACATACACACACACACGACTTACACCAGGGGGGTGAAGGGGGCGGGGGAAGTCCCGATTGGGTGGAGGGAACTCGACACAAGTGCGATAGAGAAATAAACCTTGCGATCAAACGACGTCGGAGCCCGTCTAGAGACTGCAGCATGGAGACCCGACTCGTCGGCGAAGGGGGAGGTGCGGGGCGGAGAAGGGGAAGCAATAGCGGGGGGAGGGGGCTTTGGTCTCTAGTGGGTGTGTCGCAGGACGGTCTCTCTGGAGCAGTGTCAACTACCTTTGTCGCACAGCCCCCGCTCCCCGGATCTCCCCGGAACAGTTCTCTCGGTGTGTGACCGTTCTCGCAATGCTTGCTGGTAGAAAAATCCTTCTCGGCACATCTCTGATATGTCGCGAGCTTGATCTCGTTCTGTTTAGTTGGCGGCTCCGAGAATCACTGATAAAAGGAAATGAAGAAAATTCCAGAGTTTCTCTTACCAGTAAGAAAGCAGATACATGGACAATACACACCGACCTGACCCAACCACCACTTTCTTTCTGAGGCACATCTCATCTCTTTCGGTGCCCCCCCCCCCCCTCCCCTCCGCTCGCCCTCTTTGATCGACAAACCGATTCCCCATAAAGTTAATGATGATCGCACCCCATGACATGCCTGTCCCGAGTTATCAGAAATGACACAAAATGGCCGCCGCCGTCCGGGATTAACAGGGGATTTGTATGGCCGCGCGCGCGCCCGCACCGCCGCCATGGCCGCCGAGCCGAGCAGCCGAGAGCCGGGCAGAGCCGAGTCGGGCCGGACGGGCGGCGCCGAGCCGGTCCCGGGGCATAAACACCCATCTCTATGGAGAGCCACCTACGGGCCCCCAACGGGCGGACGGGGTGGACACCGAGAAAAGGATATGATGATGATAACAATAATCATGCACGAGATGCGACACTGCACACACACACACACACACACACACACACACACACACACACACACACACACACACACATACACGAGCAGGGTCGGTAAGGCAAACCACCCCACGGAGCAGCGGTGGGCGGTACAGGCGGCGAGAGGACGCAGGTGTTGATGCCAGCGAGTCGAAGTTTGTATTCGCACTCCCTCTCTCACCTGATGCTTACAGCCTCGGCACAGCCCTGGAGCGGGGCCCTCCAAGATGTACACATCCGGATGAGAGTGTTTTGATAGCGGCGGCGATGCGCGTTTTGGCGCGATCCGACGGCCGATTCAAACTGCCCCCCGACGACGACTTTGATCCCGCCTGCACTGCGTCACTGTACATAGACCCGCTATCCCGGGCACGCGTCTCTGACGGTCCGTTTGATGCCAAACGGACCGGAGTGGGTGTGAGTATAAATAACTAGGAGCGATACCTATCGGCAGCGGTGATCAAAGTGGTTGTACGGTTGTTATTTTTATTTTCCCGTGCGGCCGAGACGAACATTCTGTAAACAAGCTGATTTCTGGAGCGGAATCGGCAGAATATTTTTTTTTCAACTCAGAAATAACTGGTGTCATTTTTTTTAGACAGATGAAAACATGGATAAAAGGAAGAAGCTACGAAGCTCCTGGATGGTGAAGTGCACAACACCTCTGCCACATACACCACTTCCCCTGCCCCCATCCCGCTTTCCCTCGGGCCCAACGTCCTGAGGTGGTTTCGAACCCCTCCAGAAATTCAGGAGCATTTGGCTTGTCATCGAGCTAGTTTATGAGCAGTGCAGCTTCAAGACTCCTCTTCCCTTGACGCTTTGGGAGAGGCGGCTGCTTTCGGCGGAAAGTTTTTCTCTTTCTGCCGCGTGCCGTTGGCATCAGTAAGGTGTGCACGCAGTCGGCTGGGTTGGGATCGCGCAGTTTGCGCGGTGGAAGATGGCTGGAGAAATATGGAGAGGGAGAGAGAGGGCAGAGAGGGCAGAGAGAGATCGGTAAAGGGGGAGGGGGCGTAGCAGCCTACAGTTTTGCTCCCAAGGTATGCACTATAAATTAAAACTTTTCGCTGCAGGGGATGGTGGTCGTGGTGGCAGGGGGGATTTACAGGGATAGTGCGAGCTGTATCGAACAGCCAGCAGCAACACAATCCAAAAAATTCAAAAATAAATGAAAGGAAACCACTTAAAGTTTTGAATGAAATTTCAGAACGACAGTTTGAAGATCAATTCTACGAAAACTTTAAAAATTCGCACCAACTTCCACCAAAATTCAAAGTTGCGTACGCCTTGCAAGGCTTTGATTTTGCAGGGCGGGCGCTGAGTCGGGTCGGGGGTTGGGGTGGCAGCCCTGCAGCGCTGCCGATAAGACGTTGCAGCCGGGGTGGAGGGTGCGGAGGGGGAGGTTAGGTTTCAAAATGAAGGATGAACCGCTGGAAGAGGCTAAGAGGGTGGCGCGAGAGATAGTGCGCGCCGAGACACGAGAGCCGTGAAATTAAAAGCGATTTGCATTGATTAGGATGAAACACTATCCACTCAGGCGGCAGCAGCGGTGCAAAAGGGAACCTCTTGTCTTTTTCCGCGCGCCGAACGGAATCAGAACCGCGTAACTCCCACCGAAACCCCGTGCGACTTGCCTGCGAGAGCTTCCGATTTTCCGTCGGCACTGAAAGCACTGAATAGCGCGGCCGAAGTTTTCACACGCGACCTCGGACCGTCCCGAGGTGCTTCTTTGTCACCTCATCTGTCTCGGCAGGAGTCCGTGCCCGAGTTCCCATCGGGTTCCCATCGGGTTCCCGCAGGGTCGGAGCAGCGAGGCGCTCTCGTTGACGACTGGCTGAATCACGACGCCCGAGACGAAGAAGAACCCCCGCAAGGACCCCAGTTACACGGTGCGTGAGGCTATGTCTGGTCCGGAAGTCCCACCTAGGCACAAAAAAATAAATTATGAATGGGGAATTATAATAAAATCTGTGTGATGACAGTTGAGCTCATTGACGGCTGTCTTCAAGTGCGAGGGGCAAGGAGTCAGCCGTTAGCGTCGGAAGTCTTCTCACTCCCTACAAATACGGAACCGAGACATGATAAATGTTTTATCGGTCACTTTTGCTCGGGCTAGCGACCTCCCTGGTCCAGCTACGGCGGGCCGCCCGGGCTGGCGCGCGACATGGCGTCAGCTCGCATATCCCAGAAATGCTAATGTGCTCGAATAAAACGTGCCATATTACGAGGAGGGCTGTCCAGACGGAAGGCAGGCGGTAGTGCCACCTCCCGCCACGAGGTGGCGCCACTAGACTGCCCTTTCCGGACGCTCTGAAAGGTTCAGGTACAGCCATCATTAAAATTGTTTATTGTGGTGTTCCGAAATTTGCGAATTGAGGATATGATTTTGAACTGTCTCTCAAAATTTTGGAAAATTTAAAATCGTTTGAGACACAAACGTTTCTGTCAATGTAAAAATATTTTCCCCAAATATTTGTTAGAACTTTCCGGCCAGCGTCTAGCAAAATGACGCCACCTTGAAAATCGGCCCAGCATAGTTCGGTGTCTGACAGTGTGGCGACGCGTAGGAACGCGGGAGGCGAGCTAACACGCCGAAAACAAAAGGTGCGCGCTCGACACGCTCGTCACACCTGAGCAGCCGCGGCAGCAGCGCACGGTTTGAGCCCTTCCCAACTGGCTGATGATGGACGTGACAGCAGGTGTGTGGGGACAGCAGCTGCTAACACTGGGAAAGAGCGCTTTCAAATAAACAACACTCGTTCTCTTGTCGAAGTGTGAAATTAGCATTGCAGCAACAGCAGCTCGCTGTACTTTTGTTTTTTGAGGGTTTTTTCGTTTTGAAAAATTTTCCCCCGTTTGATGAAACAATGTGGTTCAGGTTCAGAAAGAAGTAAAGGCGGGGGAGAATGTATGGCCTCTGGAGCTGCTGAAAACGTACACGGCTGCGCATCAGGAGATTGGCGCTCGATAAGCCAGCGCAGCATAGCTGCGTAAGCGGGCGACAGAGCGTGAGACCGCGAAGAACTCACGCGCAGGTGGGTTATGCGCGCCGCTGTTGCACCGCTTGGGTGTGCAGTGCACACATTCTGGCTCCTTTTACCCGAGTTCCGTTTGTCGCTTCAGGCACACCATTCCCTTCAGGACGTGAACAAAAAATTGACCTCGAATTTGGAAACAATAGCCAGACGAACAGTTTACCGACAGGGGAAAAAAATTGAGTGAAAGGTTATGGCCGGAGTCGAATAATCGACATTTGAACGACCCGGGCGTTAAGGTCACTGAGGTGAATTTTCTTAGCATGACCTGGCAAACGAAATTAATACTTAATCTACATTACGAGAAAGTACGAGAGAACCGTGGCGTTCTCGCCGAACGAAACGCGGCCGGTAACCTTGCGAAGGTCGAATAGGGGGTGTGGGAGAAAGAGAGAGGGGGGGACCACAGGTGGGGGAGTGAGGGGGGGGGGGGGGGAGAAGACGGCGTTATGAACACCGCGTGGGTCCTAAAAACAGAAACGGCTGGCGGGGAGAGCAAATTGAGTCATACACGCCACGGTTTTGAGACTCGAGGTGGAAAGATGATTGGCTAAATAGCTTCGTTTTTCCGCACTTGCGGCGGCAGCGTTGATGAGCCCCCACCACCACCCCTCCCGGTAATGGCCTCTGATGTTGCTGTTTGCAGGCGCCCTGATGCCTGCCTTGCGAGCTCTCCCTGACGGTCATGACATACTTTCTTCCTCCTTTTCGGACCATTTTCCCGCGCGTAAAACCCGCACCGCGCGCGCACTACATAATCTGGGGCCGTTTTCCTCGTCAGGAGAATCGCCACAACGGCAGCAACACAGGAGCAGAAAACTGTCGGGGAGTATGCTGCGTAATATTTTTTCCAAGAAACGCGTTCCGCACTAGCACAGCAACTGACCTCTCATAATAGCGGCTTCCTTTGACCAAATTTTGTTTCTTATGCTAAAAATGTTTTTCTGAATAACCAGTAAATACTTAGAAGGGAGTATGTATTGCGGAGTTCTAGACGATGTCATGGGCCAGACGACATCGTGAAGTCAGGCTCTGCGATAACCTCCTCCCCTACTACTTTCTCCTCGCCCTCTCTCCCAACCCCTTCTCTGCCTCCCCTTTCTCCTCGCCCTCTCTTCCAACCCCTTCTCCAACTTATTTCCTATACGGAAGTCAGCAGCGGGCCGCCCCTGGGGCTCCGGCTGGCCTGCTTCACCCCCTCGGTGGTGCCGGTGGATCGTAGGGCCCCAAGTAAGTGGGGACAGCGACCAGACCAGTTGCGTGGTTCTGCCCGCGGCCCCCATCCCCGCTCATCGGCCCCGGCCGCCTTGGCACGCCGCTTCCTTCCCCGCCATTGAACAGTCACGTGACATCTTTCGCTGCACTTCTGCCTCCCCGCGCCGCTGGTATCGACTGGGACGGCACCCCCTTCAACACTGCAAACTAGCACGGGCTCAGTGTGATTTCTTGGCCCACAAAATAAACTTGCCTGCGAAATATCTACCAGTGTGTGTATGAAATTTCGTTTCATTACTCTGCCGGAGAGACACAGGGGCTGATGACATGGCGGACGGGGGGAGGGCAGGCCCAAGAGAGAGAGAGAGAGAGAGAGAGGGAAAGGGTCACTCTGGGCGGTGAGCAAGTGAGACAGCGGGAGGGAGGGTTCGTTGGCGTCGGGGGATCGGAAGATAAGGGAAGTTTCTGTCGTTAAAAGCAAGAGTTGCGGCCCTTCAGTCAGTCTATCCGCCGGCACACCCTCTCGCAGGGAGTTCTCGGGGCTGACAGCGGCAGCCGGCCGCGTTCGAGATATCGAGACGACAGCGGCGGCGTAACTCGATGGAGCGGGGCACCGGACGGGCCACAGAGTTTGATTTTCGGAGGCGGCGAAAAGGGGTCCCGCGGGAGAGCGGGACCCCCCGTCGGAGCGGGTACACGCCCCTCCAAAGTCCTCCGGGTCCTTGCCCGCCCCGCTGAATTTTTCAACGCCGTTCCTCCTCGGCTGATAGAGTGCGGCGCTGTCATACTTTCCGTCCCGATTGTACACACCCAGCCGTGCAGATTCTTTCGTGAGCTCTGATTTCCCCGGCATTCTGCAGGCCGACCCAAACGGCTGGACAGCGCGCAAAAGCTGCACTTTATATCGAGGTCAGATGTCGAGGCCCGCACGGCGCACGGCTGGCCGGCGACACCCTTCCGCACCACCTGGCCGGGCTGGCGGACTCGGCGTGGGTGTCGGGCGGCATTAGCGCCAAGGTCGGGGTGCCGCCGGAGCCGATCCCCCGTTTGCGCAACGGCGACCCCTTTTGTGTGTCCCTTTTCGCCAACCCTTCGCGCTCTCCGCTCCTTTTATTGCCAAGGTCACGGAGCGTGTGCTGTCCTGCTGGGAGTGGGTGCGCGCGCGGGAAGCAGCCTTGGCGATTCTGCGAGTCCACGAGTAAACGCGCGACTGACGAAAACGGGGAAGACGTACGGACAACGAGTCACGCCTGAAAATACGTTTCTCATAATTTTGTGTTTGGCAATGAACATGATGAACTGAGCACTGAAAATGGGCAAAGATTGACCTTAGAACTGGTCGTATCTTGTGAAATATCGTGAGAAAACAACCCCTTCATCGTTTTGTTTTAGCATCTTGTCAAAGACGCCATTTGCCATTGTCTCCAGTCGAATTCAGCTCCCACTTCACCCCCACCCCTGCCTCATAGAACTCAACAGTTATTCCCATCGTCCGCACGCGGGTACAGCCACTGCCACCGCCATACCCTCCTAGCTGCACGTAAAAATCGTAAAAAATCACAAACATGACACTCGGTTAGGAGGGGCCATTCCCGCGTTGTCGCGCCAACTGCTCAACGCGGTGTGACGGCGACGAGGAGTGACGGGTTCTCTGCTGTCATCAACAACACATCCCCGCTCCATTCGGCCGTTCACGTTTCGAGACATCGAACGGCGGGCGGCAACTGAACGGGACTGCCGCACGAGTTGCGCTGTTTTCGAGATATCGAGCGCGTGGTTCCGGCCGCGTCGCGCCGCCCGTCCGCTGTGGAGCGTGTCATTTCTCGCTTATCCGGAAGGGTGTGTCCTGACGGCGTCCTGGACGCGCGGGGCTATCTGGGGCGGAGTGTTGTCAGGCCATCCCCCTCGCGGCCCGAAAACACATGGCGGACCGGTCCCGTTTCTCACCTTTTTGACGCGGCCGAAACGTCGTTGCGACGACATCTTTGGACATCATTCGCAACCGAACCCGCGATTAGCCACGGAACACATTTTCAAATTCTCTCCACTCGGACTGCTCCTCCCGAGTGACAAGCGTTGGAGATCCGCGCCCCAGTTTTTGCGTTGAAGATGGACGCGTGGGGTCCATTCAAGTCGAGTGTCTTCTGACGTCCTGTCCGTCGGCAACGGACTCTTCTGGCACAGAAAAGTCTCCGCATTACGCACGGCCGATTAATTTCCAGGGAAATGGTGCTGAATAGCAGACTTTGTGTGTGCACGGTGACTATCTCGCATCTCTTCCCGCCCGTCTGCAGACACTTTCTTACGGGCGGCCGGCCACTTGCACACGTCATATAAATACGCGGGCTGGGGGAGTCATTGCCGAGGGCGGAGCTGGGGAGTTGTTGCTCCTGTACCCACCGCCCTCTCTCTCTCTCTCTCTCTCTCTCTCTCTCTCTCTCTCTCTCTCTCTCTCTCTCTCTCTCTCTCTCTCTCTCTCTCTCTCTCTTTCTTTCGCTCTCCCGGGAAAAACGCCGGCCTCCGGCTGCTTTGCTACGCTACAAATAAGGGTAACTTCCACAATTTGCCGCGGTGTATAATTCATGCATAGAAGGAGAAGGACAGAGACGGGGAGGGCCAGAGAGAGAGAGAGAGAGAGAGAGAGAGAGAGAGAGAGAGAGAGAGAGAGAGAGAGAGGGGGGGGGGACTTTCCGCAGTGCCCCCGCCTCGCCGCGCCGGGCTGCAACAATGTGCCCGGGGGCCTCTGCACGGGGCCCATTGACGGTGAGGCCAGCCGTGTCGGAAAGAGAGCGAGAGAGAGAGAGAGAGGGAGACACAAAACTTCCCCGAAGTCGTCTCTCACTCACTTCCGTCTTCTCCGTGCGCGGCCACTTCCAGTTCATCCAGTGGGCACATAATCAGTTACCAGAAAGACGGCACGCAAACATATACTTTTGAGCCCCTTTTCGTTTCGCAATACCCTGTTGATTTTCAACGCGGCACTGAATAGGTCAAAGGGTGTATATGTAAAACTGGATTTGAGGAATGGCCGCGACCGTGCCTCTTGCTTCATCAAGGTTTCTGAAATATCAAGATTGTGCAATTCGTTTTGCAGGACAGCAGACCAGCTGTCACGACAAAAATTCTGGAACGGTTGACACACTGTCCGAAAATTCCATTGAGATTCGTCAGAAAATTGCTCAAACTGTGAGTAAGGTTTGTGACTTTCAGCACTTTCAACATGTTTTCGAGTATAATTTTTACAGAAATTTTTGTCGTTATTTTTCGGCAGTAGACCGACATCTGACCGCGAACACGAATTTCCAGTTCTGTTGTGTACATTATCAAACACTTTTCTCCAAGTTTTACTGCAGTGACGGTGCGCGCCATGGCATACGCTCTCCACTCCCACCAAGCGCGCATACCGCAGCGGCAGGCGCGCGCGCAATCCAATGATGAACGGCGTTAATCCGCACAGTCTTCGCGGGGCGAGGCGCGCAAGTACAAAAAACCAAAGGAAAAAAAATGGAAAGGAAAGGAAACCCCTACACCTTCCTATGCGTCTGAATAGACGTGTCAGATCAGCGCACAATCATCTCCATTTTGCTCCCGAAACTGGTTTAAAGACGCTGTGGGATTGGTGCGCTGCGGAGTGTGTGTGTGTGTGTGTGTGTGTGTGTGTGTGTGTGTGACTCAACGGGAGGGCTAAGAAGGAGCTTACCCTGCCGGTTATCCATTGCGTGGTCCTGGCACTATCTTCGCTCTTGATGCTATAAGTTATCCACAAATGCGATGCCTGGCGGTGGTCGTCCTGCAACACACACAAAAAAAAAAAAAGAATAATGATTCAAAGTGTCAGCAGGTCACAGTATAAATATGCGAGTTGACGCGCGGAAATCTTTCCGGTTCGAATCTCTCGAGTTTCTTTCAGTTCGCGCGGTGGATGGTGCCGTGTCCGCTGCTCTGCAAAGAGTTGCGGCCGACTCTATTGGCAGGTTGGTGGGAAGAGGCTGCCACGGGGCTGCCCCCCACCCCTAGTGGAGGATGCGAGGACAAATTGCCTCTTTATGCG
This sequence comes from Odontothrips loti, assembly GCA_038380765.1. NCBI lineage: Eukaryota > Metazoa > Arthropoda > Insecta > Thysanoptera > Thripidae > Odontothrips > Odontothrips loti. The sequence continues at coordinate 8,381,195 of CM076258.1, read as the reverse complement.
CGAGCGAATGTCAAAACTTTTCACCAGATTGGCGACAAGCAGCAAGGACACCCCTTCGTCCTCCTCCCCACACTCCAAACTGTCCCGTCCCCCCCCCCTCCTGTTTCCGTGGCCGGCCTCTCCGTTTGCCGAAACCCGGACAAGTCTGTCCCCGCGCCGTTTCCGGCGGTTGATACGCATTCGTGTGAGTATGTGTGTGTGTGTGTGTGTGTGTGAGTATGTGTCTGTGTGTGTGTGTGAGTGTGTGTGTGTGTGTGAGCGTTGTGTGAGTATGTGTGTGTGTGTGTGTGTGTGCGCGCGTGCGCGCGCTTTTTGCTTGAAATTAGCCAAATTGGTTGAACTTGACCATATACTAAGAGAGGACTCGTTGACGGGAAATTCAATGCCCTGCACCATATTTCAGACAGGTCCGCGGTCTGCAATATTCCCAACAAGTCCGGGGATATCTTTCTGTTTACGTTTTCAGCTTTTTAAACGGTGCTGCGTACACCAAGTGCACTTCGTTTTCATACTTGATGCCCCGTTTCGCCGCGATGAGACGGCGGGAACGGCCCGCTTCTCGCACGCAAATCACGTGGATGGCGGCGGTAAAGCGGCAGAACACTTCCGCTGTCCGACGTGCGGCTTTTGCCTCGCGGTGCCGCCGCGAGGCCGCCACTGACTTTGTATAAGCTATTCGCTGTATTGGGGAAGCGGGGACCGAGAGCAGCGAAGGTGCCATCCCCTGCCAATGCGTGAATCTCATGGCTAACGCTCTGCGATTGGCTAAGAGCACACCGACTGCCCAGCTCATCGTGAACCATCCGGATCATCGAAGACCGACGAGCTCATCCTGGACTGCCCAGCTCTTCAATAACTGCATACGCAGCTCATCGACGCCAGGCCCCGGTGAGGTGTAAATGCCACACAGATGTGCAGCACCTGTGCCCTCGTTTGATCGGATAGCGGCCTCAAATGCACTTTCTGACCGGTCTCCGGAGCAGTTGCTCGGTACGGCCGTCAGATGCCGCCACCGGCGTGCCCTTAACCCTAGCCTTGTGCCGCCATGACTTGGGACGATGCCGCCACCGGCGTGCCCTTAACCCTAGCTTTGTACCGCCATGACTTGGGACGATCCGGTCTCTCTCTCTCTCTCTCTCTCTCTCTCTCTCTCTCTCTCTCTCTCTCTCTCTCTCTCTCTCTCTCTCTCTCTCTCTCTCTCTCTCTCTCTCTCGCTCTGTCCTCTCGATCATCCGCGGAGACACATAGAGGGAGAGAGAAGATAGAAAAGGCGGCAGTGCGGTGGTGTACAAGTGAGAGAGCAGGGCCTGGGGCGGCGCCCGACTCGCACGCAGCCTTTCGTACGCTGAATCTCATTTCCATAATTCGTGCGGCGGGGCGGAGCGCCGCTGTGTCATGTGACCACCCTGCCGGAGACCTCCGGTTGCGTCGTTTCGTTTCCGGGCCGCCCGCGTGAGCGAGAGAGATAGCGCGGTGCGGAGGCTGCCGGGGGGGAGTGTGCGGGTGGGGGGGGAGAGAGAGAGGGGGGGGGGGGGAGTGGCTGCTGCTGCGGCCCCACCCCGTGCACGACGTGTCGGGTCGAAAAGTCACGGCGATGCGGCCGCGTCGCCGGGATTCGAACCCACGTAAATCGAGAAGTATAGTGTGTGGCGGGCGTGCGCTGTTCGATCTGCCTATCGCAGCGGCCGATAATACCTCATTGAGCTGGATACCAGCCGCACAGTCCCCTGTACAGTGTTCTTGGCGCCGGAATCAGACAGCTCATCCGGGGGCGGACGTCGGGGGACTGGGGTGGACGCCCAACGCCGCCCCCGGCCGGGGCGTCCCGTCTGGCCATCACCTCTGCGCCATTGGGTGCCACTCAGAGCGACCGCCGTATCGGCACTCGGCCTGCGCGTTTTGGCCGTCGGGGCTGACTGGGGCGCCGGCAGCGGGGACGTAGGCCGGAGCCGCTGGCTATCGCCGCGCCGCCGGGGTCATCCGCCCGGGGGGTTCGCGCAAAGAGCACTTCACACCGCAATGGTTTCCAACGTCGCAGAGCCCCGTCAAGGGAATCCGAAGTGTGTGAGAACCGAAAACAATACACGAATACATGACTTGGTTTTTAATGAATGAATGAATGAATGGATAAGTTACTAGTGCAGGTTAACTGTCGAATACATCAATCTGAATGAATTATCAATTGCATGTTGAATGAAGGAATACATAAATAGACTAATGAATGAGTGAATAAATGAAGTGACGAATGAATGAATAAATGGACTGATGAATGAACAAATAAATGCGTGGATGAATGAATGCATGAATAGGTGGATAAATGAGTGATGTGACGAGTAAATAAATGAACTGACAAATAAACCATGAATAAATTTTAATGAATAAATAAATTAATGGATAGATGAGTGGGTGAATGAATGAATGAATGAAATAAATGGACGGATAAATTAATGAATAAATGAATGGATGGATAAATGAATGAATGAATAGATGAATGAATGAATTAATGAATGAATGAATGAATTGATGAATGGGTGGATGATTTAAAAACCTGCACGCTGAGCGGAAAATTTTGTAATCACCATATTCTGAAAATCTCTATTTTGGCAGTGTCGGCCGGCACGACGTCCGGCACGAAAGCGGGGGTGGGGCGGAGGGTGCGAGGCGACTGGCTGCGGGCGGCCCCGTCTTGATGCCGTCGATGATGGCAGTGGTGATGGGGGCCGTGAATGCGACGATGTCGCACGATGATGCACTTCGCAGTGATACAAACAGCGCATTGGTATGGACGAGCACATTCGAGCCACTTAGCCTCGTGCACTGTCAATATGGTGACTTGGCTCGCGATGACGGCGAAAAGAAAGTGCTGTTTGGAAATTTCCACGTTGCACTGTCATAGTGTGGAACCTGTGTGACAACACGACGCCTGCTCTGTTGTGTTACCCACTATATTCCCACTGCGCATACGAGGCAGAGAATAGCCACTGATTGGCAACGACAAAAACATTACCGCCATTGAGGTAACTATTGGTCATCATGTCCGTGTCTCCCCCTGTGGATTCAGATTCAAAGCAGGAGAGCATACAGGGGGTGGTCACAAGCAGCGTGAAGTCCACGCAATCTAGTGGAGAAATTATTTAAAACCCAATAAAATATTTATAAAAATGTAATTCGCAAAACTACCTGCTCCACACCTGTACCACCTGCCCCAGCAAGGTCAGCACCACCCCCTGTCCGTCAGTGGATCTCTCTCCTTCTTTGTCTGTCTCTCTCCTACTCTTTTGATCGTTGTGTGCGTAATCCCGTGGCCATGCGTTCGCTGAAATTACAGCCGCTTGTCTAATTCGGCACCGCCGCACCCACCGGCACCGCATCGAGAAGTCCTGAGCTTTTGGATTCGATTTTTTATGGCGCGTCTCGGCCTGCCGTCGGCATACCCACGTAGCTGACGGGGTTCGCACGAGCAGATGTACCGCTGACGTCGCAGCCCTCATGTTCCCCACGCGTCTCCTCCATGAAGCACGCCAATAAAATGGGAAGAGGAAGTGAGAGGGGAGGGAGGGGCCGAGTGGGAGAGAGAGAGAGGCAAGGAGGGGGCTCGTACGGAACTTCCACCAAAAAGTCCTTTCGAACAAATTAAACGAATATAGAATGGGAAGTGGCTGTCATAACATGGCAAACAAATTCGTATTGTACCACATTTATCGGTTAATATTCGGATTTCTATAATTACGCTCGGTTACAACTACGAATCATACTATTCACATCACAAACCACTCAAAGAAACGTTTTCCTATTTATGAGAACTGAGAACACTGTGTTTTTTTTTCTATTTCACTTTGTTGCATTAGTATTTCTGTGCGTGGACCAGATGAAGTTTGGAAGAACATACATTTGCCTCGCCCTGCACACGCGCGCGCGTACACACACACGCACACGCACGCACACACACACACACACACACACACACACAGAGGAATGAGACGCCGTGGAAGAGGCTCCTTTTACTCCTGACAAAGTGGACAATACTCGGCGACGGGCGGACATAAACTTGCTGGAAATACAGGCAGTTGAATGGCGGGCGGTTGTCGTGTGCAGAAGGGGTGGAATAGGTGGGGGAAACAGAAAACAAGGGCTGAAGGGGTTGGAGAGTTAGATTCATTCCACTCGAAATTGGTGAAGATGAACGAGTTGTTGATATACGATATGGTTGCGGTTTTAGACATCGACAGGAGTTCAAACTCCAGGTGAACAGCCGGCAGCCCCGGCTGACACATCGCAGAAGCTGTCTATCTCCGTCTGATGCGCGGCCTGACTGCTCTTTACTTTCTCGCCTTTCCCTCTTTAGGTTTGCGGGTTTGCAGAGGGCCGATGCGGGGCGCCGGGCGGAAGGGAGCGCGCAGGGCAGAAGAAAAATGCGGCAGCGAGGAGGGAGGGTGAGTTTTCGTAATGGGAGGGGGTTAATATATGGCGTGTGCGGAGGGAGGGAGGGGGGGAGGGAGGAGGGGGAGAGGGAGGAGGGGCCGCCGCCCTGCCGGAGTTGCCACATTTGGGGGAGAATTCACGGGGTTGGTTCACAATGCGCCTGGAGGCGGCCGTGCCGGCGGCGGCGGGGAGGGTGTTGGGGGTGTCGGGGGTGTCGGGGGTGTCGGGGGTGTCGGGGGTGCTGGCGGGGGTCGAGGACGCCGCCGAAGAAGGCGCAGGCGGAGCTCCGCGCGCCGCTCTTCGTGTCAAATCGTGGCAGTTACCTGGATCTGTCCGCGGCCGTAGCAAGTCTCTGACCTTTCGCTCGGGTTCGAAACAAACCGCTGAAAACAGATAAAAAAAAAAAAAAAAAAAATCACCGCGCTCGCCGCCAGGAGAGTGAGCGAGAGAGACAAAGAGGGCGGATAGAGAAGCATTCGCGAGTGCCCTCCCAGGGGAACGCCCAGTGCCGCTCTGAGAGCCGACCCCCCGGGGATCCTGCCAATTGCCGCCCGGGCCTAGTATGTTTCACCCACCTTTCACGGCTCGTTCACAACTTCCGCGGGTCCCGCTTTGAAAATTTCCAGCACGACCTGATCGGGTAAGTTTGCTAAATACTCGTAGGCTTTCCCTCTCTTCTCCCCTCGGAAAGTACATGGCTGCGTCTGGCTCAGCGAGGCGCACCCACCTGGTTGTCGACCTCTCCCCTCCCCCTACAACCGGTTTGCCTCCGCCGCCCGTGACAAGCCGACGGTGACACTGTGTGCTATCGGTTATCGCTCTGCACACAAATTCGCGCCACCACCTCCACTTCTTCCCTCTCTAGAACGGACGGACAGAGATTCGGCAACAGTTATCAGATCTTTACACTCACGCACACTCTTTCAGAGTTTGTCTTGCAGTTCTCCGTCATAACCGTCTCTCCAGCTTTTTCCTTTTTTCTGTGCCGATAAAGCCAACGAATACACGAGAATCTGGAAATTGCATACGGCACGTCTTTTTACTGCCGTTTAAAAACATGCGTATATACGCATAAACAACGAGTTCGCATTATCCCCTGACATTTCGCATCTCTTTGCCGTGCTCCCCCGGCCTTCTCCCGTGAGTAAACCTTCTTCTCTCTTCCGATCATGCGGCATGGCATGTCCGCTAAACCTATCAACACTAACACACCGCTCCAGCACCGCCAGAGCCCATATTTCCCTTTTAATTAAAAAACGCGATGAAGGATCGTTGCGTCGGCTCCGGCAGAGCGTTCTCAGCGCACCATACGTAAAGCTGGTTCTGTGTGTTGCCCCGGCTGTGCACTTTGAAGCGTGTGCCTGGCGCGGTGCGCGGTAAAATTCAAACACCCTCTCCGACGAGCCGCGCCCTCGAAAGGGGTAATGAGTATGGCGCATAGTGGCGGCGCAATGATGAGAAATTCATCTGCCATATGCCGCTCATCACGCATATCTCTTCATATTTCATCACTAATAAACAGCATTCCACCCAGTACACGGAGAGAGAGAGAAACAGCGAGAGAGAGAGAGAGAGAGAGAGAGAGAGAGGGGGGGGGAGGGAGGGGGGCAGAGTAGAGCCGCATCAGGGCACCCTGTCTCACCGTGGCGGATAGGTTTGCATATTCATGCCCCCCCCCCCCTCCGCCGTTCTCTCTCTCTCTCTCTCTCTCTCTCTCTCTCTCTCTCTCTCTCTCTCTCTCTCTCTCTCTCTCTCTCCCTCTCTCTCCCTCTCTCTCGGCCCCTTGTGCCCCCCAGACAGGGCCCTTGAGCTCGCTTCACTTCTGGAGGGGTATCACGTTTGAGTTTACACACCGCAACCACCCTTCCACCCACCCGCCGCAAAATCTTATTCCGGCTTTGGATTACCACGGTTGAAAATTCACAAAAACACGCGATGAACCCGAATCCTCAAATGGTTGTCCTGCTGGGCTGGATCTGCCCGTTACTTAGCACGCAGCCATCTCGCTTCGCAACCAGCCCCATTCCTGTCAGACTACCCCACCCTCCCCCACGTTTCTAACGTGCCGACGGAGTGGCTGCTCTTTTCATTCTCTACACCCAGCCCCTGTTATTAGAATTTTTCCCCAGCCTCCATTTCGCACATTTTACCCCCTCTCTCGCTCTCTTGCACCCCTTCTCCTCCCCTCTCCTTGTCCCTCTGCTTGCCGCTGCCCGGAGCATCTCTCTCGCACCCCCGTGTGTGCCTGCCCGCATCAGCCTGCCAGGCCAGTCACCCTCTTCTGCCGAGAGCAGAACACCCGATTTTTCCCGGCCGGCCGGCGCGGCGCTGGGCCTGCATGTGTTTTATTCTCCGTCCTGCTCCCTCTCGCCCGCATATGTATACCCGGTGAGGCCTCTCTTCCTCGCTCCAGCAGGCTGCTGCCGCCGCTGCTCCGCTGGTGGTAGTTGTTGCAGTAGTGGTGGTAGTGTAGTGAGGCTGGAGCAGAAAGACGACTCGCAGCATTCGTTTGGGAGGCACGTCCCCGAGGTGACGTGGTCCTTTGCGTTGGCGTTGCTCTCCGCGTTCCGCTGGATTTTGAAGAAGAAAAGGAGGAGGAAGGCGTAGGGAAAGGAGCCTGAACAACCCGCGCGCGCGCGCGCGTGTGTGTGTGTGTGTGTGTGTGTGCGTGTGTGCGTATCACTTAGCTGGCTTCTCCCAGGACCACCAACCTAAGGTGACATTCTGGACGGAAAAGGTAAGGAAAGCAGCCGGGCCTCAGTTCCTCTGCTGTATCCTCTACTGTTGTGGACACTCTGTTCTCGTCTGCGTTTCTTCTGGGTGGGTTGGTGAAACTGATCCAGAAGAAAGGTTATACAGGACTGACGGCTCTGATCTAGTCGGCCATGACGTTGGCCAGCCTGCAGGCATCAAGGTGGCAGTGATTGGAGATCGCTTTGCCGCCACAAACGAGGGCCGACCGGGGCCGACGATTCGAGGAGAGATCAAAGGGCCGTGTTTGGTTTGTGTTTGTTTATATTTCCCGCGGGTATCAATCTCGTGGACCGCGCGGTGCCCTGTGTAGTTGTGCTAGCTCGTCGCTCGATGCGGAAATTCGAGTTTTGTTGTGTAAATAGCTTCATTTCTTCTTTTTCAGAAGTGGGCGGACGGTAGAGGGGAGAACAGGGCAAAAGAAGAGGGCAGGGATTTGGGGGGGGGGGGGAGGCAGGAGATAGGGGAACATTCTGAGAGATTCAGACCTGGAGACATGCGGAAAATCTGGCTGCAGTGCATGTTCATAAATTGAAATTCCGGACTGATTTTAATCCCTCCGCCTCATTCCATTTTCTTGTTTTCACTGCGGGGCGCAGAACGTTAGGATCTGGCTCCATCAACTAAAAATAACCACCGCCGCACTACACTTCAGCAGCGCCCAGACCCGAAGCGAGCTGCATCTTTTATTAGACGTTCAGGGGGGATTCACGTGGGTGATAGAAACGTTCCCAAAGCTTTGTTTCAGTCTCAGTAAACTGGGTAGTTTGAGTCAATTTGATTCAAAAGAGGGGCACGTTGAATCCCTTTTTACAACGCCGCTCGCCGCAATCACTGCAGACGCACATTTCGCTTCTGCGATTCGCCTTGAGTCGGATAGGGAAACGGTCTCTGGGGATTGTTCATCGTGGCGGCGAACTGCCTTGTACAAAATGATAACTGCCTGGGGTCACGTGAATATTTGCCGAGCTTCCAGCGGCAGCCGCGGAGCGGTGAGCGCGCTGCAGGGCAGCGGCAGGGCGCTCTGCCCCCTCCACCGTGCAGGCCCGGGGAGGGGGAGGACGGGGTGTGGAAACGGAGGCTGATGAATGGAGGCAAGGAGGAGGACGAGGAGATGAGGAGGAGGAGCGTGTGTGTCTCTGTGTGTAGAGGAAGGAAGGTGTGAGAGAGAAGAGAGAGAGAGAGAGGGGGGGGGGAGAGGCTGACGGTCAAAATCAAAGCTACCGTGAACGCTCTGTAGATTTAGTTCAGTTGCGAGGGTATGTGACGAAAAGAGAAGGGGTATGCGAGAGAAAAGAGAAGGACAAGAGAGAGAGAGAGAAAAAAAGAGAGAGAGAGAGAGAGAGAGAGAGAGAGAGAGAGAGAGAGAGAGAGAGAGAGAGAGAGAGAGAGAGAGCTGGAAAGGTGTGGCAGCAGAAAGGGTGGGAGCGGGTGAGGCTCACGCGCGTCTACAATGCGGCAATGCGGCCGCTTCTGTCTCTGTCGCCGCACCGAGCAGCCCCGCCCGCGCGTACCATAAATTTTAGGGCATAGCGTGTTCTAATAAGTCTCTCTCTCTCTCTCTCTCTCTCTCTCTCTCTCTCTCTCTCTCTCTCTCTCTCTCTCTCTCTCTCTCTCTCTCTCTCTCTCGCTCTCTGCTTGGTTGCCGTGTCTCCCTCTTCCTAACGCTGTATTCGCTCTCTGTCCCTCTGCTGCAGCGAGAGGTCATGCGGCGCCCTCATACAACTCTGTGTATGTGTGTGTGTGTGTGTGTGTGTGTGCCGTCTGCCGATACCCCGCGCCGAGTGCTGCAGTCCCCCCCTCACGGGGTACACACGACGCCCCGGTGTTGATGTTGTTTTTGGACGTGCGTACAGTATTCATGAATGGGCCGTTCGACTCGCGTCTGACACGTCCCGATCGCAGACTCGCTTCCTGCCGGCCCAGCCCGGCCCGACGGTGCAGCGGTGCCAGGGATTCGCAATGTGAAGTCGACGGTTCTCATGCTCGTGCCTCCTTGGAATATCGTCCGAAACAGAGGTTTCCAGCGCGGCTCAGAAGCGGAAGCTGAAGCTGAGCAAAATCACTTCTATACCGGAAACTCTCGAGAGCACGTATGAGAAATATTGATGCGCAAGCGCCTTGCCAGAAATGGAAAATATCCACGAAAGTCACTCGAAACGCCATTCAAGTTTCTCATAGCTGCCCTCCGGGGTTTCCAGTCTGCAAGTGTTTTCGTTCTTCAGCTTCCGTTTTCAAGTCTCTTTGGAAACGTCTATTCAGCGCAGGGCCCTGGGACGCTGGTTCGGTGATAAACGCTAGCGGTTTTACTGGAGTCAACTGTTCATTCCCTTTCTTGGCGTTGCGTGTCGTTGCACTCTGTGTGTGTGTGGTCTTCGGGCGTGTCACCCACCTCACCGCTCCCGCAGGCCGTACCTCGTACCGTGTAGTACCGCCCTGTGGGCCATATGCCTATCACCATGCCCATGACCAGAGAGAGACAGACACTCACCGAGAGCAGAGGGAATGAGAGAGATGGCCTGCGTAGGGGAGGCGTCGCTAGCAGCCAGCCCAAACTGTCGCTTTATCGACTGATACCCTCCCTTCTTCTGCTCCCTCTCCGATTCCCTCTCTCTCTCTCTCTCTCTGTCGCTCTGAGGGCGCCGGCCGCACCCCCCGCGAGCGGCCACCTCGCGAGGCATGCGCGGTGTGCGCGCCTCCACCACCCCCCTCCCCTCCCCGCAGCGCCGGGGCGGCCAACGGCGTCAGTCCACCCGAGCGACGCCGCCGACGTCACTCGTCCGCCGGCCGGAGCAGGACCATCACGGCCCGTGCTCCGCGGCCTCCAGGTCTCTCTCCAGCGGCCTCCAGTGGCCTCCAGTGGCCTCCAGCGGCCTCCAGCGGCCTCCGGTGACCTTCCAGGAGGCCCCCGCCGACGACGGCGGCCTCAGGGCGTGAGTACAACACACGGTCCGAGAGGTAAGCGCGGCCAGGCCGGGCTGGCAGCACGCGCAGGCGGCCAGACGGCGCTGGCGGCCAGCTCGCGCGCGGCGGCCCGAGTCGGGAACCCTCCTACCTCAGCAATGACAGTCGGAGGTCCGTCCCCATCGGCTGCCGTCATTGTGTGCGGCCTTTCTGCCGTCCCGGTCGAGGCCAGTGCGAAAACTACTGTCGTCGTGAACTGTTGTTTGAGTGTGTGTGTGTCGAGCCGGTGAGTCGCCAGTCTGTCCGCCTTGGGCCCGCCGTCGTCTGGTCCATCTGTGGTGCGTCGTCTGCTAGCCGACGAGTGTCTGACGGCAAAGTTCAGGGTGCTGTGTCTCCAGTCCACGTTGTCGCGTACAGAGCACCGAGTTTTCAGCGCGATCCGCCGCTTCCTGTGACGCACCGAGTGAATCCAGTGAGCAATCCCTATCTGGACCGCTGAAAATCCGAGTTTGACGCCTCTGGTCACGTAGAGCGTACCTTTGTCGCGGTTGATGTGGAATTTAAACTGAAAAGAGCCGGTGTCGTGTGTTTTCGCTCAGTTGTCCATGTGTCGCATCGCGTTGGTTTAATTTTCTCGTCGCCGGGTTTATTTTTGTGTCATTTTTTTGTCAAAGTCCGCGTCGAATTCGATTTCATCTGACTTCAAATCTTGTGCCTTGTAAATGAACGCGATGCGAGATTGTATGCAAAAGAAGCGCGCGGCACGGAGCGGCGGCAGCGGCGCAGCGAGCGACGCCATCTTGGCGGGGATGCGCAGACGCGGCCGCGCAGGCTATTGATTTTAAATATGGCCGCGGGAGGGAGGTGGAGGGGGAGGGGAGGGGGAAGGGGTCGCGCTCATATATACATAAACCGGGCGGGGAAAGGTCGAAGGGGGAAGGGAGGGGGTGGCGACCCGCCTTACGCATACACTCTGGGTGTCAAATGAACCCGAACTTGAATTTAGGGAGCTTTTCTGCTCCACCGCTGCCAGCGAGGGGAGCTGGGGCGCGGCGCGCGCAGACGTGCTTTGCATAAGTTAACGAAGGCCTCTTTTCTTCATCCCTTTTTCCAAGGGGGAGAGGAGAAAAGGCTTGGCGCGGTGCTGCGCGGAGTGGTCTGCTCGCATTGGTAAGATTGGCAACCCTGCGGAGACACAGTAAAGTAAAAAAAAAAAAAATGAATTGAAGACATCGAATGCAGCTGCTGTGGTCCCAGGTAGAGCGAAGGGGGTGCTGTACTACCTGCTGGGACAGTCAAGGTCTCTTGCGCCCTTTGTGGGCATCGGCCTTGTGGCCACACCTGCTGCTGTCTCTTAAATTTAGTCCAGGCGGGAGCCAGGGAAATATCGGACGGAGCTGTGAGATAAAAATCTGGGCGCGGCGGCGGAGACAGGTTCCCATCCAAGGTCAGGGGCCGGCCGTGGCCAGCGACCGTAATGCAGCACGTGCTCATTCCCCATTAGCAACTTTGCAACAACCAGTTCAACGGCTTTCCTTGCTGAGATTTTTATTTATTTTTTCATTTTGTTTCAGATGCAGCTGCCAGCGGGACCCCCGCCGCCCACCCACAAGCCAGGAGAAGAACAGGAAGAAAATGTCACCGTCCAAGCTTTTGTCATTTTCGTAGACTTACGATTTTCCTTAGCAAACATGCTGTAGAACACTGTTACTTCACCCGCTCCGTGCATGCCCTCCGTAGACATTGATGCAGCATCAGCAGCTTCCAGGTGGTTTGTCCTCTGCGCTGTCACGTCGATATTCGCGGGGCACCCTGTACGTATACTGAATGTATCCTGAGTGTTTCCTCGTCCGGTATACCTTTAGTATACGTAACAGGAGGCCCTACTATTCACCGCTGGACTCGTCGTTCGCCCCGCATCTTCCTCGGAGGCTGTTCGCTGTGAGAATCTAGATTGAGAAAAAAGCTAACAAGGCGATTTGCAATTGCATTACGGATGAGTGTTGGAATTCACAAGGGCTCATTCTCTTGCAACTTGCTTAATTGCAGTTACTTTGCTTCAATAATTTATAGCAGAACACTGTTTGATATCACAACTGAAATGCTCTTGAGACCATTCAAATTGATTCAAAATAAAGTTTGTAAATGAATGATCATGTGTTGTGTTTTTTCCTTATCCCTATTAATTTTTACCTGTCAGGTACAGCAACTGTCAAAGAGAGGAAAAAATATTGAGTTGTTCTCTCTCTGAAAACAAACAATACTAAGCAAATCGAAGGTGACCATTCTGGTTGTACACTTGACAAAGTTAGTTAAAAAATGAATTTCTGAAAACAGCAGTGATTAATTGATTTCACTATTAAAACTACTTTGTCGATATGCTGTACCATTATGTAAAAAAGCAATTAATTACAATAAGACAGTTTGTTAAATTGCACATCACACCGGATGAAGCAGCCTATGTCCGTAAAATGACAAGGAATCAATACGCATGAATAGAAAATTTCAAATTTGAGAATGGAAAATGATCTGGAACTTTCATTTCCGTTCTGCGACAAGTGCTTTGAGTCTTGTCTTTGATAAATACACGAATATTTTTTTTCGTCGCAACAAAAAAGTAGGAAAATGAAATTTTATAAAAACGATATACCCGTCCTAGAAAAGGAATGGGAGCGATTCTCCGCTTTCATGGAATCGCGCTCACAGAGTGCGAGGAGAATGGGGTTCAGTGCGATACAGAAAAAGGGGCTAGCCTGACATAATAGCTCACACCACCAAGGCAACAAAGGGTTCCGTGCCGGGGCGTCGCCAGGACTGAGCCCAGGTATCCGCCACCCGGAACCCACATAGTTACGTGGGTTCAGACAGAACTACACGGTGACACAACACACACACACACACACACACACACACACACACACACACTCAGGTCAGTGGCTTTTCCACAAAAGCGGAGACTGCTCTACAAAATGACAAAAGCTTGACAGAACTGGCTCGAAGCGGCACACAGTGAGGGTAGGCTTTTGGAGCGACCGATCGTGGGGTGCACGGGGCAGGCAAGGGGGCAGAGGGATGGGGCAAGAGGGGCTGCGGGGTGAAGATTTCTCGGCAGAAGAGAAAGTCAGAGCCGATGCACAGAAGTGCCCGAGCCAATCAGAGCAGAGGTGCGTAGGCAACCCTTTTGTGCCCCGCACTGGTGCGCGCTTTCTCTTTTGCGTACCGTGTGGACACCGGTGTCCCGGCCGCCAGTCGCACTCCAGCACCCTGAGCTAGCCGGACGCTGGCCGGACAGTGCCGCGCCCGAGCACCACCCGGGCTATAAACAAAGTCAAATTCGCGTTCGTGCAGTGGTGTCCGTAAACAAAGTCAAATTCGCGCGCGAGCAGTGGTGTCAGTAAACAAAGTCAAACTCGCGGGTAGGCCCTAGAGGATACGCAACATCGTCAGTGTGGTGGTCAGCCAGGCGCCGTCCTATCGACTTCAAGGTCACATGGTGAGTGCAGTAGCGATTTCAAATTTACGGCTTGCGCCGCTGTTTCCTGTACTAGTACCCCCCCCCCCCCTCCTCTTCCCGTCGACCGCGAGGTGTCACAAATCATACCCCGTCGCGGGTGGGATTCCCGTTTTTGATTCATCGCTGTCAATATCCCTGTTGGACGAGGCTGCCCGACACACGCGGCCAGGTAGTATAAACCGCGAGAGCGGGAGAGAGAGAGAGAGAGGGAGAGGGAGAGAGAGAGAGAGAGAGAGAGAGAGAGAGACAGAGAGAGAGAGAGAGAGAGAGAGAGACAGAGAGAGAGAGAGAGAGAGAGAGAGAGAGAGAGAGAGAGAGAGAGAGAGAGAGAAACGGCGGAGGAGGACGGGAACGGACAGTTTTATAGGCGATAAAAACGGCGAAACAGAGCGAGAGGGTGAGAGGTCGCTGGGAAGCGGGAGAGTAACAGAGAGAGAGAGAGCGCAGTGAGTGCGGCAGGTCAGGTTATGCCCAGTGCAGTCGGAAGGGTTATACCGAAGGGCGCAGCCATTTAGTAACCTAAACGCGAGGAAGAATCGGCACGTCCCTCATTTCAAATGCTCGCGCCAACGCGTCGCAGCGATGCGGTCGACGGTGGTGCGCTCCGTCGGCAGACCGCTGAACCCGGTCGGCGCGCCGGCGGCCCGCCGGCCTCGGCGGCTCCCCCTCCCCCCTGCCCCCGCCGGCCGCTGGCGCGCGGACCTTCGTATTGGCTGGCGGCGCGCCAGTATGGCATCCCGACAGCACAATGGAGTAGCATACTTTTTCCCTTTTCGTTCTCCGCGCTCCTCATCGTGACGTGTGTTTTTGTTCCTCTCTTTCCTTTTCCTTCTCTGGCGGAAAGGGAAAAAAAGAGGAGAAAGGAGGGGTGAAGGATCTCCAGCTCGCCCTTGCGTTATTGAAGAGTGAGAGGAGGGGAGGGGCAGGGTCGATGCCTCTCCCCCCTCCCGGCCGTGCAGGCCGCTGTTGCCACGGCAACCAGCTGATATTGCGGGAGGCGGGGTGAGAGGGGCGGCGCGCGCTCTGATATTGCCGCATGGCTACCGGCGGCAGCATCTCCGAGATACGCCCCGGACCGAATGTACCGAACCGTTTTGGACTCGCGGGTTTCTCACCTCGCTTTTAAAGCTGGTCTGGCAGTGTACCCTAGTAGCCGAAGCCTAGTATAAAAATTTGAGTTTCCGCTGTTGATTCAAAATTAATTAATTTCTATTTTCGGTTCTGTCGCCTTGCCCTTCCCTAACACGCGATCGCCTTGCTGAAGGTCCGGAGTCCACTTTTATCCTATTTACGCCCCCCCCCCCCCCCCACTCTGATGCACCGCGGGATGGCCCAATTGAAGTGTCATTTCAAAAATGGTCATAAAATGTAATGGTCCGTAGAGAGACGCCGAGAGAGGGTCAGTAAGGACTGTGTGTGTGTGTGTGTGTGTGTGTGTATTTGTCAAGCGGGTCATAAGGGGCTGCCGTCGGCTGCCGTTCGGCCGGACCGTGAATGTCCGAACTGTTTGAATCGGGCCCTCCTCACAATCTGCATGGCGGAAACGACCGCTCAGGCTGAATTGATAGGGCTCTCGGACAGTCGTCGGCGGCCGCGTCGCGTGTGGCGAGGGTGTGTTGAGTGGCCACGGGCCATCTGTTTGATGGACTGTAAGTCCGCGGTGCATTCTGCTCGCCACGCACAACATCATTTACCAGACACTTTTGGTGGACGTTTGGCCTCTGAATTTTAAATGGTGATGAAACTGTAATTTTACAAGCAACTGATATAACGTTTCATTCCTACGCGATTTATATTTCGGAAAATGAATTCGTCGTCATTTTCGGCCAGGGTATGCCGTATTTTTCAAATGCGGACCTCAGCTGCACTTGAACTCATCTGCTGCGGCCTTCTGGCGATGAGAAATTCTCTGGGCTGCAACGGCTAAGGCGCACGCGATTCACGTGCCACAGAACAGGCGTCAGGGAAACGAAAATATTCCCAATTTTCATGTGTACGACTACGACTGCACCTCAAAATTGTGCTTGCGACACTACAATGGTAATTAAAAAAGCTATCTGTGATTCCTCAATACAGCTAGAGCTGCATAATTATTTAAAATTATCCATTGTTGCCAGTCTAATAAATTGTTGCTGGTCGGCGGGAAATCTAATCACGCGAGTCTTAATCTTGACTGCCGGATCCGGGCCGTAATTCACACACACACACACACACACACACACACACACACACGTAGCGAGGAGCACTGCTTTGCGTGTGACGTCACACCACCCGCTACGCCGGTACGTGACGTCAAATAACGAGCAGTAAACACAACAGCTGGGGGCGTAAATTCTTTCTCTGTCTCGCTTTCTCTGTCTCTCTCGCTCCGCTGCGGTCGTGCCACCACCGTCAGCCGTCGTGGTTGCGACCCAAAGAGGCTGAGTGAAATCAGGTGTTGACGCACTAAAAACTGGGGCAGTTTTAATTTGCATTGTTTTGTGTCTTGGGTGCGTTGAACTCACCGTGTCTGTTGCCGGCGGC
The DNA here is from genome assembly GCA_038380765.1 of Odontothrips loti. Classification (NCBI taxonomy): domain Eukaryota; kingdom Metazoa; phylum Arthropoda; class Insecta; order Thysanoptera; family Thripidae; genus Odontothrips; species Odontothrips loti. Next base: position 8,365,081 of record CM076258.1, on the reverse strand, counting down.
GTCTGACTTGCTGATCTTCTTCGTTGAAAATGTCATTGCTGCTCCATCAATCCATCAACTTCCTGTAACAGAATAGAAAACCTTCATTATAGTTTTCACATTTCATTTTCAAAATTTTAATCGTTGATGTCCCACGTTTATTTTTGTCTGCTCTTTGGCATGGGATTGATCGCGAAGAAAAGAGAAAAGGAAGGGACCAGAGGAAGGAGAGAGAGAAAGAGAGGGATCGGATGAAAAGGGCGAGAGGGTTAGAGGGGGAGTGGGGTTAGTCCCCGTGGAGTGGCCATGTTGCCAGAGTGCTGTGGAGTCGAGAGGCAGCAGCCAGACGGCGGGCCGGCCACAGCTGCCCCTTGTGCCCAATGTGCCTGCTGGGCTGCTTGGCCTGCGTATTTTCGACCAGCGAAAAATATGAAAACTAATTACAATTTTATAATGAGTGGAACTGCGTTAACGTTTTACCCCGGCAACACCACCAGGCTCACCGCATGTGTGACCCGGCTTTGCCCGGCTTCAAGGACGTGTTCGCACAGACGTTACTGCTTGCACCATCCGGATGCTCTCCAAGGCCACGCAGCCACACATGGTCGGGACTGACACTCTGTTGCAAGGTCAGAGACCGGGAACGCAGACTCTCAAAAATACTAGTCTCGTTTCCCGTAAAGTTATGTCAGCAATAGATCGCTGACCGGGTTTCATCCTGATTGTCGTGCTGTTTATGGCCAACGACTTCGCGCCTCGTCAGTTGTGACCTTGACCTAGACACACACACTCACACAGACGGACACTTCTCACAAAACTCCCCCATAACCTTGGCCCCTTCAGGCGGCGGCGATGCACGAAGTAAATGATTCCTAGTTCATAAAATGGTAGTCATTTCTACTTTTATGTCGAGTCTTTATGGCGCGGGGCACACGCTCGCCTTTAACTGTTTTGCGGTTCGGGTAGGTCAGTTTGCCGCGGGTGTTTGTTTTGCCTCTCCTTTGTGGTTTCCTTGTCCGTTTCACTGGGTTTATTGCCCCTCTTTCTCACACGAATACAGCATGCACTCTGCCGGCGCGGTGCTGCGAACCCACGTAGCTCAAGTGCCCACTGGCCGTTTTTCTGCGCACAACTTCGTATTTTATACGACTTTTCTCTTCTGATGGTAGCCGTCGAGTCCAAAAGCCAAGATGGCGTGACAAAAGAGTTGCTGTGAGTTTGCCCAGAGGGAAGAAGGGCCCCAGGCCCCTCCCGCACTTTGACAAAACGCCGCGTTCATCTGACAGTCTGATGGCTATTTGCGCCAGTGGGAGGCCCGGGAGGTCCGAAGAGGAGAATAGGCGAATATAGGAGGAGGTATTATGAGACGGGGCGCAGGGAGGAGAGAACACGGGGAGAGGGGAAAACCTGCATAATCAAGACAGCCACCCCCACCCCGAGCCGCTGTCTGTCACGCCAACTGATCACGTCCTGTCAACGAATGCATAGACCTATCCCCCTTTCTATCCCCCCCCCCCCCCCCCTCACATTTTCTTCTTTTTCCTTCTTCCTTTTTTTCACTCACGCACACACTTGCATCTGCACCAACACATAGGCAGTATCTTAGTTCTGAATCTTGCCCACAGATAGCGACTCTGCGGCGCTGCGGAGACGGCGATGCCAGCAAGTGTGAACTAACTCTTGTATAGATCAGTTAGGTATTAGAAACAAAATCAAAAATTAATGTTCGTATTATTGAAAAGGGAGTAGAGAAAAATGAAACAAACCCAAGATAGGCGTTCAAAGTTGCCTAAATATTTTCGTCGTAATTCGATGCGAGCTACCAAATTGCGGTTCTTAAGTACTTTATCATCAGAATATTATATTTACTAGAAAAAAATATTTTTGTGATTTCAAGATGATTTAACAGTGTAGTTGTGGGCGCGGCCGGGGTAGCCGGACACACCCGGACGCATCCCTTTGCTGCTCGCCTCGGCCGTGCAATTCTTTTGTGTGACGACGGAATGGGCAGCATTGTGTGCGAAACTCCTGCCGCTGATTGGCGGCCGCTAGGCTCCTGCCCACCAATGGCACGGCAATATGGCGGATTTTCGCAAAGGTGCGTACGGCGGAAGCGTCACAGCAGAAGCGCCGCTCTGTGTGTGAAGTGTCAAACTGCTATGACTAACGGCGTTGCCATGCACGTATTTTTCACGCGATGTAAAATTACGAAAATGCCAATGCAATATGCTTGTAGCTTCTACTTCCAGATTTGTATTTTTTTCCTCCTTGTGATTCCTCCGGTTTCAAAAGAACAGGCACCACTGCCGTAAACTTTAACCATGTGCAAACCGAGCCTTTAGATGTCACCAATGTATATTGTTATTGGGTGGTCTCGTCGCGTCTGCTTTTATATTTTGTTGACACGTCGCGTACACGACGGGTTGGCGAAAAGGGAAAACTGACGCACCGGTAGGGGATGAGCAGTGGACAGTGCGATCTCACGCAACTCTGATGCGAATCTGCCCCAGTTACGTCGGATAGGGGTGGGCCAGATGACGGCTGGGAACGTCCCCTGCGCTGGTCCAGCAGGCAGGACGGAGAGCGAGAGAGACGGCGAGAGACTTGGGAGAAGGAGAGAGTTTTCTATTATTGTAAATAGCGCCCTGCTGCTGCTCCTGCCGGAGGGGAAGAAAAGGCGGCGGGCAAATAACCGAGCGGGCCAAAGCGATTGTTCGACCTGGCGGCGCGCACCTTCCAAATAAATTGTAGCAAAGTGAGCCAAAGTGACAGAGGGTTGCGTCGGGGTGGGAGGCTCCCGACCCGGCAGGGAGAGCGACAGAGAAAGTCCAGCACACAATGAGCTAGAAGGGGGCAGCGCTCGCTAAAGAAAGAGCCAAAGGCGAGGAGGAATTTTTCAAGGTGCGGTGCGGCGCGGCGTTGGGGTGGCTGAGCTGTGCATCGTGCAGCAGCAGCTGGCGATTTCCCTCGGACTTGACAACGCTGTCCTATCCGCATGCGCGCTGCCGCCGCCGGCCGGGGCCCGGACGGAGCCCTTTCAGAGCCCAGCCGCGGACGACGTTTGCGAATAAAGTCGAACGTTTTATCCGCCTTTTGGCGCGCACAAGGTGACAATCCCACTTTTATTCCCGGCTCCGTGCCGGTTTGTGTCTTGCAGGCGGGCCCGGCTGCGTTCGACACGGGGCCGGCCCTGCAATGGCGGCGGCGGCGGTGCAAGGCGGCCTGCAGATCATACTGTTCTGCGGGTGCTCGCCACATACAATGTTAGATTTGCCCTGTTTGCAGTTAGGTGGGGGCCGATATCAGGCATTTTCTGTTGTTCAAACCGAATGTGTTGAGGCATATGAGTGTCGAAAAATTGAATTAGCCTATTTGGGGCATCTGACGGCGTAAGAGTGAAATTGGTCAATTCACGCCGCAGGATTGTATTCGTGCCCTCGCATACATCTCACTCTCCTTCCGCTGTCGGTCTCTCTCCCTCCCTTCGAGTGGGGTGGACACTGCGATCGTCCACGGCCTCTCAGAACGAGGTGTCACCCGGCCAGAATGCGCGCATAAAAACGCGCTTTCACCGCTCGGTCAGTTTACGATCGCTTTTCGACAGTATGACGGCCGTGTCCGTTCCTTATTCTATATTCTTGCGGTCGAATCAAACGGGCCGCCGAAACGATTTGACGAACTCGTCATGTATTATGACGGTACTACGGTCACCAATGAAAAGACCGGATGCGTTATTTGTGGCCTTTTTCGCACAGAAACGAGGAGGGGGGTGGTATTCTGAAACGAACGCTAGGCAGGTGGTTTTGCGACTCGCACGTCGAGGTGCGGCAAAAGTTATCCGGGATGAGGTATGTACGTATCAAGCAGCACCACCACCCACATGGGGCTCCCCTCCACCGCAGCGCTAGCGGAGCTCAGACCACGGCTGCCAACCCCCGCCTCGATGAAATGTAATCAATACGGAGCATGGCGCCGAGCGGGCGGCCGGGGGCTGCGTTCGCGTGCTCTCTCTGTCTTCCCCGCTCTCTATCTGGACGCCAGACTCGGGTCTGGTTCCTCTCTCTCGCTCTGGGACTGCTTGAACGCAGTCTCTGCGTGGGTGGATGGTGGGTGGGCTGCTGGTGGGTGGTGGCGGCCCTGCGCGCTGGAGCGTGCGAGAGACACACGGGACGGGATAGGGGTGCGGCTACTGTCATGGAGTCACCACCCAGCTAGTTTCGCATAATATTTTATGATTACTATTATTGTTATTATTATAGTTTTGATTATTATTATTACTGTTATTATTATTACTATTATTGTGTATTGTTTTTGACCAGTACAGCCTAAGTTCACTATCTCTATCCCAGATAACCCCTACAAGCCGATTTTTGATAGTGTAGTCGGGGTCTTGAGACCGAGGCCCAATGGCAGCCCTCTCGCCTTGCCGCTCTGTTCCTTTGCAAATAATACAAAACGCCTTTTTTTGCCGGAAGTCGGGTCTGCTGTGCAATAAGCAGGGAATCCCCATCTCATTGCGAGGCATGGAAGTCGATATGGTGTGTTGCATGCGAAAGGAGCGGTGCAGAGGGTCCTGGCAGTCCTGTCCGATGCAATCGGTCCCTCGCCAGGCGCCGTCTGATCGAAACAGACTCGAGGGATCGACTTGCGGAAAAGGCACGCGCGGGAAAAGACAAAAACAGATCGCGTGAATGATGCTCGCTGCTTCTTTCTTCTTTTTTTCCGTTGGTGCGGGCGGCAGCAGCCTTGCTTCTTGCTTTTCTCATCTGCTGCAGCTATCTCTCACGGGGCAGAGTCGAGGCCTGATAGCAACGCCCCAATACCCTCCCCACTTCTCAATGCTCTTGGCTCTACCAGCGCACCGAATTTCAATGCTACTCTGTGATAATTAATTTTGACCTACGAACGAAGATTATATAAATCACAGTCCCTATCTGTTTCTTTACTTATCAGCAACGTTATTTCTCGAATTTCGGCAGGAGGCAGTCCACGGAGCAGCTCGCGAGAGGACAGAAGCGCCCCTCGTTTCTCCGCCCGCCCGCACAGAGGGCGCCACTGGTCGGGCCTAACCAGAGACTTCTCCCGGCGCTGGGCGGCCCGCGGAGCACCGTCTTGGAGCACGGCGCGGGGCCTTGTGAGGCCTGCCTCTCTTTCAAACGAGTATTTTCAAACTTTGATATTTTCCCGCCGTTCTCTATCCTGTTGGAGTCCTAGAGTAACTGTTCCACAGAAATCCCACCACCCGGCCTCGCGCGCTTCCAGCTCACCCCCACTCGAGCTTCTCTCTCTGTCCAGGACGCGAGGTCAAAGGGGTGGAACCGCGGGCGGCCAGAAACGGCGGCCCTTTTCTGGCCGATGGCCGCGTCGTCGGATGCACGTAACACTGCGGCCCCACCGCGGCACTTACAGTGGCTCCCTCTTTTTTTCTTCCCTTGCTCTCTCTGCGGCCGTAGCGAACAACAGACGAGAGATGAAGGCCGCCGGCCCATGTGTGCGCGCTCCCAGAGCCCCGAACGGTCCCCTACAGGACCCCTGCAGGACCCCGGCAGGACCCCGGCAGGACCCCGGCAGGACCCGTCGCGGCCTGTTCCGAGCCATTTGCCGCCGAATGCCGCAAAGTTCCGCCCCGTAGACCGGTCTCCCTAACAGGGGACCTGAAGATGGGGGAGCGGCTAGTGCAGGGCTGTGGGCTCAAACCCCACCTCCGCGCCGGCTCCCCTAAGCGCCCACCTACACTGAGCCACCAGTATAGCGATGGCCACCCGCATTCGGGTTGCGTCCATCACGGTGACTCTCATCACCACCATGACGTACAGAGTGAGCGGGCGATGAATGAAACATGACCACGGTCACGTTTGATGAAGATTGGTTGCACACGGGCGCAGCCGACAAATGAATGATATGAAAGCGGGTAGATGCTAAGGCCTGGGGTGGGTCTTCCATCATGATGGTAGTCACGAACGTCATGAAGTCACTCATGAAAACGGTCACCAAAGGATTAATTCGATTGAGTATGAAAGGGGGCTTGCGAAAATGTTTAAAGTTTGGTGAAAAACAAACACAAGTAGTGCACGCGCTATGCTCTTTCCTTTCGTCCCCTTGTAACTCAAGCAGGCTCCACAAAGAGTCTTCTCCGCTCGCTCTTCCATTCGGTTCAAATCCAATACTATGTATACAGGCAGAGCAAGCAGCCGAGGCAGCAGCAGCAGCAGCAGCAGCAGCAGCAGCAGCTGCCGCTCGCCTCCGCTTGCTGTGTTTGCCTGGCAAAACTTTTGAGCTCCCCAGATAATTCTTTGTTGAGATGGGAAACCGCCTCTGCGTTGGGGATTGGACGTTGGGGAGGCGCCGTCGCGGAGGCGGGGTGGTGGTGGGGGCGGCGGCGGGGGTGGTGGGCGTCGTGGGGCGAGAGGAGGTGTTTGTCCCTGCATCTCTTTGTGCATAGAAATTGAGGGCACGTGCTTCCAGTGGCCTCTCCTCCCCTTCTCCCTGTGCCCCTCCCGACCCGAGTCCCTTCGCTCTGCTCAGCGCAGCCACAGCCTCAGCATTTTCACGACCAAAGTTTTCGAGCATTGAATGCGAGTCGGCCAAATTGGCTCTCTGGCATAACCAAGAAGCGCTGCTGTGCTCGGAGGAGGCGGCAGCGACGCTCTAGCCGACCCCCGGGAGGAAAAAGTTGCTGAGCCATGGAGCAAAAGGGGGAAAGGCGAACGGGTTACGAAAAGTGACCGCAAGACCGATATCAGCAGACTTTTTCTGCGTTATTATTTAACATTACGACGAAAACCTAGCACGGTGAAAAAGCGAAAAGACTTTTCGGTGATGCTTGAACGACAATTTCCCTTGTTGCAGGCAAATGGCGCTCCCCCGTACGGAACTGCCCCCGTCCAACGGTTTCTGCCGCTGCACACCACTACGACCAGAAAATTCACGGCGATGTAAGTTTGTAAACATTTTTTTTCCTACAGAATTCAAACCCTGAAACACGCCAGTTTTTATTTTTCGACATGCTCTTTTAAAATTAATCCTTTCATGTGGTTAAGAGGATTTCCTGTTTTAAAACCGTTGTATATTTCGGGGGGCAAAAGCTCTGGAGAGTGGCGTTGAAGGGTGTAAGGGGGGGGGGGGGGAGAAGGAGGGGGCAGAGGCAGTAAGGATTATAACTCATAAGCTAAGCATGAATTACTCGACAAGTGCCATGGCGCGCAATACAAGGTTGCATACTATATGCGTGCCGCAGACCGTAAACAAGTCATGCCCAGCTACCGGCTCCGCACGGCTCCGCACGGCTCTGCACGCCGCAGTGCCGCGCCGCGCCACCAGAGGCGTCACCATAACCATGCCAAAGATGGCGCTCGCCGGACCAGAGCCCGTGCCGCGGTTCGGTTCGGATAATGGGGCAGACACTGGGCGGCGCACCGCTGCGGAGAGTGACCCAATTCAGAGCCGGCCCAAAATGCGCGTATTAATCATAAATTACTCCCGACGTGACAGTTTTGAAAAGTTAACTAAGGCTGTGCGATGGTACAGTCGCGCAAAATTGCAAAACTTAATTCATCACGACCTCACCGCATCGCGGTTCTATCACCGCCGTGATGGTAATGTATACTCAGCAGGGCGATTGCTTTGCTTTACTGGGTACGGTTGTCATGCACTAGACGAAGAACAGTCCGTTGTCTAGTGGTCACGCTGAAGGGAAGCGGACGCGAAGCGAAGGGTCCCCGCTTCATTCCCTCTCCTCCCTCTTCCTGTGTTCCAAAATATCCCATGGTGCGGTTGTGCTCCGGTACAGAGTCGCGTAACTATGCGAGCAGTGCTGCCAACAGCGGCGCTGAGTATTATTTCGCGCCGTGGGCATTCAGGGGACCGGGCGCAGGCATGCGGCGAACTTTATGGCACCCAAACAACGCGTTAAAGAAAACGAGAACACTGAAGGATCATTTGCGTGATGTTAATGCGTATGTGCGTGCCCATGCCAACAAGCGTGACTTACTCATTGTGGTGTGCCACGAGAGTCGTCAGTGTGTTGGTTGCCAAAGCACGGTACGTGAGTGCCCATATTGATCAACTAAATACTCGCTACACGACCCCCACGGGTCTTCTCATACACTGCAAAACAAAAAACTTCAGACGGCGCAGATGTGATTTTATTTTTCACCGCACGACCTGGGTGGCAGTCCGCTTGGTGATGATATCAGATCGGCCGGCTCAGGGTTGGAGGGAGGAGGCAGAAAGTCGTCTTTGCATTCGTCGCTGTCAAACGAATGACTCGGATGAACGACATGCGGAGAAAATCGCCGCCTCCGAGTGCAATTTTCTCATAGTAAATTCTCGCGGCTGTCTAGGCTGTCGTAAAGACGGGCGTGGCGGCCGCGTCATCCGGCCGGGACCAGCCTTGCAAAGGTGCCGTCCTCCATGCCGGCCACATTCACAATTTTTCACTGCGACTCCACCGATAACATCCACTGTCAAAAATTAGCAAAATAAAACGCAACAAAACGGGCGGTGCATTAAAAATTATCATTTAGTATGAGACGCTTTACCAAGGATTTCAGCCGTAGCATCATGCGCTGCCAATTTTATTTTCAATATTCGACCCCCGATAACGACGCGCAGCCAACCGGCTCCCGATGAAACAATTATTTACCCATCACGCCGGCGGCCTCTCGGACCGCAGTCATCAGTGGGCGAATGCTATCGTCATATCGTAAGGAGACACGCCTCGTTATTTACGGCGCCATATAATAAAGCGATTGAGGCTGGTCATCGCGCCGCGATACGGTCGGATTTATTGCGAAACAGGCTCGTAAAGCTAATTTGGGGCCGAGCTTTTGGCTCCCTGCGAGACGCCGGGCGAGAGATTTACGGGGCGAACGCATTGAGAATACATTATTCGATGCGGATCCTATGTCCCTGAGCAGAGGAGGTAGGGATGAAAATCGGGTTTGGAAATCGAGGGTGGTGGGGTACGCGGCGCGCTTAATTAGAATCAAAACGCAAAATTTGCGGTCGGCAGCTCTAAAAATGACGAGCGATTGCAAGAAAATGGGGAGGGGGAGGTGGACACACACGCAAGAAAAAAGGGTGGGAGAGAGCGAGAGAGAAACATAGAGAGGGAGAGAGGAAAGGAGGGAGGAGAAGGAGGGGCGTCGGCAGGAGGGGGAAAGGATCAGGACAGCTGACGATAAAGAAGCAAGTGTATGGGAGTCTCGGGTCGGGGCGGGGGCTGGCCGTGCAGGCGGTCGCTGCTGCTGGGCTGTGCCTCGGCTGTGCCTCGGCTGCGCCTCGGCTCTGCTCCCGGGTGGATGGACGCAAGGAATCGAGCCCAGAGCCCCGTATCCCGGCAGTTGGCCGCAGCAGATACGGACCCCTGGCTGCGGCACCAGCGGCAGTGTCAGTTGTAGCAAACGAACATTGACTGCAACTGACGCCCACCGAATACCGCATCTCTCCTCTTCTCTGTCTCTCCCGCAGCGCCCATCCTTCTCTGATATATACGCCTTGATTAAATACGCCACCGAAATATTAAGTAAACGCCAAGAGAAGGAAGGGAGAGGGGCGTATAGTGTAGATCGATGGAGGTAGCGATATGGAAGGGAACTTAAGTTTTAGGTTTTATCACATTTTGGGAAAATACCTGAAAATCTTTCGATGAAATCAATCTTTTGTAAATTTTCGGGAAAACTGTCTTTGAAAGGGAGTTTGTATTATTTTGTTTTTGTCCATTTTGTTGGGTGGGTAGGGAGGGTGTGCACGTCCCCAGCGACGTGCTGGAAGGGGAGTGGCTGGCAGGCGGGTCCGTTCGGGCCTGGTCCTGGTCCTGGGTCCTGTCTATCCCACTCACTCTGTCTCTGTCTGCCTGGACTTTGGCGCGCAGCCCGCGTGCAGGTGGGAGCGAGAGAGCGGCGCAGGCATCGGCCGCTCCGAACGCAGCCCCCCCGGCACGGCACTGCCCGACCGCCACTCGGGATTAAACTGACACATCCTGTTCCATAAGATAGTGCGAGATATCCCATGGCACGCGGAGACAGATCCCACCAGGGGCGACCTCCTCCAGGTTAGGTCCAGGTGGTTGGCAGCCTAACCCCCTCCTGATACCTCCTATGGCGGCGGTGGCGGCAGCAGCGGCAGCGGCTCCGGGCAATATTCTGTATGAATTATACTTCTTCCAGACGACCGCAACGAGAAAAATGTCCCGAAAAGAAATTATTATTTTAAAATTGGAAGGTGACTAAAAAGGCGCGTAGCGTAATGGTTTGTGCCGCCTACCCTGTCTTACAGCTTGAGGACTACAAGTCTTTCACCCAGAGAAACGAATTCTTGATTCAAACCAAGAAAAGTGTATTTATTCAAGAAAATATTCTTGAATGCTTTTAGCCTAAGAATCTGTTTCTCTGGCTGTTGATTTGAAAATAATGGCGACTTAAAACCGTTTGATACGCGACGCTGACGGAGAGGGTTGTGCTTTTCCAGCGCCACCAGGACCACTTCTGCCGCAGCAAAACCTGTTCGCTATGTAAACGAGGCTGGTGCACTTGGAGGAGGTGCACATTGGCTGCACGCTCACACGTAAGCGAGAATAGAAACGTACAATCCTTTCGCATCGGACCGCCGCGCAATTCAAAGTAAGCAAACTGTGTTTCCTTTCCTCTGGCGGCGCGCAATTTGTGCGATAAGGCAGCACTGCGCAGAAATTAATTGTGATGAGCTTCGCCGTGAGGACGACCTCTGATCCTTTCCGATCCGAAATTCATCGTCCCCCTCATTCCTAATCCTCCACCTCCCTCTCTCCTCCTCATCCTCTTTCTCTCTGTCCTCATATGAAAGGGGTCCCGACCACATACGCCACCCCGATGGCCACTTTATCCGTTAAACCTACTCTATGCCTCCTCCTCCTCCTCTCTCCCTCTCCGTCGCTCCTCCTGCGCGCACCGCCACCGTCCCTCTCGCTCCGTCCACCCCGAAACCATTCTGCGAGCGCGCGAATGCCCCGCTCGCCTCCATGCCAACCCCTTCCGCGCCCCGCCACCCCCCCGCCACCCCCCGCCACCCCCCGCCACGCCGCCGCAGTGGCCAATCTCCCCAGACAAGAAGGCGACCGCGCCTCCGCCTCCCCCTGACCCCCTCCCTAAGGCTCACCGCCGGGGTGGGAGCTCGTGCAGCCGCCACGCTAGGTACACTGTTAGCAGCACCGGACAACAAAGTGTTCCAACGAAATTTAAATAGTGTTTTGGAGGGTCGGACAATTTTTTGTTTGCTCTTTTCTTTGATTTTTATCTAGTTTATTTTCCTTACATTTTTTCAATGCCCCAGAACATGGTTTCATTAACGCCCGAATTTTAAAATATGCCCTACCATCATTAAAGGCACCCGCACCTAATTTTTCTTTGCCATTTCCTGCTGGAGTAGAATATTTCATGAAACTTCTGTAAGTTTCCCCGAGAAAAGGGATGTTGCGAATGAAGGGGGTGGGGGGTGGAGTAGCGAGAGAGCGCAGGATATTGGCCGGCCTGCGCTGCCTGCGCTGTAGGCCCCCGACAGCCTCCGTCGGGGCTCCCTTCTGCTGCTACTGATTGCCGTCGCGAAACGATATTAGAAGTCTCTCGCGCGCTCGCCGGGTCCTTCTCGGCAGCGGCGGCAGCGCCTGCTGCAGCAGTAGCGGCAATATGAGCGGCAGTAGCACCGCCCTGCAGCGGCAAACGGTTGGGGAAAACGGGCGCCGGGAAAAATAGGCGGCGACGGCCAGCATCGTGCGCCTCCCGGCGTCGGATCCGTCATTGGCGATGTCGTTGTGACATGAGAATGACATATTTCACCCCGTCGCAGTTTGCCGCACCCCTCGCCGCCCGCTCTTTCCTCTCCGTCTCTGTTTCGCTTACTGCACATCTTTCTCTCTTCTCGCCCTCCTCGCAATCGCAGCAGCAGCAGCAGCAGCAGCTGAGACAGACAATCGTCCTCATCGCCTCCGCCCTTTTTCTGATCCTATCCTTGGTCCTCGCCCTCCCGGCGACCCTTCCTATCCGTATTATTTTTTCGGCGATTGACTCTTGTTCTGCTTCGCACGCCGGGCACATACTCTCTTTGAGGGCGGTGTTCGCGGGGGGCGTCCACGGACTGCGAGATGTGCGTGGCGCATTGGTGCCAAACGTGACGAAAGAAGCCGGTGAAAATGGAATGTAGCCAAAATAGAAACAAAAAACGAAAAAATGAAACTACATATAGAGAAGTCTGCATTTTTCAATGCAACGTTTCCACTTGATGCAAACACAACCAAGCACCTCACCAAATCAGAATTACAATTATTTTCTCCATTAATTGCTTTTTGAAACATCCGTTGATTCTCATCTCTTGGCGGTCGTGATTATTGCATGGAGTCGGTACTAATGGCAATGCGCCTCTCGAGATGGGCACTGGAATGGAATCGTTCACACGCTGAGGCGAGCATCAGGAATAAACATCACGGCCGCGAGTGTTTGGGTGGGAGGCGGCCGATGGCTGCGTTAGTGGTGTGTGCTCGCGGCTTACAGAGACCAGGTTGTGGTGCCTAATCCAAATCGTCGGCAGAAGAAAAACAAGAAAACGGCCGGTACGATGACGGGTTTAGAGCTGCCCAGGGAAGCCCACGTGGAGCGGGCGACGGCGTAAACATAGCCGTGTTCAAAATGGCCGTTCCCAGCTGGGAAATAGTGTGATCCCGACGGATTTCCCTAAAATCGAAAACGGAAGTTGGATATTTCGGTTTCGGTGTCGGTGGCCGGGACGGACAGGTCGCGCCGCCACGTGCTCGCAGAGGGAAGTACAGCGGCGGCAGTGCACGCCCCCGCCGCCCAGATGGCGCCACCGGGCGGCGCCTGCGGGTAGTTCCGGAAGCGGCCGCGGTGCGGCGCCGCCCGACGGGCCTAACCTCGCTCACCGGCGGCCTCATCGCAGTCTTTACTGGCCGTGACAGCCGCCAGCTCGGTGTCCGAAAGACATAAATGATAATCGCAGGCACCGGCGGGTGCCCACGGGTGCCGCGGTGACAGTGAGCCGCGCGGATAAACGGGCGCTCATGTGACTAAGGCAGTGCCGCCGCACCGCCGCCGAGCCGCCGGGTTGGAGGGACCGCCTTCAAAATGAGGGCGTGGCCCGATCGATGCGCCGGAACACTGCCGGAGTCACGCTGGCACCCCGTTAGGTTACACGGTCAAAAAATAGGGGATGCTCCGTGTTTGGTTCTTATCGTTGAGGAGCATAATAGGGGCACATTAGTGGTGGGCGAAATAGTCACGACAGCAGTATAGATCCCCGAAACATGTACTGTAAAATCAAAGAGACGATTTTGTCAATATCTAAGATAGGCTAATGACAGATTGATGTCAAAATTTTAATATCTTCAATTTGTATTTAATCTCTTTTCTGTGCTTTCAGGCCGTGCTGTTGAACTTGACGACCTCCACCACCTCCATTCCCGCGGCCCTTAGGACAGCCCCCCGTCATTGCCTGTTGCCTGACGGCCTCCATCACCTCCTCGGCCGGCGCGCAAACCGGAAGACCTGCCGCGGCCGTTTTACTGGCCTCAGACAATGGGGCGCCCCATCTTCGAACATCTGCGGCCAAGGTCGAGGTCACCGAACTAGTGCGCACTGGCCAGACACGAGCCAGCCGCCCCCCGCGTGGGTGTGGGTGGGCCGGTGGACCCAGCCTGCCCAGCGGGGCCCAGCGGGCCGCCCGGTGTATGACGAGCGTTTCGTTGTTTTGTAGCCGAGAACAGGCGTAGTATGCAAATAGCCACTTCTCATTGAAGACGATGCTAATTAGTTTCACGAACTATTTTTTTCCCCTTCTTTTTTCTGCTCTGTGGTGCGTGTTCTGTGAGAAAAAAATATTTCCCGAAATAAAAGCAATAATTTTCAAAGTTTGAATGCAGAACTGATTTTTTTTTTCATTCCAGAAAGGAGCAGCACATTCATTGTCCATTAGTCCTGCGTACACGCATAGAGTAGCAAGGCCTTTCCACTTTATAGTACCAATCTGGGGCGAGACAGCAGTAATTGGGCTCGTTGAAACTCATTCATGGTGTTGTTTTCGTTTCAATGGGGGCATTTTGGTTAATTAGAAGCGACAGTCAACCGTCGACTTGGGTCCGAAAACCCGTTGCATACATCAAATGGTTCCCACCTCGACACAAAATGCGTTCGCCAGATTCTAATTTTTTTTTTTTTTCTTGGGAACCAAATGACCTAGCGCTTGTCGCCGAGCTGGACTTGCAAGAAGTAATGTCACCGAAAGGTAAGATCTGGGGATCCCTACGGAGCGTGCACCGAAAAGAACTACCCTGCTCAGCAAATATGAAGAGCTCCTCACTTTGCTATTCTCCCCCTCCCGCCTGCGCCGCTCTCTTAGCGGCACACTCGCGCGCGCCTCGAGGGGCCGGCGGCAACGCGCCGACTCGCATTGCATAGTAATTGGGCGAATGCCTAACAAGGAGGGCCGGAGCAGCAGACGCCCTGCAGCAGCAGCAGCAGCAGACAGCAGTAGCAGCAGCAGCAGCAGCAGAGCAGCAGCAGCAGCAGCAGCAGCAGCAGCAGCAGCAGCAGCACCAGCAGCAGCAGCAGCAGCAGCAGCAGCAGCAGATGTCCCTCGTGAGGTGGAGGGGGAATCAGCAGGCGACACAAGAGACTTTCTTCGTGAGGAAAGGAGGAGAAGAAAAAGTGTGCACGCCAAAAAAAATAAAAAAAAATAAGGGCGGGACAGACGCGCGCCCTTTTTCTTGCTGAGCCTCCGCCACTGCCACCGCCACAGAGGCTCCTCCTGAGGCAACTTAGCGCATGCAAACTTTGATAAGGGGCACGTCTCCCCGGCGTGGTGCCGCCGAATCTTGTTCAACCCCCCCCCCCCCCCCCGACCCCAGTGCATGCGGTACAGTAGGCTGCCGCCGCTGCCGCCGCTGCCGCCGCTGCCGCCGCTGATGATGGCAATGCCCTCCCCTCTCCGCCCTCGCTCCTGAGTTGTTCGAAGGCGATTGATTCTCTCACTTCCTCGCGCTTTCCATCTCCCTCGTCGCCGATATTGTACGCGCGTGCCTAGGATTCGGCATTGAGTCGGCCGGGGATTGAAAAGTCGTGGCAGGACGCAAATTAGATTAAATAGCAAACGATACACGGGGAGGCAGTCAGGCGCGATATTGTCAGAGCCGACCCGCGCCAAACGGTGGCCGGACGACATCTAATACTCTGTCTTATGACCGCGACGCCCTGGACCGTTAATGATAATATTGTGTTCAGATCGTCGTTCTCCTCTTATTTTTTCCAAAAAATAAAGAACTAAAAAAATCGAGCCTCGTAAAAATAAGTGAGTCATTGAGACGGGACCAGCCGAGGCCACTGAGGCAGTCCCGAACCCTGTCCACTACTGTGGGTCCGATGAAAGTCCACGATAATGGGGTCAGGAACCCATCGCCGGCCGGGTGCTGCCTCCGGGGTGGACGGTCAACAGTGGTGGGCCTGTCTCTCTCGCACGCACGGGGGGCGGTGGGAAGATGACGGAGACAGACGAGGGTGCTGGCTTGGGACGCATCCCCGGGCGATACCAGCGCCATCCCTGGCATCCAGGCTCACTCAGCGCCCGCCCAAAAGAGTTGCGGGATGCGCCGCTAGAGGGCGACAGTGGTGGCACAGAGACGGGAGCGAGAGGGAGAGAGAGAGAGGTGGTGGTGGAAGGAAGAGCGAGGAAGCATCATGTGTGGCGCTCGAATATCAACGCAGGACCGCTTCATGAAACATGGAACTGACTACACGCGGCCCTACGGGACCCCCTGCCCCCCCCTGCCCCCCTCATTTCTATTCCCCCCCCCCTACCCTCGTCCTGAAAGCTGCCAAGGCACGTCTTGGCAGCGCCGCTGCAAGAAAAGAAGCGGCTCCGAGGCGGTGGCTGTCATTGTAGTTTTTGATGAAAATTACACGAAGCCTCCCCCCCCCCCCCCTCTCTCTCTCTCTCTCTGCCCGACGTGCACTTTCCATACTGAGTTGTTCCTGTCTCCTCCGGGTAGGACACAGAGGGAGAGAGAGATAGAGTGGGGGGGGGGGGCGCAGGGAGTCTTTCCCTCCCTTTTCTTTTCATCTGGAGCTCATTTTTCGCGCGCTCGTGCTGTGGCATCTCTCTCGCCGCCGCCACTGATACTCTTCTCCTCTTGCTGCTGCCACTGCTGCTGCTGCTGCTGCTCCTGGAGAGAAAAGACTGCCTCCGTGACTGGTGACTTTCTCTTCCTCAGGGGGCGAAAAAACTGTGCCCTTCAATATTTCCAGGCTTACTGAACGTTCGCACGGAGTGGCATACGAGTCGGGCAAAATATACAATATTTTTGTTAAAAAAAAAAAAACAAACCAATTGTTAAAAAGGTTATGTCGAGTTGACGTTCTCACGCACCCCCGGCACCGCCAGCAGCCGCACCCTGTGTGCTCCCCCACCCTCACGGACGCGCTGCGCTTCCAAACTGTAGAATGCCTCGCACGTGGCTCCCGAATAAACTAATTACACCCCAGGCCGGCGCCTGCTCGGTGCCATCGCAGCAGTGGACTCCAGGAGGTCTCTCGGAGGAGGCGGCAGGCGGGGTGCCCCAGCGCAATTTTAGTTTGAGTTCAGTTCGATCCAGGAGACCGTTCAAAGTCGAATGGTGCCACCTAACATTGCCTTGCCTCCCTTCGTTCTTGTCACTCTGTTGATAAGTTCGCTGAATATCAGGTTTGTGGGATGGACGGTATCCAGACAATAAGTGAGGGGCGGCTGCTTACACGCGGTTGGACACTGAATGAAAAGCGATCGAAATACGACTAATTAAGAGCAGAGCGATTTTACAGAAATGAAAGGGCACACGGAGAGGGCTGGCGCAGCTTTCAATTCCATTTCCTCTTCGCCAAAGCCAGTCGTTCGTGTCCCCGGGAGGCGAGAGTGGGAGGGAAGGAGACGGAGAGAGACAGCGGGCGGCGGAGGACAAGGGAAAGGGGGCAAATCGGCAGCCGACCCGCCAGTTTGTCACGTCCTGATATAAGATATTAGCAGAGAGAGAGAGAGAGAGAGAGAGAGAGAGAGAGAGAGAGAGAGAGAGAGAGAGACGGACCCACCCCCAACGCCCCCGCCCCGCCACGCCTCACCGCGTCCTCTCCATGGAAGCCTTGTCTTCTAATAACGCGCGACAGCGTCTTCCCCCCTCCCTCTCTCCGTCGCACTCTTCGGCACCGCCGGCACCGCACCTTGTCTGTCTCTCTCGGCAGGGGCACGCCGTCGTCCGTCTTCTCTGGCTGGTTTTGGGCCCGAAAACTTGGTCACGTGGGTCTGGCCAACCCCAGCGGACTAATCAAGGGGAGGAACTGCGTGGCCGGGCGTAGCAGCGTAGCAGGGGCGTGGAGGCAGCTCCGACAGCTCCGGCAGCCCCGGCCCGTACAATAAGCCCAGACAAAACTTTTCCCATCCATATATCGAACAAAAGCCGCATCCGTGCGCGGCATGTATGAAAGGCAAAGGCCCAACCAAAACGCTATCCCTCTTCTCTCTCCCCCTCTCTCTCTCTCTCTCTCTCTCTCTCTCTCTCTCTCTCTCTCTCTCTCTCTCTCTCTCTCTCTCTCTCTCTCTCTCTCTCTCTCTCACTCTCTCGCTCTCGCTCAGTCAGTCTATCTCCCTTCCCCTCTCGCTCGCTCTGTCCCCCACCCCTTCATTTTCCGTTGTGACAAAACGCTACCGCCGCTGCGAAGCAGAATTGTCACTGCCCGCGTCGGAGAACCAAAACTAGCAAAGGTAAAACTGAACAATTGACCCACTTTCTTCAATACATTCACAATTTTCATACCAGATCAGCATGGTGTAAAGAACATCACGTCTCAAATTTGAAAGAAAATAATAAAAAAACGATAAAAAGTTAAGTTCTAAGTCTGATCACTGTGATAATAATTTTCTGCGCCGTAAAATTGCGGACAAGAGTGGCTGTTTGACCATCATTTTCTCTCGCGCCCTTTTCACCAGCCACAACTACCACCGAATACCGTCCCCCCCCCCCCCCCCCATCCGTCTCACCACGGTCGAGACATCTCCGGACGCCCCGCTCCCCACCCCCTTCCCCTCCCCTTCCACATACCCCCCCTCCCTTTCACCCCCTTCCACGCGCCGCGAAAAAAGCACGACAACCCCCTGACGCCGCGACGTCTAGTCCGCACCTCATGACTTTCATTCACCAGCTGCGCCCTCGAGAGAGATAGATAGTAGTGATGGGGCCACACACGTGGTATGGGGAGGAGGGGGGAGGGGGGGGGTGCATGCGGTGGGGGCGGATCACGCGAGCGAATGTACGGTGTAGTTGTGTACCGCTGACGTCACCCCGTGCAGAAGGTCGAGACAGGTGACTGCAATCCGACCACATCATGACCCTTCCCCCTCACCCTTCCACTTAAAAGACATTAAAAATTTTCATCTGTGTACATATTTTTTTTTGCTACAAAAAAAATTGCAATTTGTTGACACGGTTTTCAATTTTTTTTTAACACAAAGCTGCAGCAAAATTTTCAAATTGCGCAGCTGACCGTTGTTTCTGAATTACCTTCCGATTCTTTTTAAAAGTAATCCTGAAATTTTTCCTTCCTGCCAGGTCACACATGCGATGTGCGCGAAAAGGCCCGGGCCTAGAGCAGGCGGAAAGATATGCATCTCGAGATTCTACATCGATCACAGCGCAGCAGTCGAGTACCACGGCAGGCTGACTTTGAAATGCGCGCAGGAGGAGGAAGAGGGGGGGGGGGGGACTCGCAGGCACCCGCGAGTGTCGTCGAGCGAGACGGCGTGGCAAGAAGGGAAAACTCAATTTTCGGAGCCCCGACATTTGCAAAGAGGAGGAAGCAGAAGCCAGCAGGCGGAGCGGCGCCCGCAGCAGGCGCGCGCGTGGGTGGCGGTGAGGGACAGAGAGAGAGAGAGAGAGAGAGAGAGAAGGAGAGGTGCCGGCGTGTGCTGCGGGGTAAAAAGAGACGGCCGGTGACATATCTCTTCTCAACTTGCATCAGCAGAGGCGGAGAAGAGTAGTGCAAAGACTCTGCGCGCGTCTCTAGGCTGAGGCGGAGACGTGGTGGAGCTCTCGGTGCCACAACGCACACTTCATCACAAGGCGGCGAGGCCCCCGTGCCCCTGATAAGACGACGCAGGGATTACCTGGCTCCTGTCTGATACCAGCCACAGAGAGAGAGAGAGAGAGAGAGAGAGAGAGAGAGAGAGAGAGAGAGAGAGAGAGAGAGAGAGAGAGAGAGAGAGAGAGAGAGAGAGAGAGAGAGAGAGAGAGAGAGAGAGAGAGAGAGAGAGAGAGAGAGAGAGAGAGAGAGAGAGAGAGAGAGAGAATTTGAATTTGAATTTGAATTTTATTTCTCATAGGTACATAACAGGACTAGAGAGTCCTAGGGGAGCACCATCAGTACATACCAGAGTACGGAACAGTTCAAAACATAATTAGATGCTATACAGTGCGTAGTGCCAACGACATTACAGATACATTACTAACAGGTAATAGAGCGAGATATAGCAAAAGTTCAGGAACCATGTTGCGTAGCCATTAAATGGGTTTTTAGATATTTTTTAAACAGAGGCAAACTACTAATAAGGTGAAGAGAGCACGGTAGGCTATTCCAAAGAATTATAGCATTGATCCAGAAAGCTCCAGCACATTTGTCTGTTCGATGAATTGGAACAGTAAAGTGATTTCTACATTTTCTAGAGGGTCTATCTCTAACATGTCTGTCCAGTACAAATTTTTCGCAAAGGTAAACAGGAGAGTTAGAAGTGATGCATTTTTTAAATAGTGACAGAGATGAATAGATGCTTTTGTTTACAACTGAGAGCCACTCAAGGTCGTTAATATATTTCGTAATGTGGCAATCTTTAGGGAGGCTGAAAACAAAACGGGCACATGCGTTTTGTATGCGTTGTATTTTGATGTCACATTGGGACAACCTCTTGGATGTTACAGCATTTCCATATTCAAAAATGGGGAATATTAAGGCTTCCACTAAACGTTTTCGCAGGTCAACAGGGAGCAGCCTTTGCCGCCTACGCAAACCATGAAGGGCCGCAAGCGCTTTCTTACACATCACCTTTGCGTGGACATCCCATGATAAGTACTGGTCAATGTGGACTCCAAGATCATTAACAGTGATAGAATAGGGAATATCAATACCATTCACTGAGACACATGGGGAAGGTACAGGAAGTTTTTTTATCAGTTTATGATTGCCAATTATAATTGCCTGGGTTTTAGCGGCATTAATTAATAAATTGTGCCCTATAGCATAGTCTACAAGGCATTCAGCCTCCATCTTTAAAGTTTCAACAGCAGAGAGTAAGTTATCCGCCTTAAAATGCACATAGTTCTGAAGATCATCGGCATACAGATGGTAAGAAGATTTAGTAAAAACAGTGTGAATATCGTGAGAGAGCAAGAGAGAGAGAGAGAAAGAGAGAGAGAGAAAGAGAGAGAGACAAAGAGAGAGAGACAAAGAGAGAGAGCCAAAGAGAGAGAGAGACAAAGAGAGAGAGACAAAGAGAGAGAGAGAGACAAGAGAGAGAGACAGAGAGAGAGAGAGAGGGGGGGGGGGGAGAAAATTTGGAGCCGCAAAGGAGAGCGCACACCGCACTGAGGGTGGGAAAAATTAGGCATAGGAGACAAGGCCTTGAGAAAGGGAAAAAGACGATGGCGAGAGAGAAGGTGGTGACAGCGGCGCGATAGAGGGCCTGGGGTGAGGCGGAGCGGGCGGGGGAGGCAGCAGTGCGGGCTGCGAATAATGCAGTGCGCCAACCCCGCTCTTTATCCTAAGACCTCTGCGGAGGGCGGCGCTATCGTGATCTGAGCAAGCAGAATAGAAGAGTTGGAGAAAATTAGCGACCCGAAAAAATTGCCGAGGGGACTTTGGAGAGAATTAAATCGCAGAGCAGGGAAACGTTGTGACAGTTTGTCACGCTGTCCACCTGTCCGGCACCAATTGGTCTTGCCCGCACGCCCGGCACCTTACCACGTCGGGGGTGGTCCAGCCCTCCGAAGGGGTTGGACAAGGGTAGCGGTCGCACACTTCACCCTCCAGGCGGCCGTCTCAGACTGTCTGTCACCCCTTTTGCAATTCATATCTGCGACCGGGGCGGCGGAGAGAGGAACGTAACTGGTGGCGGAATCACAGCCGCCTGCGACGGCCTCTCATTTGGAGCTTTGCTGCTCCGGTCCTCCGGTCCTCCCGGTCCTCCGGGTCCTCCGGGTCCTCCGGGTCCTCCGGGTCCTCCGGATAGGCGACACGTCGGGGGCGTCCTGTTCCGCAGTGCGCGCCGCCCAAATTAGGCGCCCCTAACAAGGCGCTGGCTCCGGGGGCTCCGGGGGCTCCGGCAGCACCGCGCCGAGCTAACAAGACACTCTGCCACCCCTTCTCATTCCGGGCGCCGACGACAACCGCTCAGGTGGTGTGAAATGTGCCCCTGGGAGCGCCACGGACAGCGCCATGATCGCCGGGGGGATAGACACACGGCGGTCTCAGTTTCAATACCTTATCGTGAAAGCCTTCCGAGCAGTTCTGTACAGGGCTTTAACATATTTGTTTGTTACAATTTTGTCGCCCGCACGTGCAGGGTCAAAACTGACGTACAATTCAGGTTTCGTGCCCGAAAATCAATCATCAGCATCAGCATTTTCATAAAACACTTCAGAAATACAAAGTGATCTCTTATAATTATAATTCAATTTATGGCCCCTGATAAGAGTCCCTTGTCCCATTAAATCTTGGCTGAACTAGTCTCGCTGATTAATGGTCCACAAAATCTAGTCGATTCGATCGTTATTTATTTCTCAGAGTGTGTTTTAATTTCTGTTTGCAGACCCGGCCATATAACCATGGCCGCGCGCAGAGGCGGTCTCAAGAAAGCGGGAAGATTTGTGTGTGAGGATAAACGTCCCCCGTGTCACCACAAACAGTGGCCGCCACATCGGCGCGTTTAGTTATGCAGCTGCGCGACCGCCACTCTCTCTCTCTCTCTCTCTCTCTCTCTCTCTCTCTCTCTCTCTCTCTCTCTCTCTCTCTCTCTGTGTGTCTTGAACAAACAGACCGGTGCGGCGTGTCGTATGGGGAAAAGAAAATGCCTGCACGATGATGCAGACCACCACTGCAGGCACACACACAAGGAAGGGCGCGCGGGAGTTCAAATATTTGAGGGAAAAGGGGATGGGAAAGGAAAAGTTTGAAGCAGCAGATCGAGAGGGGTAGGGTTGGGGGGGGGGGGGGACGAAACGCAGTGGCTGCTGCTGCGGTGCGCACGGCGTGGAAGTATGGCCGACAGACAAGATCACGATGCGCTGGGTCTGGGCCGGGCCGGGCCGGGCCGGTTGCGGAGGGGTAGATTGACAAGGCAGCGCAACCGATTCCCCCGCCGGCTCGGCGCGGCTCGCGGTGCCGCCGCCGCTGCCGCCGCCCGCCGCCGCCGCCGCCGCCGCCGCCGCCGCTGCCGCCGCCGCTGCCGCTGCCGCCGCCGCCGCCGCCGCCGCTGCCGCCGCCGCCTGCTGCCGTCAGCGTCCTGCCGTACGTGCTCCCCAGACCGACACATCTCCGCCTGCGCCCTCCGCCACCGCCGCACAATTTTTAGCAGTCGAAAATTGAAGTCGGTGTATGATGTCACGGCTGGGGACCGCAAGCGCAATTTGTATTCAGATTGGATCTCGCCGGCGCTGCTGCCGCTGCTGCCGCCGCCGCCGCCGCCGCTACCGCGCGCACGCCACGCCCCGGCGGAGGAGAAGACCCTCCTCTGCACCCCAGAGGGGCCACGCTAGACTGGCGGGCGCCTCACCCCTCTCCCTCCCTCCCTCTCAGGAGGCCTACTATCTCTGTCAACCAACGACCCAGAGAAAAGAAAAAAATGTTGCACAGAAAAATTTGACTTTTCAATGAGCATTATGTGTGAAATTCCCGCGAAATACAAAGCAAGAATTATTCCTCGATCACTCGCAGGTTTTGCAGCTAACGCGCTACCCCCCTGCGGCAGCCCCCCACCCCCTCAACGCCGCCCCCCCCCCTTTTTTTTCCATTTCCTCCTCCATCTCCGTTGGCATGCACGACGCGTTGCCTACCCTCCCCGGGGCTACTTATTTCCCGGCGTGCATACATTTTGCACTAAACCCTGGTGTGCCCGTCACCACAGCAGCCTGTGCGCGCCTACTCTGAGGAAGAGAGAGAGAGAGAGGGAGAGAGAAGGACTTGAGGAGGGAGAAAAGAATGACGAGCGACGTGCACGACAGAAGGAAAATGTAAGCGAAAAGGGTGTGCGTGTGTGTGACGTCACGGAGTGGTACAGCGCACCTCGCCATACCCGTGCCACGAAAGCCCCATCCTCGTCTCAGATTTTTTTCTCAGACTTTTTTTTTTTTTAAATAAAAATATTTTAAAATTCACTCTTATCCTGAAAACAAGGTCACTTTGGTTCACGTCATGCAGCCGCCGAGACAAAACGACGCAGACATGCACGCATACGAGGGTCATTCTGGACGCATAAAAATAGGCCGCGCGCCCACAGAGCGGCCGCGCACAAATATAACGTATTTCCCACACCAAAATATTGTGTTTCGGGGGACTGTATCGGGCGATTCACACGCACGAGAGGGCGCCGTCGTCGTCGTCCGGGCGACGGTGGGAGGGGCGTCGACGGGGACCTTGAGCGCCGCGCCGCCGCCGCCACCGTGGATAAGCATATGTTTACATGATCGCGCACGATCCGAGGCCCCTGACGAAGCGTGGGTTCCGAAGCCACGCAAGACCGCGGGGGGGTTGTGGCGGGGGCGGTGCGGGGGGAGGGACGGCGGCCATAACAGGATGGGAAATCGGGTTCGGGAAAAGCAAACGAAAATGGCTAGTTGTTGAGATCGGGGTGTTCTACGAGGGCTCAAGATTCAGGGAGTATCTGAGTACCTAAAGGACGTGAGTACCGATCCGGTCATACTGTAGTACTCACTGCGGGCGGCCAATGCTGCACGCTTCTCGTTGGTCGATGTGTCCCCCAGGTACCGCTCTCCTCGAGTGGCAGCCGCCGGGTACCCGCCAGGTAGCCACCAGGTACCCGTCAGGTAGCCGCCAGGATGCCGTCGAAGCCCACCGGTCATTGCGAGAGTCCGGGCGGGACTGAGGACGCGGTCGGTCCTTGCGGTACACATATAGGACGGAAGTCGTGGGCCATAAAGGGTTGCGCTGCGCGTTACGATAAGGGCAGCAAAAGGCAGTTCCCGGAGGGGTCGCCGATATCGAAACGGTATTTTTCGAAAGTTCAACGCGGTTTACGAGGCGAGGCGAGCGCCACGGACACCATTGTTGTGCTTCCGACAGGGCGTGCAGAACGACATCGGTTATGCCCGCGCGCGGGAAGTGCAGTGCTGGCAACAACGCCAAACATTGATCTTCAACTGAAAAAACACAATCGAGAACTCGGCCTTTCGGTGTTGCTGGGGAAATGGGGCAGTCATTAGCCAAGACTTAGGAAGAAACGTGTGTCAAATGTAATGTAAATTTTTGGTCAAAATTAATTTTCCTGGTCATTTTTTGTCGAGATGTGGTTTCCAAATTCTATTTAAAGTTAAAACTGGAACGTGTTTGTACGTTGACAGCAGCCAATTTTACTGGTCCGCACCGAAAAACCAACGGGGGGTAAATCAAGTGGAGCATTTTTTTTTCCGCGTCTTTCCTTGGCAGTCAGTGACTTGCCGTCGTCATCGCTGGCATCAGAAATGTATCGAAGGCAGCGACACCACGCTCCGCCACGCCCCGCCCCGCCACGCCCCGCCACGCCAAGACGCGCACCCCCACCCTGCAGAGCAGCCCCCGAGAGTCCTGCACGGCACGCTATGCCGCCTTTTCCGAAAAAAAAAGAAGAAAAAAAATACAAAAAAGAGCAGCCGTGTAATCAGTGATGCATGAAGAATTCCTTATCGTGATGCCCCCAGGAAAAAGACACGGCAAGGAAAAATGGGAGGAAAAACGAGATGGCGTTGGGAGGTCAAATTTTGGAAAATTTCAGAAAAAAGTTTGTCCATTTAATTTTTTGGTTGCCCTGCCTGCTAGGTGAACGCACCCCGCCCAGGTTTGAACGCCATGGACGACGGACACTGGAGACTTATGAAGTAAGACTTATCGACAGACGATTCCAAAGTTGCTCCGTTGGGGGGCGGAGGGGTGGTGGAGGCCTCGCGGGGAGGGGAGTGGCGTTCAAATCGACTCGCTGAGCGAGACGGAGGGGGAGAGAGAGGGGGAGAAAGGCAAGTCAGGGGTGAGAGGCAGGGTGACGTAGTAGAGGCATCTACTATCAATCTTTCTCTCGCGGTGCGATAGGAATCAGTTGTGACGAGACGGATTTTTTTTCTTCCTATTTTCTCTTCTCGCTCTGTCGTCTCTCTTTGGAGCGCGGAAAGTATATCCCCCGCACACCTCCAATACTGCGACACCGGGAGCGGCAGCAGCAGCAGCAGCAGCAGCAGCAGCAGCGCAGCAGCAGCAGCAGCAGCAGCAGCAGCAGCAGCAGCAGCAGCAGCAGCAGCAGCGTGACAAACAGCGAAGGTGTCGGAGAGGAAAAGAAAACGAGACGCACTGCGAGAGATTGACAAAGTTATATTTGACTGGCCTGCGGGTCCCAGCTTGAAGGCAATCTGCTTGCGTTCCTACGGGAGGGACTGGAAAGACTCACGAAATAAAAAAAAAAAAGAATTAAATAACGAAGAATAAAAATTTCGCTCGCCATCATAGGACTTGGCGATTTCTGGAGGGCGGACATGACGATGAGGAGGAGCGAGGACACACACACACACACACACAGGAGTATCGGGGACAGACACCCTCCCAGAAGGTTATTGGTCGTAACTATCGCTTTCTTCTGCATCGCCGAAGACGAGTGTGCGCGTTTTCCCATGACCGCTGCCGCCGCTCCGCCGCCCTGTTCACACCCAGTCCGAGTGTCACGACAGCGCTATTCGAGCGCCGCAGATACACAGCCGAAAACATTATGCCCGCGTGCAGCACGGGGGCACGCCTGCCGCTCCCCCCGCTCCCGGTGGGTCGGCACCTCGCAGGTGATATTTTATAGACTACTTTCTGTCGTCGGAAGCGGCCGTTTCCCCCGCGACGCCGCGAAGTCGGCAGCGGCGGCGCGCTTCCGATTGTGCCCACGGGTCCGACCACCCCAACGCGCCAACGAAATCCGAGCCCCCGCCGGAACGGCGCAATTAAAATGGTATGAAAAATCCGGTCCAGCTCTGTCACCCATCGGCACACGTTTACGGCCGCTGCTGCTGGGCGTGCGACAAGGCCGACGACAACAGGCTCTCCTTGTCGCACTCTCACGAGTTTTCCCCTCAAAAATGTATCGCTTGCTGTTTACAGGGTTGTAAACGAGCGCGTTGACCAGCGGGTGGTCGTCCAGTGACCTTGACGAGTCCCCCACATTTCTCATCTTTTTCATACATTCCCGCCGCCGCCCGGTCTGCCGCGGAGTATGACGCAAATCGGGGGCAATAATTGGCGTAGCAGACGGTATAAAATTACATTTTGATGGCAACCGCGTCACTTGACCGCTGGTTTCATGTCTGTGCCCCACATTTTGGCGCCGAGTGTTAATCGGCGGTGTATCTTTTTTTTTTGTCTCAATTTTTTTTCCGGGGTTGGTCCGGCCATGCACCTCAAAATAGGAGCGACCTTTCCGGAAGGCCCAAGACGCTCGGTCGTTGCCCTAGTCCTGCCGGCGTCCTTCCGAGTTGCACAACCCTGATGTCACCCGCGCACCGGCCCTTCCGAGAAGAGAGCAAACAAAAGGCGAGACGCATCGTCACGTGTGTGGGACAAGGACACCCCTTAGGAAGTGTCGCGCTGTGTGTGTGTGTGTGTGTGTGTGTGTGTGTGTTTGTTTCGTCTGGTCATTGCCCTCGATGGGGCTCGAGGAAGAAAAAGCCCCTCTTTCAGGTTAGAAAAAAATCTGAATGAATGAGGGGGGGCAATAATTATTTTATGATGGGGGTTGTGGATTCGGAGCGACCGAACACTGGATCATTCAGCTCTGTTCTCTGCCTTTGCTCCGTGCCTCTGAATTCAATTTTAGGGTGCACTGTGACTGACCTAGAAAATTAGATCGTGGTCTCTTTCGCAGCTTTGTCAAA
This sequence comes from Odontothrips loti, assembly GCA_038380765.1. NCBI lineage: Eukaryota > Metazoa > Arthropoda > Insecta > Thysanoptera > Thripidae > Odontothrips > Odontothrips loti. Next base: position 8,337,939 of record CM076258.1, on the reverse strand, counting down.
TATGGGCGAGGGCAGGTAGAGGGATCCGTTTGTGTGGTGAGTGTTTTCTGAGAGTGGTGAGTAAATAGGACACAGCTGATCAGAGTCCATGAAAAATCTGGTTCATCTTGTCGGGATAAATTACAGTACAGGACCTTCGAATCACTCATAATTTCCCTGGCAAATATAGTTTCCTCCAAGTCCTTCGCTGTGCCCGGCGTTCCCAACACCTGCGCACCAGAAATTTTTCATACTGCCTGAGAAGTCCCGAACACGTCCTGTCCCAGCACTGGCCGCCCAGACAGCGGAGCGCGCCTTGTGCCCGCCGTTTGAAAAAAGGGCGCGAACTGGAAGGGCGCGCGCTTCGGTCCTGGAGCAGCGCGATCTGCCGGGAGGATGCTGCAACTATGTGGCCGATACGCGCCCTGATTGGCTGCCGTGCCGGCGGCCATCATGGATGCGCACAACTAAGTGCAGTGAGCATAATTTACGCAGGTCCCCGGCAGGGCCGACCAATGAGAGCGCCCGTGCGCGTGGCGGCCGCCAGGGGTGGGGGGTTGGTTGCCGTGGCAACCGAGTCTGGCGTGCACCCCTCGCCTCCCCGCGCCTCCCCTCACCCGACGGGGTCGCCGGGCACCGCAGCTGCTCGTCTCACTCTCGGCGGCCGGTCTACGCGGTGAAGCTCGGGCCGGTGGCGTAGCCGAAAAGTGGCGGCGCCGGGTTCGTGCCGGACCACCTGGCACACCCACCGGCGGCAGCCAGCAAAAGGGGTCCGCTCTGTCAAACTTCCCTTGCTTGCACTGTTCAGCTGGCTGGGCAGACTGTGAAATGTGACGGAGCCGCTGAAATATTTCAGGAACAAATTTACGATTTTTTCATTAAAATTTGCAGGACCATGGGAAAAATCCTTCCGTCTTACAAATGTATTTGGGACTGACGTAACGTGCTCAGTGCGCTTCCCCAGTTAATCGAAAATTACAAAATTTACTGAGGACCGTTGAATTTTTCCTGCTCCACATGCCAGCTTCGTCCTAATGCGGCATGCGAGTTTCTCATACCGATGAGAACCGGCCTGGGGAAGGGAAGGCTAGACCGGCGCGCGTCGCCGGGCAAGGGGGTGAGGGGGTGCGGATCGCGGGGCGAGAGTGGGAGAGAGAGACAGAGCTAGGCGGTCGGCTGGACGACAGACAGGGATAGACAGTGTGGTTGTGGGGGCTGCGGTGTAGCGGCAGAAGGCAACGTGGTTCCGCGTCCTCTCACCAGATAGCGCTGCCTGTGGCGACGCCGGCCTTGGAGTCGTCCCTGCAACACAAGAGAGGGAGCGTGAGGCGTCGAGTGGGTGGCAGCGGCCGGGGAGGGATGGGTGAGCCGAGGCGAGGCTGGTGGTCAGGTCGGCTCCCGCCAGCACGGCCCTGGCCGGCCTCATGTGTCCCGAATCGGAACCCAGCACATTCAAAACAAAATCGGTGTAGTAGAATGCAAAAGGAACAATGTTCGTTCTAAGGTGCACCGCGCCAAAGAAATCGTCAAAGAAAACAAAAACGCCCTGAAAAGTAACCCCATCATCCGCAACAGATACATGCAATGTCGTCGAACGTGTCCTGAGAACGCACATCCACTACTTGTACTAACGGACGGTCAGCTGTCGAAATAGTTGCCCCAACTACGAGATAAAGTGCGCAGACTGAGCGCACCGCGCCATCAACATAGTGCCTGAGAGCTCTTTACGCCGTCAGAGCCGACGCACGAATATTCTCTCACTCGCTCACTCTCTCGCTGTATATCTCTCTCGTCTTAGGTCACATTGCAATCTTGTGACAAAGTTATGATAATACTTGTCGTACCTTGGCAAGTCCTGCTGGCGGTGCCGTGGCTGCTGGCCGGTCGGGCAAAGCGACCGATTCTCACTCGTCGCCCGCAATGGCCGCATAACTTGCGCCCCGAATATAACTAGCAGCACTGCAGGCTGAAGTGTCTGGCGCAGTTGTTTTACTCCGTTACCAGATGTTCTCAATCCTTGCAATAGAGCACTCCGGAGAAGCCCGAAACGGAAGTAAGAAGTCGTAACGAAGAAGAAGAACGCTGCACTAAGTATGAGAAATAACGTTTCGGAATCCCTCTTCTTAAAAAATCACTCGATTTCTCATACTTTGTGCAGCGTTCTTCCTCTTCGTTACGACTTCTTGCATCCGTTTCGGGCTTCTCCGGAGTACTCTATAGCAAGTGCATAGTTTTCAAATAGTTCTTTACTTCCTACCTCAGCGTACAAGACGCCCGATGGGTAGGCAATACCGACTTATGCACGCACTCGTGTCCTGCGGGCTGGCCTACCCAATACGTCGCAGGCGCCGAGTGCCCGCTTTTTGCAGTTTTGACTGTTGTAAACAAGAGCACCAAATTAGCAGTAACTGAATTTATTCATGTAAAAATCTGAGTCCCAAAAACAAGCACATATTAAAATGTGATTAAAGCTGTAAACAGGAATCACGGTAGGCAACCGCACTCTGAAAAATGTGAGACAAAATGACGAGAAGCACTTGTTTCTTTCGAACCTGCCGCCGCATCAGGCACATACAACGTGACGTGATGTCTTGTCGAGATACATTCATACGCTGCAGTCGGCGCGTGCCATGCAGGTGGAGAGAGGAGGGGGCAGTTTGCTTTCGGAAGCAACTTCTCAGGAATAACAGCGGCCACTTGCCGCACCTTAAAACCGCCGTAAAACTACTGTGCGAGGCGTCGTGCCGCGCCGTGCCCCGCCGCCGTGCCGCGCCGGGCCGCGCCGTGCCGCGCCACGCACCACCGCCGCGTTTACGAGTATGTCGCTGCGTCTCTGTCTGGTGCCGTCGTTTGCCCCGCGTGGGAGCGAGACGGTTGATACAGGAGACGCACGAAAAAGTCTGCTGGTGTCATGCACAGGTAGAAGTGGACGGCGTCGCAGTTAGTCTATTCCTGAAACAACTCGGAATTTAGTTTCTCGGTGTGAACGCGGTCACTTCCGATTTGACGCAACGCGCGCGGACTTACGGGGCCGGCCGTTGGTCCGCTTCGATAACGGAAAACAATGTTCGCGACACAAGCGGGTCGGTGCCGGGTCGTTAGCGCTTCTGCGGGGAGTACACGGCAAAGAAGCGGGCAAGTAACGGTGAGGTGGAGTGGCAGAAGTCCTCGTGCTGGCCAGTCGACGAAGGCAGTGTACTACGGACCGGGCAAGGAGAGGGGAGAACTAGCGGAGAGAGAGAGAGAGAGAGAGAGAGAGAGAGAGAGAGAGAGAGAGAGAGAGAGAGAGAGAGAGAGAGAGAGAGAGAGAGAGAGAGAGGGAGAGAGGGAGAAGGGGGAGAGCAGAGGAGAGAGAGGAGGAAGGAGAGGGAAGGACGACAGGACCGGTTTGGGTCGGGGCGGATTGGTCCGCGGCCGAAACTCATTACCATGGCCTGGCCGGGCACCCGAGGCCACATTGACGGCGTATGTTCGTTTTTTTCTTCTCCCTTTTTCAAAAAAAACAAAAAACAAGACAAACGGACACTTCACAAAAAAAAACACGTAGCTCTGGAGGAATGCCCGTGTGGAATGGTTTGGGTCGGGCGAGCGGCGTGCCGCGGGGGATACAGGGGATAATCACGGTAGGGGAAGTAGACGGGGTCTTTGGGAGCGAGCGGTCCGGACGGGCCCAATTACCGCAGCCGAATCTGAATGTGGCGGTACCCGGCGGCTCTCGGCCGGCCATGGGAGGTACCGTCCGTCATCGGTGTCATGGCACTCCCGACTACCACTTTGCGCCCGCCATGAGCGGTAATGCTGGCCAGCTGTCATAAATACACTACACGTTTTATCGGGGTCCAGAAGCCGCGGCGTGATATTTTATATCGCCTGTTTATAGGAAGGGGAAAAAGAATCACATGTAAAATCCATAAGCGTGTAAACGGTTTCGACACGGAATGATTTTCTTGTCGCGTTTTCGCCACCTTTCGGTCATTATCGTGCCGTTATCGGCCCTAACGGGGCATAAAATGGTTTCCGCCGCTCACTTCAACAGGCTTCTCCTTTCCGTCTTTTCGCCCACACCGACGCACACAGACGCGCACGCACACACACACACACACGCGCACTCACGGCCCCGCGGGGCTGTAAACGCGTGTTTATGTCCGACAGTAAAAGTTAAAAGTCAATGAAAAGGAGGCGACAAGACTTTTAACACCCTATGGTCAGCCACCCACAGCAGCAAGCGCGTCAATGTGTGTGTGTGTGTGTGTGTGTTCGTGTGCGTGCTTCCAGCTGGGAAGTGAAAGGAATAGCGTGGGAAAGGGGCTCTGATTTTTGGCAGTGAACGGCCACTCACTGCTCTCGCCTCAGAAGTGAGCAGGGCGCAGAGACGTTTCGAGGGCAAAACAAAAAGCAGCGTTGTTCGCGTGGTTTGGTTTGGATTGGAGCGCTCTGGACAAAGTAAGAAAAATAAATGTCGGCGGCTGGGATTTCGTACTCTTCTGAAAAAGGATTACCAAAGAAGAATTGATGGTTCTTTCTTCATTTTCCCACCTTCGGCCTAATTTGAGAGCTGACGCTCCCACCTACAAAGCTTATTCGAGCGCGCGCGCGCGCGTGTGTGTGTGTGTGTGTGTGTGTGTGTGTGTGTGTGTGTGTGTGTGCGTGCTCGTGCTTTTGGGTCCACCTGATGTCCTGCGCCACTAATCAGTCCCGGCCAAGACCCGCGCGTCCTGTCGACCACCTCCCCCCCCTCTCCCCTCTCTCCCTCTCTCTCCCCGTCGCCCTCTTTCCCTCTTTTTGCGCCCTCTTCATTTATAGTTACGCGGAGACTATGATGGCCAGCTCCACCCCGTCCAACCACCCACCGGCTAACCACTCCAGATCCCCCGGTCCCCGACACCCCTTCCCCCATCCCCCTCCACCCATCCTATGTACACTCTATCTTTCCTCTCTTTCACGTTCCCCCCTCCTGCGCTCTCTCCGTCTCTCTCTCGTTTCTCCGCAGCCCCACGAGAGGGACGAGGGCTAGACGAACAGGGCTGCCACCTATTGGGGGCGGCCGCCGCCGCCGCTGCAGCAGCGCTGGCGCGGCGTAGGCCCTGAGGGACGCGACAGGGGGGGGGTGTTGTTACCCCTGCAGGGGTGGCGCGCGGGGCAGCATACGGGCGCCTACTGCACCGAGTCAAACAGCGGCAAGCTATGCGCCGCGCGTCTCGAACGCTGGTGCAAAAAAAAAAAAAAAAATGTTTCCATAGTTGCCGTATAGATGCCGAAATCTGAACGGGTCATCCCATCCACCACCACCACCTGCCCCAATTACGCCTAATTGTTGTGCGCGTCGCAAGCTTGGCTCCAGCTCGTCGGCCGCAACTCGGTTCACCCGGCCGCCATCGTGGACCCCGGCGGTGCCGGCGGCCTCCCCTACCGCGGCCGCGCGCACCCCTGAGCCACACCGCTCACAACGCCGTAGCTGGCGTGCGGGCCCCGGCCACTAACTGGGCCTTCTCGAGCTCGCGTTCGAGCGCGCACGGCGGCAGCGTTTTGTTCGCGTGTGTGCGCGCGCGCGCGGGCCAAGGGCGGAGGAAACAAAAAAAATAAATAAGGGGACGGGAGTTGTGCTGCCGCTGCGTGGGCTTTCTACATATTGAATGAAACGTGACACCGTGTTCCGCCGCCATGCTTCCTGCCCAGCAGCAACGACAACAACAACAACAACAACAACAACAACAACGGTGGCGCAATAATAGCAAAGTAAATTTTCGCTCGCGCAAAGCCGGCCTTATAATACGCAATACCATGCACCAGAGTACATTACACTGGAATACAAAATACTGCAGCCCCATTTGACTCCAACCCCACTCAGCAGCTTTGCTCCGGCGACCATGTTATTTTTCATCTCGTTGGTTGTGATATGGTTGTGGTTTGGTCATGACATCGTTGCGGTGTGGTTGTGGCAGTGGGGACCATAGCCCTGTGATGAAGAAGGGGTTCTTTTTGTGCTGTCCGCGTCCTGCACGCGGACAATCATCCCTTGAGACGGATGAGAGCAGGAAGCATCATCAGAGATGCATGGCCGAGAGAGATGGAGCGGCCGAGCGGAGGGAGGGGGGAGGGAGATGGAGAGAGCCAGGGAGGAAGGAGGCGATGCGGGCGGCATGCTCGGGCAGATAGGTAGGAAATTATTTATGAAGGGGGTGGCTTCGCTAAACCGCCCCTGCGCCGTCCGCTTGCCGGTCCCTGCTCGGCCCTCCGTATCTGAGCCGCAGGCTTCTGTTCCCGGCCCCCTCTTACCTAAACCAGGCCCAGCCCCCACTTCATCTGCGGAGACCGCACCAATCCGCCATGTGCGGATTGTGGGGGAGGCTGCTGTGTGTCTGGGAACCCGACTCCTCCACGGCTGAGCGGAGATGCGGTGCTGTACCGATTGAAAAGTCAGAGCGGAGCCGCTAACCATGTAAATGTATATGCATATTTCGACACGTGTCGCATTCACAGTTTAGCCAATCTAGCAATCACTGTGACATTGTCTGATGCGACTTTATTGCGGACCAGAGAGATTTCTCTCCGCTGGCCCGCATGACTCAACTCCATCACGCACTTAGCGTTACACTGTCACCGAAAATCTGAATCGGATCTCAGACTGTACTGATTTTGAGTTGGTTGACATCGATCTGAAAACCACCCCTAGGATCAATGTGTTTTTCTTGAAGGCAAAACGCAAACTCTCTCAGCATTCTCGTGAGCTACGCCACTGCCTTCCCTTTTTCTTCCCTACCTGGTATTCCGTCATACCGATCTGGACCGCGCGCGCCACGCTGGGCAGCAGAGCCAATGCAGGTCGGAATCCCTTCTGATTTTATTGCCCCAATAAGGGAGGCCACGGGTTCGATCACGGTCAACTCTTTCAAGGACGCCACCGTGAAATTCAATCGACCTCGTTCCTGTGCATGCGGGCGGCGGGATGACCACCCGGTGGGGAGGGTGGACGCTGGACCCAGAGGCTCCTTCTTTCTGTCTCGACAGAGACCATCTAATTTTTTCCTCTGCGATACACCGTGCCGTGTACCTCTCAGACCCTCCGCGGGGCACAAAAGCCCCTGGGCCCTGGGCGCTGAGTGACGAGCCGCCGTACGTCCCAGCGAGAGCGGGTCGGTAGCGGAGAACAGACACCACGGCCTCCACCACGGCATGCAAATATGCGAGTGCTTCTTGCTGCTGATCAGAGCGGGGGCACTGTCGGGGTCGGGGGAGGGGGCGGAGGAAATAGAAGAAACTGATGAAAGATAGAGTGCGGCGAGGGAGCGGCGCGGGGAGCCGTATGGAAAACGCAGAGCAACGAAAGAATGAAGCCAAGGCGTGCGTGTGTGAGTGTGTGCGTGTGCGTGTCTGTGTCTGACGTGGATCGGAATCCCCTTCTGTTGGCATGGTGGGCGGGGCCCTGCGATGCCTCCATGCTTTGCAGAAAAGGGGTACCGCCGCTGCCTCTGCCACCGCCGCCGCCTCTATACCGCCTCCACCGCCGCTGCCGCCGCCACCTTTTGGTCGGGGGCGCGCGAGAGCAGCACACAGACATGCACACTCGCACACGCACACACTCGCACACGGGGTCACGTGGTATTCCCGGGACCGAAATTGGACGGTGGCGAAGAAAGCCCGGGGAATGTAGGGCCCCCCCCCCCCCCCCCCCGCGCTCCGCCGTCGTGCAGGGAAGAGCAACCAGGCAGCAGCCAGGGAGAGAGAGGGAGAGGGGACGGAGGGAGGGGAGAAGGGGTGGGGGGCAGATGAGGCCAGGAAGACAGGGAGGGTGAAAGGGGTTGAGCTGACGCAGTGCTAAGCAAAGTCTCCCAGCGGGGCTCTGGACACGCCCGGTCTGTGTGTGTGTGTGTGTGTGTGTGTGTGTGTGTGCGCACGGGGTTCGGGGTTCCACAGCGCGCGCGCAGCACCCCCACCGCAGGATGACACCAGCGCACTGCCCCCTTCTCCCCCCCTCCCTCCCTTCACTCCTCCTCTCTCTCTCTCTCTCTCTCTCTCTCTCTCTCTCTCTCTCTCTCTCTCTCTCTCTCTCCCTCTCACCCCTGTGAAGCTCCTAACACGATTTGGACGGTGACGGCTTACCCCAGACAGAACCCGCTCGCCGGACAGAACGAACGCCTGCCCCCGTCTACCTCCCTCTCTCCCGGTCCCCCTCCCTCAGTCCCCCCCCCCCTCTCCTCTCCTCTCTCTCTTTCTCCCTCACTCTCTCGCTCTCGCCCCTTTTCCGCGCCATCTGAACAGGAAACCCACGTAATTTTGAGAGGGTTCTAGGACCAGTTGCGGCAGACTTCATTTGGGCGTGAAGTTCATTCAAACATGTCGAACTGACGAAGTACGTGTATGTGTGTGTGTGTGTGTGTGTGTGTGTGTGTGTGTGTGTGTGTGTGTGTGTGTGTGTGTGTCGGTCATGTCATTGGCTCAAGCTTGTCTGTCCGACAGAAGATTCGAAGAGTTTCCTTCCTACAGGTCTGGCAGGACGCAGGATAAGTTTCGTGGATGAAACTCACAGGCGGAACACAAAAATAACTGAGGCCTAGAAGGGGTCTGGATTCGAAAAATACAATAGGACGCTCCATGGCCCGTCCATCTTATTTTTTCGTTTTGCTCCGAGAGACACGGCGCGACCGACTTTTCCTCCGTTTCCTCCCTCCCCTGGCTCCCGGGGCCTTTTTCCTATTCTGCGCAGAAGAGAGCTTTTGCCCGTTCCGCACAAAGAAGAGGGGAGGACGGAAGATAACTGATAGATTGAAACTTTTTTCCCTCTCTTCGAAGACAGAGAGGGCAGGGCAAGTAAGAGAGAGAGAGAGAGAGAGAGAGCGAGAGAGATGAGAATAGCAACGGGGATCACTCAAGGGAGCAGTGTGGTGCAGCCTTGCTGCACTTTTCCTGCTCTCTTTTCGGAGGGTGAAATTCACCTTCTCCGCCCTCTCTTTGCACCCTGAGTGCACCTTGCATGGCGACGGCACTCTGTGAAAAACAAGCGAGACAGAGATGGATGAAAGATGAGTAGATAGATGTCAGGATAGAAAGTTGGCCTGAAAAAGGACACGGTGACGCAGCAGACCACCCCTGTTTGCTGAAAAATTGTGTACACGAGACATGCGACCATGCACAACATGGTAAGGGGAGGGGGAAAGGGGGTGGAAGTTGTGGGGTAAAGAGAAGAAGAAGGGGGATTGCTGGGGCAGAAAATGGTGTGAAAGGGGCGAGTGTGTCTGAGAGGGGTTTGCTGAGGGGGGTGGGTTGGAGTGGCAGGAGTGGAGGCGGGGTCCCCCCCCTCTCCCTTTCTCTCCCTCTCTCTTCAGCTTGCTCTCGCTCTCGCCCACCAGGCCCTACGCCCTTTCTGGCTTGGCGCTGGCAAAAAGATGGAGATCTGATAAGGTGAGAACAAAGTCGTGGGGAAAATGTACGCCCGCTCGCCAGGCGACCATGAAGCGCAGGGGTGGGGTCGCGAGGCAGGAGGGAGCGAGGGAGAGCAAGGGAGCGGGTTTTCGGATGAAAATGGGAGAAGGAAAGAGAAGGAAATACCCTGTGCGTTCGGGGGGTGGCCGGGAGCGCGCGTGTGGCGTGTGCGGCTTGCTTCACTGCCAGCTAGTACAGCGCACCTCAAAACATTGCTGCATTCTGTACTGGAGTGTTCCTCTTCCGGAAGCGACAGAAATAATCAGAAGCCGCGGGCAGGCTCTGGGCTCTGATCGTCCTCCCTGCACTCTTGCTGATAGGCATAGGCGATATCTTCAGCACACATGAATAATATGTGCTGCGATTCAGTTGTCGAGTACAGTCACGCAAAGTCAGCTCAGCTCAGCCCCTCTGTCTTTGAAGTAAACACACATTCTGCACGAGTGCGCCGGCGTGGGGTGAACGCTGCTGCGTCACTGCCCGTGTGTCGCCGTGGCCCGGAGCCCCTTTTTCGGCCTAAGATGGCTGTCGATTGGCCCCAGGAGGGCTCCCCCATGCCCTGCGCACGCCCGCCGCGGAGGGGGGGGGGGGGGGGGGGGGGGCCGCCCTTCGGACCCCCGCTCCTCATACACCGGCCTGCACTTGATGGTAATACAAGACAGTGGCTGCGGAAGTGGCAGCAGTGCTACTAGTAGTCAGACCGGCCCGTGTGCCTGAGTGTGTGTGTGTGTGTGTGTGTGTGTGTGTGTGTGTGTGTCTAGCGCGTTCCATCGAAATGAAGACGGAACCACCTGCCACGACGAGGATGGCCGACGCCACCATGCTTACAATAATAATAAACATGGCTGAATATTACACTGGACGACCACAAAACTCCCAGCAAGCGCCCATGTCCAGCCAGATGCTACCGAGTCAGATAAATTGAGAGAAGATGTTCTACTGAATCGAAAAGTATTTACTTTTCTTCTTATCGCGTATTTGAACTTGGAGCTTTCTGTGGTTGCGTGAGTCCTGCTGCGGACGCGTCTGGTGCCGGCCGGCGGATGGCGCCCTGTTTGTCGCAGCGCAGATGCTGCGTACAATCCATAATGCATGTTGCTGCCGCCGGCCCACGGCTGGCCCACGGCTTGCCCACGGCTTGCCCACGGCTTGCCCACGGCTTGGGCCACGGCTGGCCCACGCGGGCCCACGTCTGCCCGTCGGGGACGCGCACTTGTCGGCACCAGAGCCCCCAGCAAGGCCCAGAGTAGGGTGGTATGCAGACGACGAAAAGTGACAAGTCCCAGGCGAGGCGGAACGTCGTCCGAGAATGAAAACGTTTGCACATTTTTGCGCAAGGTTTGGTGCTAATTTCTCTGCTCTCGAAACGTAGTCTTGCACCCAAACCGTGAGCAAGGAATTAAAGCGGGACTGTCAAATAATTTTTCAACGTTACGTTTTTAGGTAACTTTTGAACAGTTGAATGTCCCGAACTATTCCACGTTCAGCCTTTCTATCTCGCTCCGACCCTTCTAGCCCTCATCACTCCTTCTCTTGACCGTCTCTCTCCTTCTTCCTGACCCTCATCATGGGAGAGGGGTTCCCGGGCCGACCCAGCCCAACCCAGCAGCACCGTCCTGCCCAGGCACGGTCTGCGCGCTGCGTGTTCTCGCTCAATAGGGCAACTTGAATTCAAATTCCAAACTTTGTAAGCCCCGCTACAGCTGCTGCAGCAGCGGCGGCAGCGGCGGCAGCGGCGTCCATCCGCCCGGGCGCGGACAGCAACGAGGCATCATGGCCGCCGCCGCCGCGGCGCTGCCAGCGGCGCTGCCATCATTGCCCCGGCCCGTGTGTGGCGCAGGTCAACAGGCAGAGTCAATGCCTGGTAATGGGTCACCAAGGTTGAGTTTCCAGCCCGTTGCCGAGTGCGGGGTGTGACGACCTGAAGCGCGCAAGGTTTCTCAAAACCCAATTTGAAAAGGGCTACAGGGCTACAGTGCCGCAAAGGTAATTACATTTTGGCAGGGAAATTTCGGTTTGGCAGGGCTCGGATTCAAATGCCGGCCCTGAATAACGTGTGACTGATTTTCCTTGCCAGCGTTCTTCTTCTCTCCTGCACTCGTCCTAAAACTTGCTTACAGCATTTTCTTTCCGTCGTGTGTGAGTTTGTGTACTGCCCTTCGTCCAGAAAATCTGTTGTGCTTTCTCTTCCATTTCCTGAACTGCATGTATCGGACAACGCATCATATACACTGCAAAGTGCCTTGACCTTGATTGGTGGTCTCCTTTGGTAGGACAATAAGGCGCCGCCGGCGACTAAGGGCGGACCGTGGCCTTGAACGAAAGCAGCGGCACCCTTCCTTCTCACTCCCTCGCTCGATATTTATTTCCGTCTCTTTCCCTCACTCGCAATGCTGAGGTAACAGCGATCATACACAGCAAAAACTAATTTCTGTAAAATAAGACACATAAATGGAAATACCGAAATGAGCCTGACAGAGTGCTGGTTCCTTTTCTTCGTCCTACGATATCATTGCTTCACCTCCTTCTTCTTGTTCGTCTATACTTACTCGCCCTGCTGCCCCCCCCCCCCCCCCCCCCCCCCGGGAGGGACACTCACCCAGACAGGGGCTTGTTGGTTTCACTCGGCCGCCCAGACACGATAACTCGTTCCTCTTCATGTACCTCTTCTTCTTCTCCGTCTCTCTACGCGTGACTTTATCAGACAGTACCAGGTTTTTCACCCTCTTCTTCGGCTGGGATTCGGAAAGGCACCGAGATCGAACTCTCTAATGCCTATGCTGTTGGTGCGTACTTACATCTAGTTACGTAGATTTTTTACTCGTGAATCCCCGTCATCGTTGATTGTAATTAAGTATACGCGAATTCCTGCAAAACCTAAACAGGCATTTAATATTTTCGTATGCCTGCCTCACCGTGTTGTCATGGCTGCTTGACTCCCGAGAGGGAAAGCATATTACACTGCCTTTGTTGGTTTTAAATTTGCGTGCGCTCACTCGGCGGCCGTTTCTGCACAAAAATGCCGGCCATGAGCAATAACGATTACGCGTTGTTGCGCTGATAAGGGAAGACTAATTGCGCACGTGTTTTGGACCCCCCACGCGCTTGTATTCACACTCACACACGAGTGTGTAGATTCAGCACACACACTTGCGCGCGGGCGGCAGACGTTTTCGCAGGAAACAAGTTTCTCCGCATTTTCATTCTTTGCTTCCACGAATGCAAAGAGACAGGGGGTGGGGGGCTGCCGGTGGCAGGTCCTGCACCTACACACCCAGTGAGTTGATTAAACCAGCAGCAGACCTAGGCTGCGTACACACTTTGGACTTTTCTCCGTCTCCCTCGCCCTCCTTCGAGTCAGACGTGCGAGGAAGCGGGACGGGGAGAACAGACTTGCGCACGCAGCCCATCTCTAGTCATGCTGTGCCCACGCTGTGCGACAAACACACTGCGTTATTTACATTTCCTTCTCCCTGTCTCTCTCCCTCTCTCTTTTTCGGCTTCTCTTCTCTCTCTCTTCCTTTCTATTTCACACACACATACACTCACACACGGACATGTACAAAAGGTATACAGAGACGATGTGTCTGAGAGAGAGCATGACATACGCGCATTTTATTCCTACTCTTTGAGGGACGGAGACAGACGTAGGTATTCTCTGAGATGCCGCACGGTGTCGGCGCAACACCATACCATGGTATGCAGAGAGCAGCCAGGAAACATACGTTGTTTTGTTGTTTAAACAAAAATAGATTTTGTTTCTGAAAAACTAGCAAAAATAAAAAGTTTTCGGCGCGCAGTCTAGAAGCACATTCTTCCGGAAAATGTTGCCGTCGCAAACACAACACTCTTACTTTGGTCGTTCATCAAAAATTCCATATCGTTCTGGCTGCAAACGTGTCGCGGGGCCGCCCTCCGAGTTTGTTGCGGAGGATGCTGTTAATTTTAGATGATCGTGCACCCTTTCGTGGACACGGAGAGCCCGGCAGCGGCCAGCGGCGGCTTCTGGGGCTGGAGCGGCACTGCTGGGAAACATTGTACGGCGCTTTTCGGCACAAACAGGCAGGGGGTGCGCGGGCCGTGTGGGAAAGAAATTGGATTTTTGATCACATTTAAATAAGTAAACGCACTCCGCAATGTTGTGAGCGTGCATGAATTCTGAAGCCCCACATCACGGCCACCGCAAATACAGCCAGGCAGTGTGATATTTCTGTAAAGACAATTGCCTATATTTTCGTTTTCGAACAAATTATTTGGAAATAGCTATAATACCTATATAAGAACATTTTCCAACTTTTAAATCAGAATCCGGACAAGAACGTAGATTCCGGAAATGTAACGCAGTTAGGAAACATCTTTCTTATTGTCATAACCGTATTCGCCTGACGTCGACATGCGTATGAATACACTACATTCACAAGAACGCACACACACACACACACACATGAACGCACACGCACGCACGTGAAGCTGAGCAAAAACACCAGCCGCCCACACAAACACACACAGAGCCGGCCATCTTGACTCGGCGGGCGCGGCGCGTTGCACCGCAGCCGCTCGATCCGGCTGGCGGGACTTGACCCCACGTCTCCCCGCCATGCGGCGGAACATGGCGGAGCAGAGCTGGGCCCGCGCGCGCTCAGCGGCTGGAAAATGTTATTTGCGTTCTTGATAACACGTGTGATTTACAGTTAGAAATTTGAAAGATGGGATTTACTCGCAATGCAGCGCCGCATTCATTCATTCATCCATCCATCCATTCATTCATCCATCCATCCATCCATCCATCCATCCATCCATCCATCCATCCATCCATCATTCATCCCATTCATCCATTCATTCATTCATTCCATTCATTCATTCATTCCATTCATTCATCCATCCATTCATTCATTCATTCATTCATCCATTCATTCGTTCATTCATTGATTCATTCATTCATTCATTCATTTATTCCTTATTCATTTTTATTCATTCATTCATTCATTCATTCGGTATTTTCACTCGCGTGAACACTTGCTGCTACCGTTTATATGCGCACTCAGCGATGATTTTTCGTGGGCGTCACTTTTATGCCTCGCTTATTATTGCCGTCTCGGACTGCGTCCGCAAACACTATCTCCTTCTCTCTCCGTCGCGCATCCCCGTCACACTCGCCGTCCTTGTCCAGCACACGTCGCGTGCCGGCCGTAAAGTATCACATCATTGTATTAACCTGGACATACATAGTGGGCGAACAGGGGCGGTAATCGGTCACTTTACGACACCGCAGTAATATAAAGTTTATAACGGCGAGTAAAACGCTGTACTGTTTACCTGGTGAGAGCAAGACGACGCCTAATCACGCCGACACTGCGAAAGCTTGAACGACTCCATTTGAACGGACAACTTAAAAATAATTTTAGATTTTGATGTGGACTGTCCACGGCCACAGCGGTGTCAGAGTCAGCTCGAATTTGGGACAGACCAGGAAACAACGATACGTCTGACACGGATGTTTATGGTTCTGAAGCAGGACTGACAGCGGGTGACCGCGCCCCGCTGCCACCGAGATATCTATCTTTTCCATCCCACCGTTTCCTCTCGCGTTTTCTTTTTTGTTTTGGCTGCGACTGTACCCTTCGCGCACGCTAAAAGCTTTGACGCACGAAGAGCAGTACTTTCACTGGGGGGCCGCGGTCTGCTTGTGTGCGTGTGCGTGGCGTGGTGTGCCTGTGCCCGTGCCGTGCGGGATGGGTGTGAGTGAGAGGGGATCACCGCGGGCGTCCCTGCTCGCGTGGTGGAGGGAGAGAGAGGGGTGAGATATATATATATATATATATATATATATATATATATATATATATATATATATATATATATATATATATATATATATATGTATATATATATATATAAGGGTTTCGCGCGCCACCGGGGGCAGAAGCAGGGCCGCCAACAACAATCATCCAATCTCGATCAAGTTTCAGTCCGGGCCGTTTGATTGACCAGGGGGGTGCCAATGGTGCCAATTCCCGCAACGCGAAAACCTTTTATTCGGCGGCAGCTGGGGCCGCGCGTTCGCTTCCACCCCTCTCGAACCACATACGACCCCCCGCCTCGCCAGCAGACACACACACACACACACACACACACTGTCGCGAAAACAACCCCTTTTAGAAGGGGTGGAGGGGGCAAAGCCCAACCTTGCCTCCGCCAACCCCCTCGCCCGCTTACAACAGACGACACGGAACGCAATGCCGTGTCGGGACTTCCTCTCCTCCCGACACACACATTCGCCAACCGGTAGCAGACGTACTTTATTTTCGCGCCGACAAAAGTGCCCCTCTGACTGTTCTGATTAGGCAATTTCCAATCATTCAGTACGTTGTCCGTTCTGTTCGTAGATGAGTGACCGAAGCGTCGGTAAACTGCCGCCATATTGCCTAACAACAGCCCCGAACACCACTTTGTCAGCCCGTATTTGGTCGGGGGCAGCCGCGTTTACGGCCGACTTTGGCAGCGGCAGGGGCGGGAGGGCGGCTGTCCGGGGCCCGCTAACGCCCCCCGCTGATCGGCGGAGAGGGGCGGCCACTTCCGGACACGAAGGGCACGAGAGGGGCGTCGTGCCGGGGCCTCGCGGGGGGCGTCGCGACGGCTATATATTCGGCGCGTACGTGCGTCGCCGTAAAGCATTTTTACTGCGCCGTCGTGCGGTAGTGAGCAAGCAGTGGTTGTCGTCGTAGCGGCCGGCGTTAACCTTGCCGCTGTGCTCGGCTCGCCGGCGACGTTTTACGCGGACCTTGTGACCACTACGCGGACACCGGAACGACCCACTTGGAAATAATGTTTCTAAAATGTTTCTATTCCCCGCGCGCCGCCGGCGACTCTGTTGCTGCCGCTGGACCAGGAATCCCGCGACGCTCGCGTCAGACGAAGCACATTAGAATTCGACGCTTATGAAATTCACTCATCCATTCACACATTGTATTTTCGTACCCAAACACGGACTTTACAAAAATAATAAAAATAAAATAAAAATCGGATCTCCTTCACAATGTATAACTGAATTAGAAAAGGGTGGTGATCGCTTTCGTCTAATTTTCTAGTCGAAATTTCTTTTTTAAATTTACAGAAACAGTTCTTGTACGGCACGGATGCGTCAGCGGCGATGATACGGGAGGCAGAAGGTCTCCGAGGGTAAGAAAAGGGGTAGAAAATGGGGGTTGGTTTGAGGGGCCCAGGAGTGGCTGCCTGACCCCGCCACGCTCTGCCTGCTGTACCAGGCGCCTCTATCGGCACGCCTTCATTTGCCTGCGAATAGCACGCCAGCGCCTCTGGCAAAGTCTGGCACAGCAGCCCCCTTCTCAGTATGGCCTCCAGCGCTCTCTATCGCCAGAGAGCACACATTCTCCCTCCCTCTTTCTGTCTCTCTCCTGCTCTCTCCATCTCTCCCTCTCTCCATCTCTCCCTCTCTCTCTTGCCGGCATGCCTTTAAAAACATCTCTTTACCTAGCGTCAAGAAAACACGCCCTCACTGTTTCCAGCGGCGAAAGGCACACGAGAGCGAGGGACGGAGAAAAATGGAGAAAAACGCTGAGAGGAAAAAACAGAGGGAAAAAAATTTCCATGACACCAAGATGGCGGGGCAAATAGCGAGCAGTCTTTTGCTCCTGCAAGCCATATCGCAGGCAGCACACGCAGGCCTGCGAGGGAAACTTTGCGAAAGGAGACGTAATAAGAATCCGACACACCGCCCTCCACATCAGCCACTCCGCAGTATTACGCCGAGAAAAGCAGAAATATGCGCCACGAAATCCCGCTACACTCACACTGCCCACCGATTTGGTTGTCACGGTGGAATCGAAACCAAATTATTTTCTCCAGGGGAATTTTCAAACTTACGCCTGGCACAACACCTCCACGTTGTGCACGACTAATCTGAGAACCTGTCCCGGCCCCGGCTCGCGCCACGCCCCCTCTCCTCCGCACGCACCCACGACACCAACACTAAAGTGAAGAGAGTTACTGTAGTTGGATTAGTCCCCCGGCCTGATTTGCATATCTGACGAGCCGTCTAGCGCCGCCTGTCTGGAAATGGTCAAAAAGGAAGCGGGGAAGGCGAGGCGGACGCTGGCGGACGCCGGAGGCCTCTAGATCCGCCCAGATCCACCCTGCCGGTGCCATGGCTTTGTCTCCACTGGCAAAGAGCTTGAAATATATTCCATATCCGTGAAGCAGTTCACGCATACTGATGACTAATTTCACCTAAACAGTCACTTGATACAGCACTAGATGAATCACTGAACGACGCACTAATTGATCAATAAGTGAACCACTTAGATGCAGCACTGAATTGGCACAACAAAGCACAAAATCTGGCTGCATAAGCACCGTGCACACCACTAGCACTTGAAACACACTCATGCGTATTCATATTTTCTTTCTTCGACACGAAGGTAATCCAGTTATCCAGTTTGAGAATATCCGACAGAAACTGTATCGCTTCCAATGCCACGACCTCATGCCGGTCCCAG
Organism: Odontothrips loti; assembly: GCA_038380765.1. Lineage (NCBI taxonomy): Eukaryota > Metazoa > Arthropoda > Insecta > Thysanoptera > Thripidae > Odontothrips > Odontothrips loti. The sequence goes on along the minus strand of CM076258.1, from coordinate 8,320,024 downwards.
AGACACATGAAGCAGACGAATGCCGGAGACAGACTAAAGCAGGACCCCACGCCTTCTTCGTGCAGACCCCGACAAACTCGGTATTTTTTTCGGGTGCGGAGGTGGGGGACAGTGCTGGGTAGAGGCTCCCACAACTTCCTTGGAACTATTACGCAGCTCCAGCTTGCCTGCAAGGATTCTCGCGCCGTCTCAGGGACACCAGAGTGTGTCCAGGTGAGAAACTGCTCCGGTTTCCGTCACACCAAGGACATGCAGGTGCTATAAAAAAGGGTCCTACCGAAGGTCATTGGCGTCATTGAAAACGAAAGTAAGCACCTCGCTCAGCAGGGCGACGCCGGGGTGACATCCCCGCATCTGGGCCAAGCTGCCAGTCATGTTGAGGCCGTTTCGGCGACATTGGTGGAATCGCGCAAGGCGGTTTTATCTCTCTCTCTCTCTCTCTCTCTCTCTCTCTCTCTCTCTCTCTCTCTCTCTCTCTCTCTCTCTCTCTCTCTCTCTGTCCTCGTCGCTCCAGATTCAATTCGTGTTGCGTGGGAGAGAGATGGGACGAGGCGCTGGGGTTGATGACCCTGCCGAGCCGCCGGCGGCCGGCGGCCGGCGCGACAGGCGACGCGACCGAGAAATCGTGGTAATTATTGAAGCATTGCACAACATCGGTCGGGTGGCATGCCAGAGCAGAGCGGCAAAAAGAAAACCCTTTCTTTTCTTTCAAAAGCGATTCTGCGATCAGGTAGAAACGATGATGCAACCGACACAGAAGTAAAGGGAGCGGGGGAGGTCGCATAAAACGTAACCGAGGTCATGCACCCCAGGGTCCTTTTTTTGTTGCTGTTGTCGTCCCGGGAATCTGTGGTGTGAGTTTGACCGAGAAGGCTATGACAACCTCACAAGGACGCTGGTTTGAAATTTAGAATAGCTGCGACATCTTTTCTGAGATTGCCGAACATGGCGATGTTTGGGGTGCGCTGCGGCCATGCGGGACGCAGCTCGGCTGCAACTTGTCGAGGTCGAGTAGCTTGGCCGCGAAGATGAACCACTTGCGCCTACGGCCGTGCGTTCCGATCAATCTAGGCCCGGCGGCCTTGGCCTGTCGCGATATTACAACTGGTCAATGGAGCTCTTTAATTTACTTGTAATACAGTGTGAGTACAGCGACCGGGGTGATACGAATCGAAGAGGGATTTTGTATCAAAATGCCATAGCCTCAGAATGAAACACAAAGGCAGAAAAACATTGAGCGAAAATTCGATCCAAATAATGTCTTGTTGCACCAGATCAATTCTGAAGTTTCATCAATTATCGCGCTTTCAAGGAAGGCACACGACTCTGGGAAGTGTTTTGGTTTTATGACGTTCTCATTACCTTTCCGGTAGCCGCGCGCACGCTTTTCTCACCCACCTGCAACAAAATCAGTCAGAGTCAACACGACGCCGGCCGCCAGCAACGCCTCAGTCAACACGCATCATCGTCACCGCCTTCTGTTTGAGCCCCTCGGGGTGCCGCCGCCGCCAACACAAACAACAAACTCCCTGATTGGAGAGGGCGGATTAGTGTTGTATTGTGGCGAGTGGGTTGCCCCGCCTTGCGCCAAACACGCAAAGGCGGCATGTACTATACTGTAGGGACATACACACAGGCGGCCAAAAAAGGAAAGAGAGTGTGTTGCTCGACATGCTCGCAGTTTCGTCTGTATTTCTGGTCTGGACGCATTGGCAGCAAATAGGGGTCTCCGAGCACGCATGCGCACACCGCCACGGTCAGGAACCGGGGAGCGGCGAGGGAAATTGAGGTTGAAATTCTGTGAGTGTGAAACAACACGACTGGGCCGAAAATGAATTCCCCGCTCCCTCCTTCCGCCTTCATTCATCTTCTTGCACTTTTTCTTTCATCTCGTTGGTCTTTCCTTCGAGTGGAACACAAGCAACAGCAGCAAAGCGAGAAGAAGAGAAAGAAGACGAAGAAGTCGAAGAAGAGGGAGGATAGGGCAATCGGGTTGGCCGTCCTGCATGAGGGAGCCCCCAGAAAAAGCAGCATGGACGGGGCTCGAGCCCGGGTAAGTTCCGTGGCCGGTCCGCACCAGTTGCGGCGTTCTGTTGGCAAAGGACGGAGTCGAGGGCGCCACAGGAATCGAAAAGGGGGTGGGAATTTCTGGGGTTTGCCGAAGGGCGTCGAGGGACGCCGAAGAAGCGGGGATGGAGGGGCCGGGGCAAGCACCAAATTGAAGTGGGTGGCAGTCGGAGCAAGAGAGAGAGAGAGAGAGAGAGAGAGAGAGAGAGAGAGAGAGAGAGAGAGAGAGAGAGAGAGAGAGGGGGGGGGAGGGGGAGAGGGGGAATGAGTGTACGTGAGGGCGTATGAGGGAAGTGGGTGGTGGGGGGAGGGAGTTCCTTTACCAACACACACACACGGACACACATCGTGTTTTGGGGGCTGCCCTGGACTAATACGGCCCAATATATATAGCAAGAAAGTAAGCGCCAATGATTTGGTTTCGGGACACGCGCGGGCGGTGTTGCTACGGAAAAGAAACAAGTCGGCGCTGTATCCAGTAGTAACGGCTCTGACAATGTGCTGCGCAGGGCCGTATTAGGAAGCAGGCCACAGCTAATTTCCGAACAGAAGGAGGAAATATTGCTTGTGCAGTGTTTGTTTTTTATTTTTTCCCAAACCAAGTCTCAAATGAGACTTAAAATTTGTCACAGTTCTACTGTCGCGAAACTAGCTCAAGCTCAGCTAGACAGCAGGATGTGCGACCTCCTGGTAAGGTCTACCCCCACTGGTCAGGACGACGAAAGCGATTCAGGGCGGGATGACTCCGTGGTCGTCCACTCTAAGCCCCCTTTAGCCCACAGCGGAAAAGCGGGGGGGGGGATCTGTTTCAGCCACAGGAAATGAGATCATGGCTGAAATCGGACAAAATGCGGCGGATGGCAAAATTCCATCCAGGGGGATGAACAGGTGGAACGACCCCGGGGATTTGCGTTAGCTCGATAGAGCAGACGCTGGAGTGAGGGAGAGAGAGAGAGCGAGAGCGAGAGTGGAAGGGAGACGGGCTGAAAGGCATCGAGACGCCCAGGATTTCCAAGGATAGAGAAAGAAGATAGTGAACTTGAAGGGGGAGGCAGGCAGGCGTATGCTGACAAAGTCAAGAGAATCCAAGATGAGAAAGGGGGCCCCGGGAGTGAGATGCACGATAGGGTAGGTGTGTCGGCGGAACAGGGACGGGGGTATAAGGGATGATGGTCTGCTTCACTGTTTGCCCACTAGATGGCGCGGTGTGTGTGCTCATCAGAGCTCCCATGAGCCCCCCTCGCCCTGCCCCCTTTTCATCCTCTCTCACTCGCACACCCTCTCCCTCCGTGTAATGGGTCAGTAATTCTCTCCTTCTCCCTTCCTCCACCTCTCTCTCTCTCTCTCTCTCTCTCTCTCTCTCTCTCTCTCTCTCTCTCTCTCTCTCTCTCTCTCTCTCTCTCTCTCTCTCTCTCTGTCGGAACCCTTCTAGAGAACATCTTGTGCTCAGTAAACAAGGCAAGGGCTTTAGAAGGGGAAGACTCAGTGACACACTTTTGCCTAAATGGAATTTGCATTTGACAGATTTGGCAGCAATAGCGTTGGACTACTTTTTCCGACAGGAGTGATTAGAAACTAGAAGCTGGTGTGTCCATCATTTCAGTGGGAGAGCGATCTCCACTGGTATAGTTCCGGCCGTGTTGGTCACGTGGTGCTGCCACCGCGCCGTGTGTCAGCGTGCCGGCGCGTCGTGTAAACAACAGCCTTGTTGTTGTCGCAGCAGACGACGCCCGACTGCGTGTCGTCTGCACGTCGTCTGCTGGCGCTAGTGCCGGCCTTGTCCGCCAGGGAGCGGCACGGGTTCGTTTGTCCCGACCAATGGCAGGGCGTGCCGGGTGCCGCACCGCGCCGCGTCGCGCTGCACCGCGTCCCGGCGGCGGCGGTGGCGGAGGCAGTAGCCGTCGATACGGCTGGCGCTGGTCTGGTTCGGCGGCGCTGCCGCGCAGAGGGCGCCACTCGGTCTGTTTACAGGGCGCAGCGGGTGGCGGCGCGGCGGTGGCGCGGCCTGGCGGCCGACGGCGACACTCCGCCGGCGCCGCGGCGATGGGAGCCGGGCAGAGCCGGGCCATGCCCGGCGGGTTACAGCCCGGCTGCGTCCTGCTGCGCTCTGGCGGCCGGACCGGGAAGCGGCCCAATTTCGTGTCCGAAGGGGAGGAGAACTGGCCGAACGGGCCAACCCACGGAACAGGACAGCATTCCGAGCTGCGTCCTTGTCTGCCCCGTTGTCTCGCTCTGCGAGTGGGTTGGCTTCACCGGGGGGTGTGGCAGCCTGTCGCCGGGCCTCAAAGTTATTTCGCGAAAAATTCAGCCGCTGGGACTCGGGGTTCTTTTTCCAACCTTCAGACACACTTCATGCCTTAATCTCTCTCTCTCTTTCCCCTTTTCACCTGTCAACGCTGCACTCTGACACAACGACAAGTGCACACCGTGTTTGCGTGCCGCTTCCGTGAAAACCCAGCAAAGATTAAAGTCCAGTGTAAAATATCGTGATGGTGTCCTTGCGATGTCTCGCCTGATGGACGCATTGCAAATCGGTAACACGTGCACCTGTCGGTGCGTGTTGCGTGGTGCACAGCGAAAAAGTAAAATGATCGTGCACCGGAGACAGAGATGACCGGAGCGTCCGGTGGTAAACTGACGCTCCCTCTCCTCTGAAGGACGAGCTGTTCACTCGGGTGCTGACCAAGTTCACTGCCGGTATGGCGAGAGCACACCTCACCTTGTTTTGCTGCACCACACGCCCGGTGGCTGGGTGCGTACCTACCCGGCCACCCACCTGGAGGGTAGGCAACCTCAGTGCACCGGTGTGTTGCACTTTCGCATATTGCCTAACTTGCTAGGCGTTCCGTTGAAAATTCTGCATTTTTCGAGGCCTGTGCACTCGATTATTTATTACAGAGCGTATATAGGAAAGAGGTGAATTCATTTTTCTACCCTGTGGAGAACTTACCAATGAATTGGAACCTGTCTGCGAGGTAACCAAGTACATCAGGGAATCCCACTGGAGGGTAGGCAACCTCAACGCACCGGTGCATAGCACACACGTAAATTGCCTACCATGCCAGGCGCCTGGCGTGCTATTTGTACGGAGGCCTTGAGAAGCCGAGGGCATTTATAAGTAGGCTACTGTTTGCTGTTCGATGCACCTGCCCCACTTCTTTAGCAGTTTGAATGTCACTGTGGCGAAGCGTGTAAGTAATCAGCCTGGAGGGTAGGCAACCTGCACACACCGGTGTATTGCAGAACCGTAAATTGCCTACCCTGCCAGGCGACAAGCGTGCCAAATAATTTCACAGCCCGCGCAATGGATAAGCGAAGCAGCGTACGGTACGCAGTGCTTTTGCATATTCTCGCGTCGGAAAGAAATGTAAGCTTGGAACAACAACTGGATATATCTGTAGCGGAGGACCCGCCTAGAAGGTAGGCAACCTGAACGCACATGTGCGTTGCACTGCTGTAAATTGCCTACCATGACAGGCGCTCCGACGCATAAGATTTGAATACGGCACATGAAATGAAAAAAAGATACGGCGCACGGCTTGTAGTGTATTTGAACCCACGCAAACTGCTATTCAAACCGCGGCCGCAAAATATTTCCCAAAGCTGCTGGTATTCGATCCTGTGGCTGATGCATAGCCGGTATTCGAAGCCGAGACCGACCCGTGGATGGAACTCGAACCCACGGCTGCCACGTGGCCAGTATTCGAACCTGCCGGAGTGTTCCGTAGCCAGTATTTGAACCCGTCTCTGCTCAGCGGCCGGTATTCGAACCCGGGGCGTGTGATGAATGGCCCGCGATGACAACACGCCATTCAGGGGCACACGCGACCTTGCCTAACGTCATGGAGGGAGAGAGAGGGGGAGTGAGGCCGGACTCAATAAACCATTTAATGGGTGCCGCGCGGCTTCGTCCCGCCGAGCTGCTCCCCGCCACCCCAAGAAGGAGGAGAAGGAGGAGGAGGACGTCTCCCGGCGGCAGGACCCAAAGCAAAGCATCAGCTAACGGGACCTGCTCTACCCGAAACGATTTCAGGGAGAGCGTCCAACCCGGCGGCAACTATGACTCCGTGACCACGGCACGGGTGCCAACACTGCGCGGTTGCCGGTCTGAAAAACGACTCGCAGAGCGCGCTGACGGTGCGCCAAATCTCCATCGCAGGCTAAGATTCCGTGTCCCCCTGAAGTAGCAAAATTGTGTAACCCAACGTGTGCACAGGGAAGCATTTTAAGCGCGGCCACAAGAAAATCAGAGTGAGCATTGGTTTTTGGCAGTGTGTGCACACGGCACCCGTGCGCTAAAAAAAAAAAAAAAAAAAAAAAAAAAATCCGTAGGTTTTGTTCCGAGCTGAGCCGGGCCGGGCTGGGCGCTGCTGCCTGCCAGGACGGCTGGGACTGGGGTCGGCCACGCGAGCGAACGCCAGACCTCTGTCCCCCTCTCCTCCCGCTGGATCGATGCTGCCCAACATGGCGCAGGCACCGCTGCCCCGCCGCTCCCGCCGCCCCCTACCCCTCAGCATTAGGCCGGCCGCTCCTGGAGGCCGTCTTGCCTTTACGTTCCCCCCTCCCCCTCCCCATCCCCCGACCCTGCCCCCCACCCTCCCCCTTTCCCTGATTCTCTCACTCCTGGCCAACTATATGCAGAATATACTATATGCGCGACCCGGCAGGGCCTTCAATTTTCGGAGCACACACACACACACACACACACACACACACACAAATAAGCTCACCGTGCGAGGTGGGGAAAGGTGCGCTCCAGAATAACACGTGAACAGTCACGTATCTATCTGCCTGTCTGTTTCACGGGCAGCTGCCTGTGGTGACGTCACGCTCCGGATTTGGAGGTGTGAGTGCGGCGGTGGCAGCAGTGGCAGAGTCGGGCCCAGACTGACGTGTGCACTCGAATATATGTGCACCGAGCTGGCGTGAGAGAGACCCGTGTGGTATGCGGCTGATTAAACCTCCAGAGGATGAGCCAGGAAGATGAAGACGGGGGGTCTTCGAACCACGGATCCTTACGTCAGGTCTACTAGGTCACATTATCAACATGATGCTTTTCCGAAAGGATTACGAGGGAATAGTTTTGGTCCAAAAAGTAAATTTCACTTGTCGCAGGTTTTCGTGCAGAATTTATCAGACGGCGTAACTTGAAATGTCAGGGCAGGGGTTTCTGACAGAAACACGATGCGCGCACACACCGCGTCACGGTCCTGTCTTCCTCGTGCACTCCCACCGCCTTGTTGCCTCGCTCCCGGTGCCAAAAATCCCGGAATCTTTACATATTCCAACGTTGCTCTGCTCTGTTCCAGAGACGAAGCGGGCACAGGAGTGCGGAGCGGGGCAGCCAGGGACCGTGTCTAATTCCCCCGCATTTGAACCGTACGAACACACGGTGCGCCGACTCCAACGTGAATCTGAATGTGCACCTTCCGCCCGCGCTGCGTTCCGACACTTACGTGAATCTGAACGTGAGCCACCCTCACAATGCGCGCCAGACACACACACACACACACACACACACACACACAAAGCAGCGTCGCCAGGAAGGAGACGGAGGAGGGAAAAAAAATGGTGGAGACCGTAGCCAGGGGTCTGTTATTCTCCGGCAAAGGTTCGGCCATACTTTTTTTTTGCTCCGGCTATCGCAAGCGTTTCAGGAAACGCGGGTGGTACGGTGCACCGGTCCCCTCCCGGTTCCCGTCACTTTTACAATAGCGCCCCCGGGCCCCTGCGACCCACCTACGGTGACCGTCTGAACTCGTTTTGTGTGGTTGTGTCCATCCAGCCGGGTGACTGACCTACGCGACGGCATCGGCAGATGCACGCATCCCATCAGGCAACTCTGTACTGTGGACTCAATTTTTTTTCGTCTTTTTTTTTCTTCTCTGGGCTGTGCTGCGCCGGCTGGAGATAGCAGTCCTGGTCTAACTGCCCTGGCCGCGATCAGCTGACCGATTCGCTGCAACGTTGCAAGGTCGGGCGCTGGCAGAGGCGAACTCGTAAAATCCAACAGCTGATCGTTGGCCGTAGGGGGCCGCTCACATATTACGTGACGAGCCCGGCGGGTGAAAAACTGTTTGTAATTGTGCAATTATTGATATATATCGATTTGCATTTATTTTTG